>VDFB02058242.1:24253334-24397226 GCA_007258455.2 Sequoia sempervirens
TATATATAGAGAGAGAAAGATGATACAACTTGTTGATTACTGAAAGTTGGCCTCCTAATTATTGAAATTTGACATGTTGATTACTTAAATTTGACTAAGTTTGAAAAATTATAAGATCTTCCAAAAAATAGAATTTGCATTATAACTCCAAGAGACCTGAAACCACTCTCAAACATCATGAAACTATATACATGAAATATAACTTAAAGTATAAGAAAGTAAATGTCCATATGTAAATGAACTTAAAGAATAAGAAAGTAAATGTCCATATGTAAATTTCAACTTATACTTATTTCATGTATATAATTTCCCTCAAAGACAAAGACAAAGACAAAGACAAAGACAAAGACAAAGACAAAAAAAAAGAGTCCAAAAAAATGCATTCCAAAAAGTCATGCTTCACATTTGGCGAGCGCTAAATGATGGTGCTTCATTTGGCTAGCACCAAATTTGGCACTTGCTAAATGATGCACTTCATTTGGCTAGTTCCAAATTTGGCACTCACCAAATGATGCACTTCCCAAATGAGTTACATTTTGAAATAAAGAGCCTTAGGCTCGGTCATCTGAGCCATTTGGTGAGTGCCAAATTTGTCACTCACCAAATGGTCATTTCAAGCAAAACAACAAAAGTGGCATCTTTTCTATGTCACATATTGGTGCACATACCCTAATGGAAAATTTGAATAAATAAATAAATAAATATGAATAAAATAAATAAATAATCCAGATAAAAGTGGATAATAATTTATTAAATTAATGAATGGTGTTTTCTTAATTTAATAAAATAATTAGAACTTATTTTATTAAATACTTAGGTGTTAGGGGTCTTAGGCGATGAATAGGTGATCAACTGATCAAATGTACTAATGAATTGTGATGGGATGATAATGGTGAAGGCGACTTTATTTTGGTGTCTCCACATACTATTGCTATCAATTGATTCACAATTCTTCTCATCCCTTCCCCAAATGAATTATTTATTTACATAGCTACAACCCATGGCCTCATTGTAATCTTGTCTATTCCTTCTTTATTGTTGTAAATGAGTCCAATCTCAAGTATTTACAATTTAATTCAACTTAGATCAAGTCATAATGCTTCAAATCCTCTTCCTTCTTAGGCTACTCCAAACACCAATCTATAGACACTTAAAAAGTCTTGATTGATACTATGCATCTGATTCTGATAAATTAACACCATTTCTTCCTAAATCACCTCGAACTAACCAATTAATTAAATAATCAATATTATTTAGTTAAAATCAACAAATTCAACTCTTAATCAAATAATTAATTTTATTGGATTAATTCGCCATTCTTCTAACTAATATTTATCATATTTAATTAAATCAAGTCATTTAATTAAATCCCCCTAAATATTTAATTAAATCCCCCTAAATCCTCTCATTTGATTAAATTAATCAAATTAAATGTCACAATCCCCTAGCCCCTTCCAATTAATTAATCCTAAATCACCTTCTAAACATCATTAATAAATCATCCAGTTTTTAACAACTTTTAACTCCTCAAGAGTTAAATCAACTCATGGTCAACTAACCAGAGGCACATGAAATTCATTTCTTTTAATTAACTAATTCCTCTATTTATCCTCACAAAGGAATATTCTCAAGAATATTCTCCCAACCACCTCCTCATTCAATTTCCCTCCAAAGTTTTCAAAAACCTATCACATCCTCAATAACTTCTCTTACATTTTCAATAACTCCTCTTACATCCTCTCACATCTCCAACCACATTCAATAAATTCTTCTCACAACCTTTCAAATCCTCAACCATTCTCATTTATTGCTCTTACATCCCCCTTTCCTCAACACATTTCCCAAAATGTGCTCCACATTCCCCCAATAGGATTGTGACAAGTGTCACATTCCTATTGGCTCCCATTTTATCCCACATTCACCAATTTCTTTCATTCCTCAACCCTTGAGTTCTATAAATAGAAGCATTCTTTTCACAATATGGATCCACAACTTGAAGCAATATTACTATAGCCATTTTCATTGTTAGCAATCACCATTTTCATCACTCTTGAGCTTATTTCCATCACTTAACATCAATTTCATACTTAGAATCATCTACAAGGATTGGGAAAGGGCTTCTTTTCACATCAAAGGATCACAAATCCCCCTATGGGATGAAGGTTTGATTGATTTAGATGAGTTTACATGTTTTTGTGTTGTTTATTTCATGTTTTCATCATGTTTTCTTGTCTTTCTTGATTGAGAATCTCATAGGGAGTGTTTTGTTTGGTTTTCTAACATGATTAACACTTGTTTTTTGTCTCTTGTTATTTAATTACAAATTAGACACTCACATTTTGGCGCTAGGAGGGCTAACCATTTTATGTTGACGAATTTTGCTTGAGAATTATGTTTTTTGCAGATACAAGGGAGCAACGTCGTGTTTGAAAAATACAATGTCGCCTTTGCATACAACGTCACATTCGCTTGCTTGCAGAGTGTCGCCTTTGCATACAATGTTGCATTCACCACTTCATGCCACCTTTGATCATTGTTGTGCATCACATCTGATAAAGTGTTGCTTCTATCTATTCTATCTTCTGTCTAATTTATGCTTTTGACAGAGTGTCACCTCTGATTTTGTGTCGCATATGTGTTCTTTGTCCTTTGTAGAGTGTCACCTTGGTTTTAAACAGAGCATTGCCTTATGATGCAAAGTAGGGAGGAAAAACCTTCACCAAGTACAATTAGACCAATTTCAAACAATCTTCAATCACAAAACCCTCAATTTAGTTCTCAACTCACCAATTCACCTTCACTTCCTTGTAGTATTCCATACAGTGTTTTTCTTCCACAACTTTCAAAGTACTCCACAAACCCACTTCTCAATTGGCATTACAAATACCCATTTAGGAGTTCTTCTACATATCTAACTTGCACATATGATTGCTTCATAACTTCTTGTCCTAAAAAGGACTGGTACGTTGAATAAGGGAACAATTAGCCCTCTTTTCCAAAGCAACCTCCACTCAAACACCTTTCCAACCCTAAATTGTTGTTGAAAGCTCCTTACCAGACTCCAAAACCATAGAATCTCCAACTTTTATCAGATGAAACTACCCACAACCCACCAAGACACAAAACCCTCATTTCAAGCCATTTCCAAGGGGGTTTATTGAAAGTATGCCTTGCTAATCTTTCCTCACTCTAACAACACTTAAACCACATCTAAAAATGTTTTCATATGCTTAATATACCTTTTCAAATTGTTTCCCCAAGGGTTTTAATCATTCTTAACCTTTTACCACCAAATTTCACCAAGAACACATAAAATTGCCAACTAGGGCATCAATCCAAAAATCACAAATGGCCTCCCCTACTCTCAAAAATTGCTCTAACACCTAACCCTACCATACTGGACCCATTCCACCAAGCTACAGGAGATACAATTGGTGGAATGGGCCATTAGTCCATTTATGCAATCACAAACCTTCAAACTCTATATTACAGACCACCTACAACAAAAATTCTATAAAATCTTTATTTATTTATGAAATCAAACCTCACAAAACCCAAAATGCACTAAATTCATGTATCTATCTAGTTCTAAGCATCTTCAGCCAACTCCCCTCAGTACGGGTCTATACAATACTCTGCAACAACACTGTAAATGTAAACACACAGAAATTATAGGGAAATCAGGGAATTTTATTGTCTTTCTTTCACAAAATCTTCAACAACCTTCTTCCATCGAGTTCCTCAAGCATTTATAAACTAAAAAAAACTACCAAAACTAACAAAATTGACTTTTGAGTTAGGTGACCGTTGATCTTCCCCAATGTTGCATTTTTGCAACTTTTACATATGACAATTTTGACACAATTTGTAAAATATGACAAACCGACCTAGAACCAACACAAAAATGACTTATTACATAGAAAGTGGTCTATTATGGCCTTATTCAATGTCTTCTAAACTCAAAACAACTAAAACCAACTTAAGACCTCATTGGACCAAACTTTGCAAAAGATGAACTTGGTGCCCCTACACCATACACCCGGCCTGAAAAACTTTCCAAGCCCCTTGGAAATTGAGCTACAACTTGTCCATACCATTTCTTTGGTCTTCTAAAAGTCCTTTCATCAGGTGCTCCTTTCCATTGAGTCAAATATTGCATATTTTCATTGTGCTTTGCATTTGTAGACTTCTTGCCACTTAGAATCTACTCCACTTTCACAAACTGACCAATTGATTATTCTCTTACCTTTTCACCATTTGAAATTGATTTACAACTTACATTTGCACCTACAAACAATCCCTATCCAAATTTATCTTTGATTGTCCACTCCTTCCCTCTTATTGCATACTCAAATTCACTCCTTTGGCCTTGCCTCTCACCTTGTTTCATTCCACCTTTTCCTCTTATCTCTATCATCAGATTCTCTGCCTTAAGAGTCCCTATATTATCAAACTTTCACACCTTTGCATTAACAAAATCTGACTATCTACTACCTTCTCGTGGAACCACAAAACAAAGAATTGTTCCTATCAAAATCTCATCATGTTTTCCTAACCCTTATTGCTTTCTCACCAACAATTCATCCTTGACCTTCTTTGTCTCAGACTTTGACACTAGCATATCATCTCTCTTTTTCAACTTTGAATCATTCTTCATACTTGTTGTCTCAGCATCTTCTTCCTTTATAATGGCTACACATTCTTCACTTTTATCTTCCTCTAGCTTCACAAACTCCTTTCCCATCATGATCACTTTTGTTGACTTGCTTTGTTCCTTCACATCTTTCTGCAATGGATTCAATGCAAAAGCATTCCCATCCTTGTCAATTTGATATGTATTGTTTCTCCCATCATAAATGGCATGTCTATCAAACTGCCATGGCCTTCCAAGCAATAAATGGCAACAATTCATTGGTAAAACATCACAAAGTAACTTTTCCTTATAACCACCAATTTCAAACTCAACTAAAGCTTGTTCACTAACCAAAATGGACTGATCATCATTCAACCAAGCTACCCTATATGGTGTTTCATGAGGAATTTTCTCCAATTTTAGTTTATCTACCATTTCATTAGACACCATATTGTCAATGCTCCCTGAATCTACTACAACTTTGCATACCTTACCTTTGCATTTGCAGGTGGTCTTGAACAATGTCCTTCCTTGAGTCATCTCCTTCTCTTTGGATTCCTTGAGTAGTTGTCCTCTCACCATCAAAGATTCACCCACTTCTGGAGCAACATATTGCATTGGAGAGTTTACACTCTCATCTTCATCTTCTTGCACTAATTGCAATCTTTTGTCACTACCACTTGAAGTAGACCGTTTCTTTTCAGGACACTTCAATGTTGGATGCCCAAAATGATTGCAATTTTAACACCTTCCTAAAAATGTATTTGAACTTCTACCTCCACCAAATATTCCTATGAAACCTCCTCTTTGATCAATAACTTGTTCCTTGCTTTTGCTTGCATCTTCTTGGCTTTCATTGAATTGTCTTGGAGTAGAAAATGGACCCCTTCCTCTTGAAGAGCTACCTCTACCCCTTGTTTGTTTTTGTTGCCTCCTCTTGACCTTTTCTTCAACCCTTACTACCATTTGATAACATTCTTTAACTATTCTTGGATTAGCTAAGGTTAATTCATCTTGAATATTAAATCTCAATCCACTCAAATACCTAGCAATTTTTTCCACTTCATCCTCCTTGTTACCTTTCCTTATGCTTAACTTGTAAAATTCTTTAGTATATGTTTTAACATGCATTTCTTTTTGTTTTAAACCTTGAAGTTTCCTAAACATTTGAATAGCATAATCAGAAGGCAAAAACTTACCTTTCATTTTAGCCAACATTTTTTCCCAAGAAACAATCTTTGATTTACCTTTCTTTCTTCTCTTCGATTGCTCATAATCCCACCACAATAGTGCATGGCCCTTCAACTTTGTCTTTGAAATCTTCAACCTTTGCTCTTTAGGAACATCTTCACACTCAAAGTAATTTTCCAAGGCTGCAATCTGATCCAAAAATTCTTCATCATTCAGATTACCTCCATATTTTGGCACATTAATCTTCACCTTGTGTCTATCATCCTTGACTGCTCTCAGCAACTTAGCCATCCTTTGATCATCAGGATCCAATTCCTCTTCCTCTTCATTGTTAGTTTCCTCTTCTTCATTGGAGTCACTCTCATCACTCATGTCCACATCTCTTTCTACCTTGTATCTAGAGCAGCAAGCCTTTCCTTCAACTCTCTCATCTCCTTAGCATGCTTGTCTTTCAATTCACCAATTTCTCTAACCACATTTTTCCCTTTTGGAGGCATCTTGTCTCTTCAATTTTCCACTCTTCCTTCTCCAATTTGCAACTTCTCACTTTCAAGAGATCTACAACCTATACTCTAATACCACTTGATGCAAAGCAGGGAGGCAAAACCTTCACCAAGCACAATTAAAAGAAATCTCTTGAAAGGATTTTAGTTCTCTTCTTTACAGAAACCAATAAAAAAATCACATAGAGGCAACAAATGTGTCTTGACAAATTAAATATATGTTTTAATACAATTAATTTGAATAACAAAGAAAGACCACTCTGGAGACAACAAAATAACATATACGAATTAATATCGACGGAACAGTTGAACACTAGAAATTGGGCCACCAAATTATAATTTCTTCTCCATTCTAGGTTGCTTCAAAAGTTATTACAATCCATATCTGATGTTTTTTTGTCTACGTTCTATTCTATGAGTATGAGTAGGTGCTAATGTTTATGATATAAATAATGATTATCCCTCAAAACTCAACCTTGGTTTCTTTTATATACAAGAAGCAACAAGCTTTAGGCCGTTACATCTAAACTGGTGACTTTTCATTTACATTTTTGTAGAGAAGGGGGATTCACTACTCATGAGTTCTCTTCATTCAAAGAGCCTCACAGGGCGAACTACCCTAAACTACCTCAAGGAATAGCATGAGAGTTCTAGAATCAGAAAGAGCAAGTCATGAAGATTTTCTGGACAAACTGACAAGCTCTCGACCAAAGGATGATAGTTCAAAATATGGACAACAACATGGCGTTGGTGTCCCAGAGGCGTGTTGGTGTCTTGTACAGACTAGAAAGTGAATTTATCACATAAAATAGCTAAATGACTACTTCTATTCTAATTGCTAAGAAATCACAGAATGTAGGAGAATGACAAAAAGTGATAGAACTAAAATAAAGTGAAATAGAAATGATAAAGAGAGAATAAGAGATAGAAGAATGCTCACAACCATGCACGTGAATTCCTTCAAAACCTACATTTGCAATATCTGGAGAAAGTGTTGGGGCTGATAGGGGTTTTCCTTAGTCAAACCCCCATTTTGGTGTTCCCACCTCCACATACAGCTAGATAGAAAGAGAGAGATGAACCGAAATGGACAAAGTGTGTGGTGAAAGAAAAACCCACTTCAGGAGTAAAACACGCACCACCAAGTATGAGTGATAAAAGCAATCCCCACTCGAGGAGGAGAACTTGTATCACAAAAGAGGTGATAAAAGCAATCCCGCTCGAGGAGGAGAACTCATATCACAAAGTATGAAACATAATAGCTAGGGGATATGGAATCCCAAGATGCTCACAAGCACGAGATGAGGGAGATGAAGTTGCAAGAGTGAAGCCAAGAGAGCTTGAAAGTGTTGTTGTAACAAATAAGGGAGTTGTGCAAGTAAGAGCAAGATGGTAGAATGCTTGAGAGAAAATCCAAGAGGGAGAAGAAGCTAGAAGTTAGAAGCATTTAGAAGAATGGAGCTAGAAGAAGTTAGAGAGCAAAATGAACTAAAAGGACATCTTTTAAAGAGATATAAGAAGCTTCTTGAGCCGTTTCAGGGCGCCTGTAGCCGTTACCACCAACAAAAGGTGAGGACAAGTGGAAAACATGCTCGAAGATAGTTGTTTGAGTGTTGAAATGTCGTAGGACACTAGCACAATGTGTAGAAGTCTATGTGACACACTAGTGTCTGGACATATCATGCTACAAAATGACAAGAACATTTAAAGTGAAAAGTCTAATGCGAAGCTGACACATGAGGGTAGCTACTGAAAAGGGGTGTTGAGCATCCTAAGAAGAGAAAAAGGCTGATGTAGGGGCTAAAATGATCCTACATAAGATGCTAAGGGAGTGGACACCAAAGTGAGTGCAAGAATGTATGTGAAATTGCAAGGGGTGCAATTTTACGACTATGCATTTTGCCCCCACTTTAGTGGGCATATGAATCTATGATAATATGCACGGTAAAGGAAATCTACTAAACATAAATAACATCATATGCCAAAAGGACATTGTAGAGGAAGCAGATAACTCTTTGAACCACAGAAGCATGCCCCCAGGTTGAAGACCTGCAAAACAAATGCATTAGAGGAGAAAGATCTGCACTAGACAATAATGTTAGAACACAAAAAAATAATGGATTTGAGTTAGCAAAGTAAAAGAGACCTCGATGTAGAAGTTTGTCTCAGTACTATACGTCTTCCCCAAATTAACATATAGAAGAATTCTAAAATGAAGAGAGGAAGGGCATAAACTTAGGATGAAGAAGATGTAGATCTTTGATCCAGTATATACAATTATGAAGAGAGGAGAAGGGAATTTAAGAATGTAAGCACCTCACAGACCCGTAGACCTGCAAGGAAGGTGTCCTCCAAGATTTCTCACATGAAGGGTACCTGGAAAAGCACCTTATAGACCTGCATATCTACAAGGAAGTGTCCCCCAAGATCTGTCACATGGAGGAAGCCGGAAAAGTTCCCTACAAACCTACAGACTTGCAGGGAAGGTGTCCTTCAAGATCTCTCACATGAAGGAAACCTAGGAAAGTGCCTTATAGACCTGTAGACCTGCAGGGAGGTATCCCACAAGATCTCTCACATGGAGGAAACCCAAGGAAAGGGGATTTCGCAGAGTCAAAAAGTGGCTTCAAAGGCACACTTGCAAAGCAAAAGTAGCCACACAGGAAAGTAAGTGGACAGTCACACAGACTGTCGATAGATTGGAAAATTTTCAAAGGGGTCCCTCAGGAACCCTTCAAAGGAAGAATGGTCCACTCAAGGGATGCACTATTTGAAAAGTGAGGTCTAGTTAGGTTTCCCCCAGGCTAGACACAACTGATTTCATTTGAGAGAAAAGCTTTCAAAGGGGGTCCCTTGAGAACCTTTTAAAAGAGAAAGGGGTCCACTCAAGGGATGCTTCACTTGAAAGACATAGAGAAGAGAGGGGGTCCTTAAGAAGGATGCACATATCCAAAACAAGTTATCACTGCCCCTAGCATATAGGGGAGGAGAACCATGCAAGATACTTAGAACCTACAGGATAAAGGTAAACCTCGATATCACTTGTCATGTGAAGTAAAGGTAGGTGCATCAACCAAACGAGAGTTTGATGGCACCTAAACCAATAATTTGTTGTATTTTATCCTTCAAGGCCTTACATTCACTAGTGGAATGGTCAGACACTCGATGGTATGCACATAAATAATGTTTTTCTTTATCATGTTTATGAAATTTCTTAGGAGGAAGAGTAATCAAGCGAGCTTTGAAAAGCCTCAACAAGATCTGATCTTGCTCAGATCATGAATGAGGATCAAGAAGCAAACCTTTCTCTTGTGGGGGAAGGTTCAACTACTCGTAAGAAGAAGAAATGAAGATGGAAGACAATGGAGGATCCTCATGGAGAGTATTATTCTAGCAACATGGATCATACTCCTCTATGGGATTTCCATCATCCTTCTTGATAGGACTACCAACATAAACCTCTTTAACATAAGTGTGATCATCTTCTTCAGAAGGAGGATCAACACTAAGAACATTACAATTTATGCTATCTTGCAATTTAAAAGAATTATCATCTTTGATAGCGGGTTTGGATGATGATATCAGAAGGTCTAAGTGGATTGGGTCGACTTTACATTCTCCAATGAAGGATTCTGTGAAGTCTAAGGAACACCAATCATCACTGAGACATGCATTTTCTTGAGAAGATGTAGACTTAGGAATCCTTGCTTCAGAAGGATCTTCTTTAGGGATATTTATCTCAAGTGTATCCTTTGTAGTAGGTACTTTTGGAGTAAAAATCAACATAGTGGAAGACACTAAAGGAATAAGAGTAGGCACAACCGAAGCCTGACCGACAGTTGCCATCTCACATAAGTGCACATCAGGGTCAACCTTGATTATGACTACTCAGTACTAAATAGATTTATTAAAGGTAGATGGGACTACACCCATAGCATGAATCCACGGTCTACCAAGAAGGAAGTTATATGGTAATTTTTCTGATATAACATATATAAGGGTAGGTATAGTGATGGGTGCAAGCTGCAAAGGTAATACTATTGCACCTAGACATACCTTGTTTCCCAACATTATCAAACCCACGAATGACAATAGAATAAGCATTAAGAGAAGATGAATCAATATTAATTTTAGACAATAGATCAATGCTACATACATTGAATTCCAAAACGACGTCAACGAGAGTATGTCTAATGCCAATTTTATTAATGTTAACTATAATCATTAAAGGATCTGCTTGTTTCTATACTTCCGGAGGTGGGAGTTCTTGTGGATAGAACATAATATTCAGTGAATTCGCATGAATATAAGCTATCAATGTATCAACATCTATTGGCCTAGCATAAGAAGGCAAGAGGATCTTTTGCAAGGCTTCCTAAAGCATATCTTGATAAACCGGAGTAGACTAAAGCAAGTCCCACAGTGAAATCTTAGCCAGAGTAACTTGTAGTTGTTCGACAAGATCACAATCACTGGGTGCTTTAGTTGTACATTTAGGAGCTTGAGGAAGACTTGGTTGTATGTTCATTCTATTCTCATAAGTATGGGCTACTGCTCTATAAGAGGGAGCCTTAGAAAGATCAAGAGAGTTACTATCAGATGGAACACTATCAATAGAACAAATCCTTTTAGGAGGATTAACTGGAGTTAGGTAAATGACTAGTCTCTTAGGCCTTTCAGGGGTAGTAGAGACATAAATTACATTTACAGAATCATCACAACTAGTAGAATAATTATTTGAAGACATATTCTCAACATCAATCCAAACAAGATCAAATGTGGAATAATTATTTGAAGGAACATTCTCAGCATCGATCCAAGGAGGATCAAATGTGGAAGGAGGTTCATCATCCACTAATGCATCATCTGTAGAAGAGAGTGCATTAGAACGAAGATGAGATTCATCATTCACCAATGTAGCATCTCTAGAAGAGAGTGCATTGGAACGAGAAAGAGATTCATTATTCACAAATGCATCATCTCTAGATGAGAGTGCATTGGAATGAAAATAAGGTAGAATAACATTAAGAAAGGTATCAATGATTTCATCTTCTTGTGACAAAATATCCTCCAAAGCTAGAGGACATTTGTGAGAAGGATCAAAGATATCAAGGGACATAGGAAAGTCCAAGTCACCATCACATGCATGAAATGGGATATCATTAATATTTTGAACAAAATTAGATACTAAACTAATAAAAGAGGATATTAAATTCATTACAATTTTTGTAGACATGTAAAATTTACTAATTGGCATTACATACTTGATTCTGATTAGTAACACCGTTTCAACCTAAATCATCCTCTTAGCTTGTCATCACTCTTCGTCCCTTAATTAAATAAATAATCATTTATCTTATTAAGTCATTCTCTTTTGTTAATTAAATTAATCAATTAATTTAATTAACCCTAAGTCTCTAGTTAATTAAATAATTCATTTTATTTGATTAAATCTCTAAAGTCACTCTATTAAATTAAATAAATTAAACATTTTTAAATTTAACCTAACATCATCCCCTTTAGTGAAATAAATCAAATCCTTTATTTAATTAAATCTAAATCACATTCTTCTCATCTTTTGATTTAAATCAACCCATAAATCTAAATCAATTGGTCACATCATCAAATCCCTCATTAAATTAATTAGCCCTTGATTAATTTAATTTTAATCCATGTCCCATCCTTTAGCTTTTGCCACTTGCACATGAAAATACATTCAATTAATTTATTAAATGTCTATTTTCTCTCAACTTGGCATCTTTTGAGGAATATTCTTCCAATTTTGAAATCCATCCAAGTGGATTTGTCCTTCCAACAAGACATTTATTCATTTTTTCATGTCCTTATGCATTGAGCCAAGTGACATTTAAGACTTTTTTTTTCCCTCTTACATGTCATTTCACTATTTTCAAATTCCACCTAATTGCATTTATGGGCACATTCATCAAAATGTGCACATCCTTTGCCCATCCACATCTTGATAAGTGGCACCTCCTCATTGGGTCTTGAATGATCCCACATTGCTTCATTTTGGGCATTCTTCCATCTTGTCTTTCTATAAATAAGAGGTTTCTCTCCTCATTTGATCATCCACAACTTGAGTAAACTTACTATACTCAATTTCATCTTCAAGCACATCCATCTTCATCCATTTTATCAAGTTTATAATTAGGTTATGCAAGTTTTTATCATGGAGCTCAATTGAATCAATCACCAAGTGGATCACTCATCATCAAATCATCTCAATCTTGCATAGGAGTTGGGAAAGGGCCAATTTTCACATCAAATTGGCACCAATTCCCCCATGTGATCAAAATTTTTCTTGCTTAATTAGGATTTCATTGCTTTCTCATTGTGTTCTTCAATTTTATTTCCTATTTTGAGCATTGTTAATGGATTTCATGGGGAATCTTGATTCTTACTTGCATTTAATTTAATAATGTGTTTGTTTCTTGTGTTTTTCAGGTGTTAGGATTGGGGTTCTACATTTGGCACTAGGAGGGAAAATCTCAAGTTTAAATCATGTTTTTTAACAAAAATTATGTGCTTTTTCTCTATTTTTTGTGTCTATAGGAAACTACACTGCTATCAGTTCAGTGGTGCCATACAACACCGCTACGAGTCCAGCAACTCTATATAACGACACTTCAAATTGCAAACTGTGTTGCTCTGTCTTTCCCACCCATAATTCAAATTTCTTAAGTCCACCGCTAGTTCAATTCTCACGCATTGAAATTCTAAAACTTCAAACAACACCGCTAGGAAAAACTCCAACGCAATCACACTCTTTGTTTTGCTGCAGAGCGATACATGTAGAATTAGTGGTGCTATACAACACCGCTGGGTTCTTCAAACAACATTTCCTGTGTAGACTTCGCTGCTGGAGTAAAATAAAGAGTGAAATTTCAATTTTTTTATAACATGTACTTTTTAAATTTTTGATCATATGGGTTATTAATTGCTTTCTTGACCTATGTTTTGCAGTTTTAACTAGTTTTTGTAGGTTGGTATAATAAAGGTGAAGGAGAAAAAGGAGGTTGAAAGAGGCATTATGACATAATTATCTCATTACATCAAGTGTTTTTGAACACTTTAGTGTTGTTTAACACTCTTAGAGAACTTATAATCTCTCTTAAAAATTTGTTATCTTTCATGTGCTTAGGATATACTAAAATTTGTTTGGGCTCTAAAAAGAACACTACAAAGGCTTTCAATTTTTGCTACAAAGGGCTTAAAAAGAACTTTAGAAAAACTCACTAGATTTGGTTTGAGGATTAACAATTGAACAAGGCAATCTCCATATTTCATTTTAGTGCTCTAAAAAAAGAATCAAATCATTGCTTTGTGGATTTAAAAATGAACAAGTGCTTCTTTGTTTTGTAATCACTTACTCAAAGTAATATCATTAAAAGGACATATGTGCTTTGTGAGGCGATCTTGAGAATCAAAAGGCCTTTTGGTGACATTAAGTTGTGTAAGTAATTACCCACACACTTCAATTTGGATTTTAAAATTGAACAAGTCTTGCGAGTGTGAGTGGAGCATATTGCGTACATTCTCTCTCTTTGGTTTGCAACAAAGATTGATTGAGTTACAAATATGTTTGCTTGCTTTTGTTTATCTTAGAGGGCCTGCCTTGTGGGAAAAAGTAATCACCTAGGGGAATGACCCAACCGGGAACACACTAAAGCCAAGCGACTTCCACCCAGGATATAAGTGTGGACATTGGAACAAAGGCCAATATCACGAGGATTATCTTGACGAGAAGGGAAATAATGGTCTCTCACCACATGGATGGTCCCCCATGAACGGAATGCCCACATTAAAACCCTTGTTTTGAAAAGGCCAAAATCCTTGATCTATTATTTGGTGCAAGAACAGTCATTATGAAGCCGCCCCACACTTTTACAACTTTTAGTAGAAATGGAAAGTATGCCATGGGAGATTCATGGGTACTGATGCTTAGTTGCCTTGTATAAGTGAGTGTCATGGAGGGGAGCTAGTGGGGTTAAGCATCTAACCATTCACTAAAAGCAGGTGTAGTTGGACTTGTCCAAGTAAGGATTCAACAAATATAGTCTTTCATATCCATAGGGTTGTACATGTTCTTGGAAACAAAACACTTTGCTCATTCGTAAACATTGGGAAAAAAAATTCAATATTTGTCATCAAATTTCAAACCCTTTAGGAAGCAAATACCATTGACAAAATTCAAGTGTTATTGCTTTCCCTAGGGATGCTATCCTTAGAGGTTTCTAAACATTTGGATTTACATCTTGATTTTCTTACTAAATTCATCAATAGGTAACTTTTTCCTTGATTTCATTGAAGTTCCACATGATATACTTTGTGGGATAAGAAGTTAAGACATTAGACATCTAGCTCAAAGACCTAATCAAGAATTTTTCATGGTAAAAAGAAGTCACTAAGCAAAGCTAAGAACAATTGAACCCCACACATGTGTCTCAAATGATTTCACGCAAGATCAAAATCCGAAAACCAAAGTGAAAAACTCTTAGTCCAAAAGATCATCAAAAGCGTCTCTCAACGCTCTATGAATTCAAACAAAGATTGCTTTTCAACTTTTACATAAGAGCCTCAAGAAATAACCTTGGTTTGTACTCATTTTATTATTGTCA
Source organism: Sequoia sempervirens (assembly GCA_007258455.2). Lineage (NCBI taxonomy): Eukaryota > Viridiplantae > Streptophyta > Pinopsida > Cupressales > Cupressaceae > Sequoia > Sequoia sempervirens. Next base: position 24,268,301 of record VDFB02058242.1, read on the forward strand.
AAATCCAAATCTTTTTTAAGAATTTGAACACCTTGTTTAGAGTAAAGCATGTTCTTCAAAACTGAGGTCTTGTAAACAAGAGTCTTTTTAGGTACACATAGGATCAAAATAAAACTTCATCCATCTTTCAAACATAAAACCAAGATCATCTCACCAACAACTCTTGAAAATATTGAAATCATCCTTCATGCTAGACTTTTTGGGAAATCCATGAATAAAAAATCCTTGAAACAAATCAAAATCCTTGAATCAAAACATCAAAATCATCTTGTTTAACTAGGTATATGTAGATGCATCCTGCTCCATATGCTTAGTTAAATTATCATCAAATCATCTTGTTTGGTTAAGTGTGGGTAGATGCATCCTTATCCCTACACTTGGTCAAATTATTATCTTGTGAGCAAGTCCATCCCATAGATAACACCCAACATCTTGGGATCCACTTGTTCATTATCCAAAATCAAAACAATCCAAAACCAAATAAAGTTCAAAATCAAATCCAAGAATCCAAGAACCCAAAATCAAAATCCAAAATCCAAAAAAGTCCCAAAAGTCTAGCATTCCCCTCAATATCTTCTAAGATTTTAAAATCATCCATATCATCCACCTTTCACACATTTTACCATCACACCTTTGGTCCTTAAATCATCCTAGATCTTCTCTTTTGAGCCTCATTTATTGGTTCAAACAAGATCGCAACACAAGAAGAACATGGAGACCAATAAAGAAACATCAACTTCAAGTGACCTAAGCCAAACCAATTCCAAAATGAATCCCATTGGATCAAGTGATCCCCTAACTAATTTTCCTTCATCATCACAAAATATACAAGAGGAAGCTCAAGTGGAGGATATCACCAATAATTCCTTCAGGATGACAAAAGAGGAGATCACTGAAATGGTCCAAAATCCTAAGAATCATAGAATTGTCAACATCATGCTGAAGCTCCATCCTTCACAATATATGCTTGAATTAACAAAAAAGGGGCTAAACTCCCTTTCGATTTCAATGTGAGCACCATTGTGGAACAACCTTTTGGGGTCATCCCTCCAATTTCATCCATTCCCCCAATCTCATCTACACCTCCATTCCAAAGCATCACCCAGCCCATCTCCCAAATCACATCATCCATTGCTCCAACTCAACCTATTGTTAACAAAGGGAGCACATTTCTCAATGCACTACAAACTCACCCCCTCATGAGTAACCACGATTTGGATGCAAACACGATCTTGGGGCAATCCATACCCCAAAATCCATCACATCCATATGTCCCCCTCACCTTTCATGATCCAAATGACCCATCATCATCATTTCACGCAACACCGACATACCCATTAAATACACAAACCTCTCTCCCTATGACCTCACAAGGAGAAGGAGACTTATTTGGACCAGGGGGCATTTTTGACCCTACATCTTCATCATTTCCCCAAGGAAGTATGCTACCCACTTTTCCACCACTTCCACCCTTACCACCAACATCAACAACTCTCAATTTGGGGTTACCACCATTTCCGTCACTCATTCAAAACAATCCCCCAATCATCAATCAAAACATCATGACGAATCTTGCCATCGATATTGCAACAACAGATGGAAACCATCCCAATAACACAAAAAACCACCATGTCATCAACCATTCCCCAAAACATGGTCTCTCAAGGACCAAGCATATCAATTTCAACATCCACCATAATCCCAATCATCAATACAATGGTGCCTCTCATCACGACAACAAACACCATACCAAATCTGCCACCACCACCACCACCACCACCTCCTCCTCCACCAAACAAAAATATGTCGAGCCAATATAGCATTGCATTACAAGCTACTCAATAAGATTCCTATCAAAAATAACTTCAACAAATCCAAAACCGGCAAGCGCAAACACAACTAGCCACTCAACAAGCATAAACACAATTAGTTGCACAACAAGCAAAACAAATACAAAAGGTTGCTCAAGCCCAAGTCCTATTACAACAACAGAAAGCCGCTCAAGCTGCGTAGGCTACACAAGCTGCTTAAGCTACCCAAAGCACAAGCCCAAGCTTAGGCACAAGGGAAAGCTTAAGCCCAATACCAAGCTCAATAGGTGCAGGCACAAGCACAAGCACAAACACAAGCATAGTACCTCACACAACAATAAGAAGCTCAATAATAAGCATACTAGCAAGCGCTGAAGCAATACCAAGAGGAGCAAGAAGCATCCCAACTAGCAGCCCAACAACAAGCATTGTTCATGCAACAACAACAAGAAGATTAGCAACAAACACTATTAGCGCAACAACAACAGGACCAACAACAAGCATTGTTTATATAGTAGCAAGTACAAGCATACTTGGCGCAACAAAATGTGCAAGTACCATCCACCAATACACCAACCAATCCATCCCTCCAACAAGTGACCCACCGCAAAACACCTTCATCCCACCCCTTGATTCGTAAAACGACGTAACAACACAAATCAAGTTACTCTTGCAACAAGTGCTTGATCTTCAATCAGGGAAAACCACAAAGACACCCAACAACTTGTGTCCATATCCGTTTGATAGGAGTCTTGTAATGAAACCATTCTCGAAGTGATTTGAGATCCCCAAATTTGATAAATACTGTGGGACGGGAAACCCTGAAGATCACATTGGGGAATTCCAAGTTCATTGCATGGAAGTCACATATGACGATACATATCTGATGCGGCTATTTCCTAGAAGTTTGGCAGGCCAAGCCATGGAGTAGTTCTCTCGCCTTCCTCCTGGCATTAAAAAATTCCAGGAAATAGTAGATGCTTTCATAAAAAAATACGCCTTCAATATTGGTATGGATGTCAGTCTAGAGGAACTATCAACTCTTAAACAAGGAAATAATGAATCATTTTCTTCCTTCCTACAACAATGGCGATCCAAGGCCAATAGGAGCAAATGGGTCATGACAAAACAAAAATTTTGCACCATCATCTCCAATCTCGAAGGAGTCATGGAATTCCATCTCAAGGTGCAAGGTATCACCACATACAATCAATTGATCTCCAAGGCTCTTAACATTGAATGATCCCTTATTGCATGAGGGACACCCACATATCCTGAACAACAAAACAATCACCCTTCTACTAGCTACAACGAAAAACCTCATACGTGGGTGAAAAATAGAAACATTACCAACAATGGTGTTGTCAATGCCAAAGTTGTCATTAGTGCTCCTCAACAAAACACACTAGCACCCCAACAACAACCTCAAAACAACAATCAAAACAATCTTCAAGCTAACATTGTGACCCAACAACCAAACAATCAAACAATCAACAATGTGACGATCAAAGGGGACCACCCCAGTGAAACAAAAACTCCCCCAAGTGGAAATACACAACCCCTTGGGAATTAGCTGAATCCATCATGAAGAGGCTAGTGGTGGAAAAAATCATCACAATCCCCACTTATGACATTTATCAAGAACCCTTGGTGAAACCACCGTGGTACAATGAAAATCACCTTTGTGATTTCCACAAGATCAAGGGACACACAACTACCAGTTGTATGAGGCTGAAAAACTTAATCCAAGACCTCATTGATGAAAAAATCATAAATGTGGAGCAAACAATGGGAAATCAAAATCTCAAAATCTACACAAATCCAATGCCCAATCATAAAAACAAAGGGAACAATAATAATGATAAGGGGAAGGGTGCATTCAAAAGTGACAATCATGTATATGACCATGCCATCGTATCCCTAGATGAGTATTGCACCGTCATCACCATCAAAGGAGCCCAATATGATTGTGGAGTCACCACAAGAGGTGGAAAAATCACCATCACAGGGTCATCTTAGCCTCCTAAAGCACCCGCTTCCAACCCTAGATAAAATCCTAGTGGCTATAATGTCATTGATCAGTTGAAAAGAACCCCAGCTCAGATCTCCATCATGGAGTTACTAAAGATATCATCAACCCACAAAAATATCCTTGAAGAAGCATTGGCTTCATCCACCATCTCTGTGGATCTTGATGTTGAACAATTCCAAGCTATGGTTTGGAACATCATTACACAAAATCTTCTTACATTCTCTAATCAGGACTTTCCTGCCCAACCATCTCACAATCACACACTCCATCTAGAGGTCCTAGTGCATAAGAACAAATCCAAGAGAGTCCTGGTGGATGGAGGTGTAGGTTTAAACATTTGTTCCCTCAAAGTCATAAAGAATTTGGGAATCTCAGAGGATTCCATTGAAAAGGGCAAAGGCATTACAATCACAGCTTATGATGATCAAGAAAGAGTGTCTCAGGGCACTATCCAATTCCCTATTCAAGTAGGGCCAACAATTATGGAAACCACCTGTTAGGTCCTCGACCTCGATTTTTCTTACAACATCCTCCTGGGGCGTTCATGGATACATGGGATAAAAGTAGTGGCATCAACCTTCCACCAATGTTTCAAATTCACATACCAAGGCCAAGAGGTCACTATCCATGGGGATCTCGAACCCTTTTCTTACTGCAAGAGCCTAGAAGCCAAATATTACAAAATCCCCCAAGTGCCAAAGAATGATGAAGATCCCTCAACTCCATACATTGATCCAACTACTCTCATCTCCACTTCTACGACAGAGACACCTGCCATCCCTGCCATCTTCGATATTAAGGTCATTATCTAGGACAATGGGTGTGGACACTATACAATTCCAAAAAATGCTGTTGTGGTAGGAGAGTTACCATAGTCTCCTAGGTCACATAGACGACCACAATCAAATGATGCTTCCTCATCCCAAACCTTCATAGCAGGCTCCTCCAACTTCAGAAGTTGGGGAGATCTCAGCTGGGAAGTAATAGAAGAAGACCCATCCCATGTCCTGTACCAAGACAATAGACCGACAATCGATCTACCTATGGATGATAGTAGTAAAGGCTTACAAATGATGCTCACCATGGGCTATGACAGAAACAATAAGCTTGGACAAAATGACAATGGGCTTCTAATACCCATTATTCTTGAGACGCGAATGAAAAATCTTAGCCTCGGATGTACCCCTCCGAGTATAACCATATGTGGCCAAAATCCCATAGTTAAGAAGGTCAAAACTCCTCAGCAAATGAAAATCGCCCTTCAATTTACCATATCCACTGGTCTGCCCTTAGATAATTTCACATTCGACTTAACCAATGTCTACAGTAGTAGTGATGAGGAAGATGCCATAACTAACTTACCTAGGCTTTTTGATAATTCCTCTATCCTCATGATTAGTACCGTGTCATTTGAGTCAACTAGTCAAAACCATGAAATCAGCCTAGTTTACCCCCAGCTCATTGATTACAACCAACGAGGACCGCCAATTCTAGACACCTTCGAAAATGATGAAGCACTCTTAGAATTCATGGGACTACGGGGCACGATACCATGCGGAGATCACAAGGCTAGGTTTGATATCATTCTGAGCACACAAGCTTACTACGGGGAGACAATTGAATCCTTCAGTCGCAAAAGCGAAAACTTGAGAATAGTCTCAAGGTCTTTAAGTGGAAACCACATAGTGACACTCTCTGACCCTAAAATTGTAAAAAAAAAGGATGTATCAAAGGTGAGAACCTCTCTGAGGCACCCGAGGATGATGGATTCAATCTCCCCCTCAGTGCTCTACACTAGGAAAGGTCAACAGTTCTAGCCCAGAAGTTCAACCCAGTCAACTTGGGAATAAAGAAAACTCCTCATATCACATTTTATGTTGAATCATTGATGTCAGAAGAACATGAACTCCTAGCTACTTTCTTAAGGGATAGAAAGCTCAACCTTGCATGGAGCTATGTTGACATGCCCAGGCTTGATCCGGAGATTGTGGTTCACCATCTAGCAGTTTACCCAGAAGCAAAACCCATCAGGTAGAAACTTAGAAAAATGCATCCCCAGATAGCCTTGTTAGTCAAAATGGAATTGAAGAAGCTACTTGATGTAGGTTTCATACGACCAATCGCCTATCCGGAGTGGGTATCCAATTTGGTTCCTATTTCAAAGTTTGATGGGGGCATCTGTATATGCACATATTTCAGAGACCTGAAAAAAGCATGTCCCAAAGATGACTTCCCGCTTCCCAACATTGATATGATTGTAGATATGACTGTGAGACATGAGATGCTTTCACTAATGGATGGATTCTCTAGGTATAACCAAATTATGATAGCCAAAGAAGATCAACATAAAACAACTTTTACCTGTCCATGGGGGACATACAGTTGGCACATGATGCTGTTTGGCCTAAAGAACACTGAAGTAACATATCAAAGGGCCATGATCTTAATCTTTCATGACATGATCCATAAGATTGTGGAAGATTATGTTGACGACATATTGGAAAAATATAGAAAGAGAAGGGACCACATAGCAGCATTGAGTGCTATCTTTGACAGGCTTGAGAAATACAAGGTCCGCCTTAATCCAAATAAATGTGTCTTTGGAATACAATCAGGGAAGCTCTTGGGATACATGTGTCCATGAGAGGGATTGAAATGGATCCTGCTAAGGTAAAGGAAATCCTTGAGATGGAGGCACCGAAGACATTGGAATAGTTGAGAGGATTACAAGGTAGGCTCCAGTCAATCCACTGATTCATAGCTCAACTAGCAAACAAGTCAATCATGTATTCTCACCTACTCCACAAGGGGGTAGCATACAAGTGGGATGACAAGTGTGATCAGGCCTTTAATAAAATAAAAGAATATTTTCTCACACCTCCATTGCTTATGCCACCAGTCCCAAGAAAGCCTCTGATCCTCTACATATTAGCAACAACAACTCTCGGTGCTCTCCTAGCTTAGCACGATGAAAACAGAACAGAGAGGGCCATCTACTACATCAGCTGAACTATGGTAGGGCATTAGTTAAATTATTCCTTCATTAAAAAATCTTGTCTAGCAGTGGTGTTTGCCTCATAGAAGTTCATACACTACATGTTAACACACAAAATCATGTTCATTTCCAAGATTGACCCACTCAAGTACCTACTTTCCAAGGCAATGCTCATAGGAAGGATGGCCAAATGGGTCATGATCCTATCAGAATATGACATTGAGTACATGGAATGAAAGGCTATCAAAGGTCAAGCTATTGCAGACCAATTGGCAGAAGCACCAATGTACTTGGAGAATCTGTTAATTTCAGAGTTCCTTGATGAATCCATCTTCAACTTGAACATAGCAAACCACTGGAAGTTGTACTTTGATGGTTCCTACACACAACATGGATCAAGAGCTGGGGTATTTTTCATCACTCCACAAGGAGACTGCATACCAACATCCTACAAATTTGTAGTTCCTTGCACAAATAATATCATAAAATATGAGGCTCTAACCATAGGACTCAGAATAGCAGTGCAGTGGCATATCATGGCTCTCAAGGTATATGGGGATTCACAACTAATAATCAATCAAGTGAATGATGAATACCATACTAAGGACGACAAGCTAACTCCATACAAGAAATTGGTGGAAAGTCTTAAGCAGCCCTTCATTGAGATTGCATTCAAGTAGATACCTAGAGCAAACAAAAAAGCGATAGATGCCATGGCGACAATTGGATCCCTATTGGATATCCCTCGCAATGTCCCAAAGAATGAATTCCTAGTAGAGTAGCTTTTTGTGCCTGCATTCAAGGTACCAGAGTCATAATTTGTGTGCGAAATCATTGGTCCCGGTGATTCATGGTACCATGACATATACACTTATCTGAGAATAGGAGTCCTCCCAGCTGACATAACCTCAAACCTTAAGAAAACCTTTGTCAAGAAAGCATCCCAATTTGTCATCCTAGGAGAAAACCTTTACCATAGGAGCATAGAAGGAACCCTATTACATTGCTTAAACCCTGAGGAGGCATTGACTGCCTTAATTGAGGTGCATAATGGTATATGTGGTTCACACTCGAGCGGAATGACCTTGGCCAAGAAACTATTGAGGATGGGGTATTATTGGCCTACTATGGAAATATAAGCACATGACCATGTTAGAAGGTGTCTACAATGTCAATAGCATGGGGATGTCATCCATGCTCCAACTCAAGAGCTCCATCCTATTGTCACACCTTGGCCCTTTTTGCAGTGGGGGCTCGATCTCGTTGGAAAAATCACCCACACCTCATCCAGTGGCCACATGTTTATCATTACCACCACTAAGTACTTCACCAAGTGGTTGGAAGCCATCCCCATGACATACATAACTAGAAATCAAATATCAAAGTTCATCTTGAACTACTTAATATGTCGATACAGTGTTCCCCAAGCTATTATCTTAGATAATGGGACACCTTTCAAGAATCAGGATGTTTGTGACCTATGCAACAGATTCAAAATCCAACATCGCTTTTCCACCCCATATTATCCCCAAGGCAATGGCCAAGCAAAAGCTACCAATAAAACCATTCTGAAAATCCTCAAAAGGACAGTCAATGACGCAAGTCGTGAATGGAATTTGTAGCTAAATCTCGCCCTCTGGGCTTATCAAACTAGCATCCACACACCCACAGGTGCCACCCCCTTCTCCATAGCCTATGGATCATAGGCCATATTACCCATTGAGATTGAGCTCCTGTCACTGAGAATATCATTGCAAAACCTCATCACGAATGAAGAATATCAAGTATCAAGACTGAACGAGATGGAGCTACTGGATGAGGGGCATATGGAAACATTGAACCATTTGCAGGTTTATCAAAACCAACTCAAGAGGGGCTATAACAAGAAGATCAGGAGCAGGACCTTCCAAGTTAGAGAACTTGTGCTAAAGGAGAACCAAAAGAACATCCCAAACCCAAATGTCAAAGGAAAATTTGAGCACAACTGGTTGGGGCCATTCATCATGTCAATGAGCTATAAGTCAGGGGCATATCAGTTATCAACATCGGAAGGCGAGCCTTTGTAGGAGCCCATGAACAACTCCCATCTCAAAAAAAATTATGCCTAAATCTTTAAAGGTATAGAACCAAAAAATCAAAAAATTAGAAAATTTCCTAAAAAAAAGTCATCTTGATGAAAAACTAGCAAACAGGCATCTTGGTGACAAAAAAGAAAATAAAAAAAGCAAAAAATTAGAAAAAAGGATCAAAAATAGTAAAGAGAAAAATATCCTCTAGTGAAAACCACTTTGGTGGTGCTTTGGGCAAGTACCTTGGTGAAAACCTTGCAAACAGGTGCCATGTGTAAATAAGCACTTTCCATCCACCAAGATCTTCACGATTTGTTCTGCATCACCCATCCTTCATATTTCTATCATCCATCTATCTCCATCCATCACCCATCTGTTCGGCATCCGCATCATAGCTTGGTCTTGTGTTCATGTCATGATCCCTCCTAAGTACTACTCGGCCCATTCTCAAGGTCAGTTTTTCCTGCCTCTATCGGAGTAGTCTATTGTTCACGCTGGAGGTATGTTCTCATGGATCAGATTCATGTACATTCTTGAAGTCCCTAAATTAGAAAATCCTAAAACATTTAGAAAATTCAAAAAAATCCAAAAACATTCATAAAATAAAAAAATCCAAAAAAAACATTTAAAACATATCAAAATCCCAAAACAGGTCAAAAAGTTAGTCAAAAAGTCACAAAATAGAGTCGTCTTGTCAAACTACGGGTCTCTAAGCCTTGAATGTAGGGAAAGGTTGATCTTTGATCATCCCCGAGACACTTAGGTCAGTCCTTTAGGAGTCTGTCATAATAAACTGGCAATCCATTTGTTCATATCTCATCAATAATCAAGTCGTGTCAGTCGAACTACATGGTCTCTACATGTATAACGTAGGAAAGACTAATCATTGATCAGCCCCGAGGCCCCTAGGATAGGTCTTTAGGTTAGTCTCTTGGTCAAAATCTTAGAAAACCCCAAAACATTTAAAAATAAAAAATCAAAACATTTGTAAAATATTGAAAATACCAAAAATAGCCTCAAAACATTTCAAAAATATTTCAAAAAATCCAAATATTTGAAAAATCCATCTGTCCCATCTCGCTTTCACCCACAATAAACATCATTCATAATAAATCAATCGTCACCCCAAACCTTTAGTGAAATAGTCAAAAACAAGTCTAGCAATTCAAAAAGTGAAAAATCAAAACATCAAAGTCTAAAGTCCAGGTCAATAAGTAAACAAGTTGGTCAACTTTTCATATCAATAGCCTATCATCCAATCAGTCCCATATCAAATCATCTGATATCGTCATGTCCTAGGATGCATCCTTCCTACAATGGACATCAACATCAAGCATCACCATAGTTTAGTCTTGGCTAGTGGTATTGAAGAACATCAACTTGTTTGTTTACTTTCTTTTTCTCTTTGGATTTATCTTATTGCGCTCATTCCAAAGATCTCTCGATGATGTCCAAATGAAGGATTTAGAGAGATAGGAATCAAGAAATTATCATTATCTTTTATCTATTGTGCTTGTTGGATATTTTTGTAATATAACCTTGGTAATGTGTGCTTTGTTTAGGTGTAGGGAGGATGTTTTAAGTATCTTGTTGACCACATAGGAAGGCTTGCCTTGCTATGTTTTGGTCTGATATGTTTGGAATATCTGAACTACATTTTGAATAAGGTTTCGTATGCCAGGTGGGAACAAAAATACTCCTATCTGATTGTCAAGTCAAAGTCCATCACACTAGGTACAATGCCATCCTAGTTTTTTATACCTTGATGCATCGTGCCTATGTGTGTAATCAAACATAAGGTAATTGGCCCTTTGAAAATACCAACTCCTCAAAAAATAATCATCATCATCATCATCTTGTGTCTTCTTGGAATCTCTTGCTTTCTTCTATCTTCTTTCATGCTAACATGGTACCATGACAGTTAATCACAAATCATTATCATATTCATCCTGCATCCACAAACCATTAGCATACTGCATACTCCATATCATATCACATAGAAAACATTAATCATAACACATGCATTGCATTTCCATCCATATATAATATAGATTGGTTATTCTAAGCATCTCATAAACCATACATATGCATCCATTATAAAACATAAAAGCAATGATCCCATAGCATTATAAACATGATACACCATTACTCTAACATTTGCATCATCATAACATTTTATAATCATCCCATATCACATATAAGCATCCATTACACCATCACATATACATCATATATCAAAAGCATCCATTTGCATATCATAAACATCATATCATAACACATGCATATATCATTTCATAAAACAACCTTTCATCATATCATGTCATCATGTCATCATCATAACATCATAAATGCATATCATACATAAGAAAATTACATACATCTTATCATCCATTAGGTGCATAATATAGATCAATTAGTCTAAGCATTTGCATATCATAACATTTTGCATACATCATAAAAAGTACATAAGAAAAGATACTGAAAAAGAAATACATCCATAAACCATCACATTACATCATCACATAAGCATCATATAGTATCATCATCATAGTATCGTAACATAGAACATCATTGCATTGCATATAGAAATAAGATCCATCCAAAAAGCATAAAGTAAAGATAAGACATATCATATCATATCGAATAATCATCATCTCATATATCATAAAAATAAATACACTGTCATAGTACAAAAATCAGATCAATGTACATGTGTATGTCAATAGAGTACAATGGCCCATGGGGCTATAAAAAACAAGCCCATGGGGTGCAAAAATAATCATGTCTCTAATCAAAATGACCTAACCCTATTGGCTGCTGCCCTCGCCACCTGCTCTCTCTCCGTGATCCTTTGCAAGTTTGTGGCCTATCCTCTGTGGAAAATCTGGCACTCAGGCTACCCTCGACACAACTTGAAAATAGTGCAACCTATAGTAGTCAGCCTCCTAGATCGCCTCCCTGTATGATTGAAGTGATACCATGCTTTGGGAGGAGGATGCAAACATACTCTCAATGTGTTGTCATCTGCCCATCTCTACTGCTGCCTGCAGCTCTGCAGCCTATCTCTGCTAGACCGCTTGTTCCTACTCTGCCCATAGCAGATCTCTCTCAGTTGTAAGTGCTTGTACCTGGCCCTGTAGCTACAAAATCTAATCATCTCTGGGGTCTGGCTGGAGAGGTGGCTATACGGGTGGCTGATCATGGCCCCCATCCCTAGGTGGTGTTAGAACCCTATCCTGTCATCCCGAGTCTTGATCCTGTCTTTGGTCACCCACCTATGGATCTAGGAGTGGCTGATCTTGAGGTCCCCTATCTTGAACTAGCTAATATGGAGGTGGCACACCACCTCCCTGATCCTGGTCTCCGTCCCCTTGGCCTCATCTTGCTCCCCTATCTTTGGTTTTGCGTTGAGCAGATGGTGTCCCTAGCACTGTAAGTCTAAGAGGTGGCTGAAACCAATCTCTGTATGCCTATGTTGTGCCTGCATCTTCCTGACCTTGGTCATATGGCCATGGCCTGGCCACCAACTACATAAAACTCTGCACTACCTCATGTGTAGGTATATAACAACCCCAAGAGCTCTAGCTCGTTGTCCATGAAAAAATAGCCACATACTAATCATCTGGCCTATCCTGTGGCTCGCTGAACTGCCTTTGAACCTTGCTCGACAAGTACATCTCAAGCATCGTGTGCTCCCTTCCCTACATCAATCTATCTTAGCAGGCGAAGAAAAGTTGTACATCGTCAAACCATGCAGGCCATCCAAGATATGGCCGCCATGTGAAAACACACATATCATCAAGGACTCTCCTCCAGTGAGGAATCTTGTGTTGTCTTGTATGTGTGAAGGAAAAACCTCTGTGGTATCACCAAAAAACTAGATCATCTGGCTCCATAGTAACAAGAATAACCCTTAGACGTAGCACATAAATGTTCTCCCAAGCCTAGATGCATAGCAATGTAACTCCCGCCCCAAGTGCTCAGTCGTCCAGGTAGGAAAACTCATGAAGATCCCTGTATAATGAGGCTAGAAGAACTGGCCCCCAAGCAAAGCATGTTCGTTGTTGAACCATGCGCTCCCAAGTGAGCCCCCATCTAGGACTAAAATATCGGCCCTACCAATTTGGTGTGATGAGACCTGATATGATAGCCGCAATAACATGACAAAAGGGTGACATAGAGAGCCTATAACGCTCTAACTCAATCAAACCCTCATAGAATACAAGCTTGTCCTAGCCCATAACATCGTAGCATGCCTCCCTTCAAACATCCACATCATATATCACACACTCTCCATGGATGAGCAATCTGTGGATCCACCACACGTCCTCTAGTGTGACAGTCGCCTCACCTATCAGGAGGTGAAAATATGTCTCGCTGTGCCATCTCTCAGCGAGTGCCATCAGCATACCCAAGTGTGTCTGAATGGGCGGAGCATAAGCAATATACCAAAGACCGATGGCCCCTAGATGCTCCTGTTGTCACTCGGGCATACCCTGCAAAGCACCAAATAGGTCTCGGGACCTATGCTTAAGTGAATATAGTATCGTTTCCTCCTCCTACATCAGGAAATTCACCGTGTTCAGATTCGTCAAAAAAATTCTGATCCTGACTTGTCTCGGCATACCCCAAACAACTTAAGCATCGTTGTCTATGGGTGTAGTGCAGTTTGCAAATTTCAAACTATGCTGCTAGGAGCTTCTAACCCTCAAAATCTATCGCAATGTCACAATTTGAGAAGGTGGCTCAGTTTAAAAGGAAACCCTAATTACAAAAAGAACTGCCACAGGGCACTTTGTATATGCGGCGGGGTTTGAAATTTAAACTCTAATTCCAAACTGTGCCGCGACGTCGCTACTTGTGACTGCGACATAGTTTGAGGCCGCATGACATTGTTTTAAACTTATAATTCCAAACTGCGCCGTGACGTCGCTACTTGTGACTCAGATGTAGTTTGAGGCCGCACGACATTGTTTTAAACTTTCTAGTGGTGCAATATAGGACCACTCCTAAAAATTAAGTTTCCTAGCTTAATAAATGTGCACATAAATTGAAAAACAAAGTCGGGTCAAGTCAACTCACTGGTGGTCCACTACCACGAAGCCTTTGGTGTGTCTGTACTCTATCAAAAATGTGTTGGGGAAGTTGTCGTTGCGCCATCTCACGAAGGTGTCATAGCTAAAAATTGCAAAATCTCTAAAGGTTGAATGTGAAAATGAATTGGAAGTGGCTCCTCAAGGCCTATTTAAGTCTAAAAAATTAGGGCTTTTTTACCCCGTTTACCCGTCCTGCTAAGGGTTTGATCCCTCAATCCCCTTTTCACCCAACTGAGGGCTATTTCACACCGTTTTTTGAGTTTTATTGTATTTTTTGTCATCTTGGAGCTTTTTTTGGACCCGTTGGGCACCTGTCCTCTTTTTTTCGCGAGATCACCCAAGAAGTTGATTTTTTTTGTCTAATCTCTCGAGGGGGCAGTATGTCAACATGTTTCACTTGCTAAGGTAGCAGTGGGGCAAGTTTTGAAATTGGATTTTTTTTGGCTTTTGATCGAGACACTTTATTCTTTGAACCTACGCAACAAGTGCATCACTTCAAAGAGGGGCAAAATGTAGACACGTAAAATGTATTGATTGGCATTACATACTTGATCCTGATTACTAACACCGTTTCAACTTGAATCATCCTCTTAGCTTGTCATCACTCTTCATCCCTTAATTAAATAAATAATCATTTATTTGATTAAGTCATTCTCTTTTGTTAATTAAATTAATCAATCTAATTTAATTAACCCTAAGTCTCTATTTAATTAAAAAAATCATTTTATTTGATTAAATCTCTAAATTCACTCTATTAAATTAAATAAATTAAACATTGTTTAATTTAATCTAACATTATTCCCTTTAGTTAAATAAATCAACTCATTTATTTAATTAAATCTAAATCACATTCTTCTCATCTTTTGATTTAAATCAACCCATAAATCTAAATCATTTAGTGACATCATCAAATCACTCATTAAATTAATTAGCCCTTGATTAATTTAATTTTAATCCATGTCCCATCCTCTAGCTTTTGCCACTTGCAAATGAAAATATATTTAATTAATTTATTAAATGTCTATTTTCTCTCAACTTGGCATCTTTTGAGGAATATTCTTCCAATTTTGAAATCCATCCAAGTGGATTTGTCCTTCCAACAAGACATTTATTTATTTTTTATGTCCTTATGCATTGAGCCAAGTGGCATTTAAGACATTTTATTTTCCTCTTGCATGTCATTTAACTATTTTCAAATTCCACCTAATTGCATTTATGGGCACATTCATCAAAATGTGCACATCCTTTTCCCATTCACATCTTGATAAGTGACGCCTCCTCATTGGGTCTTGAATGATCCCACATTGCTTCACTTTGGGAATTCTTCCATCTTGTCTTTCTATAAATAAGAGGTTTCTCTCCTCATTTGATCATCCACAATTTGAGTAAACTTACTATACTCAATTTCATCTTCAAGCACATCCATCTTCATCCATTTTATCAAGTTTATAACTAGGTTATGTAGGTTTTCATCATGGAGCTCAATTGAATCAATCACCAAGTGGATCACTCATCATCAAATCATCTCAATCTTGCATAGGAGTTGGGAAAGGGCCAATTTTCACATCAAATTGGCACCAATTCCCCCATGGGATCAAGAGTTTGCTTGCTTAATTAGGATTTCATTGCTTTCTCATTGTGTTCTTCAATTTTATTTCCTATTTTGAGCATTGTTAATGGATTTCATGGGGAATCTTGATTCTTACTTGCATTTAATCTAATAATGTGTTTGTTTTTTGTGTTTTGCAGGTGTTAGGATTGGGGTTCTACAATTTTTTTTGATATTTTCTATGTTCTAGTAATTCACATTTTCGGAGGTGTTTGAAGCAAAATTTGAGGTCAAAACTTGTGTTGGTCCGTAAAATTTAACCTCCAAAGGTACTGGTATTTTAGGGATTGAACTATTTATCTAGGAGACCTTTCCAACAGTGCAAACAGTTCTTAATTCCGAGCACCAAGTCAAAAGTTATGACCCCGCCAAGTAGGGGTAAATAAATTCCTAGTTTTTCAGAAGAGTTTCTCTTCACGTCGGGTTTACCAAAATGTAGAGAAGGGGGATTCACTACTCGCAAGTCCTCTTCATTTAGAGAGCTTCACAGGGTGAACTACCCTAAACTACCTCAAGGAACAACGCAGGAGTTCTAGAATTGGAAAGAGCAGGGCACAAAGATTTTTTGGACAAACTGACAAGCTTTCAGCCAAAGGATGACAATGCAAAATACGAATGACAACGCAGCGTGCTGGCATCCCAGAGGCGCGTTGGCATCTCGTATAGACCAAAAAGTGAATTTATCATTAAAAAATGGCTAAATGACTACTATTCTAATTGCTAAGAAATCATAGAATGTAGGAGAATGACAAAAAGTGATAGAACTAAAATAAAGTGAAATAGAAATGATAAAGAGTGAGAATAAGAGATAGAAGAATGCTCACAAACATGTAAGTGATGAAGCCTCCAGTATGTGAATGTCTTCAAAACCTACATGCGCAATATCTAGAGAAAGTGTTGGGGTTGTATAGGGGTTTTCCTCATTCAAACCCTCATTTTGGTGTTCCCACCTCCACGAACAGACAAATAGAAAGAGAGAGATGAACTAAAATGGAAAAAGCATGTGGTGAAAGTAAAACTCACTTTAGTAGTAGAACCCACACCACCAAGTATGAGTGATAAAAGAAATCCCCGCTCGAGGAGAACCCATATCACAAAAGGTGATAAAATCAATCCCCACTCAAGGAGGAGAACCCATATCACAAAGTATGAAATGCAATAGCTGGGGGATATGGAATGCCAAGATGCTAGAGATGAAGCTGCAAGAGTGAATCCAAGAGAGCTTGAAAGTGTTTTTGTAACAAATAAGGGAGTTGTGCAAGCAAGAACAAGATGGTAGAATGCTTGAGAGAAAAGCTAAGAGGGAGCAGAAGCTAGAAGTTAGAAGCACTTAGAAGAATGGAGCTAGAAGAAGTTAGAGAGAAAAATGAACTGAAAGGAATATTTTAAAGAGATAAAAGAATCTTCTCAAGCCCTTTCAGGGCATCCCCAGCCATTACCACTGACAAAAGGTGAGGACAAGTGGAAAACATGCTCGGAGATAGCATTTTGAGCATTGAAATGTTGCAGGAGCATAGTGCATAGATGTCCACGTGGTGCGCTAGTGTCCGGACATGTCACACTACAAAACAACAAGAACAGGAAAAGTGTAAAGTTTGATGTGAATCTGACACACGAGGGTAGCTACTAAAAAGGGGTGTTGAGCATCTTGAGAAGGGAAAAAGGTTGATGTGGGGGCTAAAATGAGCCTACATAAGATGCTAAGGGAGTGGACACCAAAGCAGGTGCAAGAATGTATTTGAAATTGCAAGGGGTGCCATTTTATGACTATACAATTTTATTAAACATAACTAAACTTTAACAAGTGCAATTAAAAAAGACAATCATGAAGTCCTCAACAATCATGGTACACTATAGTTCATTCATCTTCGTAAGGTTCCCGTGATCACTTAAGATCTGTTCAAGGTCCCTTCTCCATGATAATTCATTCAATGCCAAGTTATTTCAATGATACTTTTGATCCCTATGTTGCACAAGCGATGAACATGTTGACCTTGGAAAGATGCTCAATATATTATTGGTTAGCATGTGTATCTGTATTAGTGATGATGTCTTTCATAATGAATTATAGAGTGAAAATTTGTTCCAATTATGAATGTGTATTCTCCAACACCATTAATTCATCGTTAACTTTGTCGAGAGCCACCGATAATAGCTTTTCCAATTCATTCTTCCACATGGTATGTTCTTGTAGTTCTCCCTCAACACAATATGAAACTTCTCGTGCATATCAATTAATTCATCATAAATATTGAACACCTGTTTGTCAAAATTTTCCTTGGCTATTAGTTCTTCTTTCTTTTCCATCATTCTAAGATGTAGCATTTTGTGCTCTTCATAGGTGACATGTGTTTTACTATGAATTTCCCATACCTTATCAACATTCTCGAGCATGTTTTCAAATCTTTTCCTTATTAGTTCTAAAACCAATTTAAACTTGATGGACTTTATTTCTATTTCTAATTCCCCCCCCTTGTCTGAGATCTCTCAACTCTACGCTTCCAATAGGTGGTTTCAGCTATGGCTTCTAATACACTGTTATCATCCTCTAACCATGGGGTGTAAGTACTTGAAGATGACGGTAATTTATCTTTGTAGCTAGTGATCTCCTATCCCAATTTCTCATTCTCTGTCATATATGTCTTATTGTTTTTTACCAACCTTTCAATTTGGGCTTTAGTGAACCTTGAAACATTAACAAATTCAAGTCTGTGGTTTCTAGAGGATTAGTATCTTCAACTTGTTGTACTAAGAGATGGCCAAATGCCTTATTAGGATCATCAATAACTAAAGGTTTTTTGTTTGGTGGGTACAAGGCCCACATTAACAAAGTTGCATTATTTGGGTCATAACCTGATCCAGTGTATACTTTGTCTACCCCTTCTATATTCAATTGCAAGTTTTTATTCAGGCTTCTCTGGAAGATGTCAAATAAAATGGCAAAGCTCATATCCCATCTAGGGAGCAACATGATCCCTGCATCTTCTAGCAATGTTCTTCCCTTTTATGGGGTCATGGCTTCTATTTCTTTATCAATCTCATCTTGTAGTTCTTTCAAAGCTTCTACTTGATGTTCAAGCATGACATCTTTAATCCTTTCCCTAATTAGTTTACCTTTATACTCATACACAAAAGGCCTTAAACTCGAAGGTTTTAATGAAATTATCATCAGAAGTAAAATTTTGGTTGACATTATGCCTTACATCATCTGAAATCTCAATTGGAGACTCTGGTACAACAAGATTTCTCTCTATTGGAAGTTCATTACCTCCAATCACAGGTTTAGTCACCTATGCTCCTCATCACCACTTCCCACTTCTATTTTTACAATGGATGTGTCAATAGATAAACTAATATTTGGTGTTGGCTAAGGAGAAAGTTGGCACAGTGGGGTTTCATACTTAGCTTGAATTTCCCCAATATCTTTATTTCCCTTCTTTGTGAACACCCAAGGAGGCACATCCTTAGTTAACTCTATTTCATGTGAAATTAGTGTATCTAGCCTCTTTATAGGATCCTTAATTTCAAGAAAAGATCCTTCATATAGGGGATTATTGGATGTCTTCCAAGCTTCTGCTAACATCACTCTATGATATGGGTTTCTCCTTCTAGCTACATAGTTTTCATCAACATTTCTTATTAAATCATCTTCCACAAAAAGTGTGTGATGACACCCTTTCAATTTTTTACTTGTTTTAACATCATTTATGAAATTTTCAGGGTCAAAATTTTCCCTTGCATTCCCTTTAGACAATTTGTAATGTTCTATCCTTTTATCAATTAATTCATAGCCCTTTTCAAAAACCACAGTGAAATCTCCAAATCATAATGTTTCGGGCATCAATGACTGCTTTTCATGACTTTTAAGATAAATAAAATCTACATAGGCTAATTTCATCACAATCTCCAAATACACAACCTTGTTTGGAAATTTTTTTAGTAACAAGAATGGGGCTCCTTCATATCCATATACTCTAATCTTTGTATAGTCACCATATGCATACCAATCACCCCAATTGTGATTGATCTTCCCTCTTTCATCCATTTCCTTGGGTCTTAGGAACCTTTGTACTTATGGTGATAGATTATAATCACATGGGTGACCCAGTAGATTTTATAAGGGTTTCACAAAATATTCCTCAAAATACAAATAATGTGATCTTTCACATCTACTATCCCAAATGGCCATCCACATCTGCACTAGCCTAATATTTTCATTATCATCCAAGTCTTTTATTCTTAAACACTCATCCCACATCCCCATACTTTGTACTTCATATAAAATGAGATGCATAAATAAAGAATAATGCATAAATTTGATACCTCCACTTCTATTTTTGATAGAAACAAGCTCATTGTGAATTTCATTGGCTTGATACTCAACATAATCAAGGGGCTGGGCATCCTGACTTTGCACATCAGCTATTAAGACCATTGGTGCTATGTCCATAAAAATGGGGGCGTACAGGCCAAGAACCTAAAAAATAGAGTAGTATGTGCATTGGAAATATTATTCATACAAGTTAACAGAGTATGGAGGATTTTACTCCCTTGAAAATACTTCGAGCCGATTTTCTTCATCATGGGGCTTGAGTAGTGGCAATCTCCACCTTTTGTAACTGGTGCTCAGGTTGTGATACTTGTTTAGGAAGTCCCTAATCTTGAATTTCATGTCAATATTGGTATCTAGTTGGAACACTATAGATATATAATTCTTGATAACAAGGATGAAGGAAGATCCACTTTCCAATTTAATCATGCGAGTTTGTGGATCGTATCTATTGGAAAGTGCTTTGATCAATTCAACATTGATGAACACATTGGGTACCAATAACTTCCCTAAATTAAGTCTCCATGGGTTGGAAACTAGTTGGTGTCCATGCATTTTTCTATAGTGGCATACAAATAAATTGTATCCCCGTGTTGAGGTCCATGTATCACCCACTTGCTTGTTTATATCTTCCAATTTCTCAACCTGAGGGTTCAATTGAGCGTTTCGCCTGGACCTTTGTCTGGAGCCAGGACACTAATCAATTAAGTCCTGATTCAAATGTCTTTCTTCTAGTTTTTTTCTTTTATTTTTAGGGTTTTTAGATGTGCTCACCATGGTATGAATTTTGTAGAAAAACTCTACTTTTTCTCCTTGACAATTAAACTAGTTTTAGACAATGTGAATTTTAGCTGAGGCTCGGGTACTTACTTGGACAACAAACGCCTTTCCTGGTCTTGTTGTCATCATCCACTGCTATGCTTTGTTCCCTTTCTCCCTAGTTTTCTTAATGATTTTGAAGCAACTCCAGGTTTTGATTTTAATGCCCTTGGTTCTAGTTCATTAATGTCGTTTGATGGCACTTTCATGTCATAGAGAGTAGAATTAATTAGTTTGAATATGGGTCGTCGATTTTCTCATCATCATCGCCAAATTATCTCTTCATCATTCTGTTGTCTTGTGAACACTTTCACTTTATCGAGATGACAACATTTTGATCTCACCGATATTTCCCTATTTCCTCGATTTCTCCTTTTAATGGTGTACTCCTTCCTCTTTTTCGAGATTTTGAAGAGACTTTATATGGCTTCATATCGATATCACAATTACCTCTTGAAAGCTTCCCTATAAGTAGCTTCTTCAATACTCTCCTATCACTTCAATATGTTCACAAGTTTATCGCACCATGATAGTAAGTGTCATTTATTTTATCAAGGGGACTATCATCCTTGTTCTCCCGATATGAATTCTTCACTTCGATGGAGTCCTCAACTTTAATCATTCACTTATTTGTTTAGGGTTGTAGAGGGGACCGATGTTTGGGTCTCACCGATATAGTTCCCTCTCCTCAACATTCTTTAGATTGACATGTCTTTTCCCTATTCGGGGGGACTATGGATTGCCTTACTCCGATATTCCAGAGTCCTTTCGAATATCTTGGGTGTTGTTATGTTCTTTTTTAATAAATGCCATTTTCCTATCGAAGAGACAGATTCCTCGTCCTGTCAATATATACACTTCTCTTTGATGAACTTTGCCTTTCTTGCTATATCAAAGGGACTAATAAATTACTCATCCTGACATCCTAAAGTCTCTCCAATTCTCAGGTCTATGTGTTGTTCCTTCGAATTTTTATTGTCATGCCGATACATTGTTGAGTCATGTTCGAGAGATGTTTTTATGTTTCTTGAATGTTGAGGTGTACTTTCTCTAAAAGTCGTGCCAAAGTAATTAAAATATTTATGCCCCTTAGTGGTCTAGTTCTTGGGTTATCGAAGAGACCCTAAAACAATACCCTCTGATACGCCAAGGTGTCTTTGATAAGATTTTAGTTAGATTATCGAAGGGACACTAAGACAAGTTCCCTCGATATGATATTCTCTCCTTGATAATTTTCATACTATCTTGCTTCATTGCTTCTTCAAAGGGACCCTAAAATGACTTCCACTGATATAATGTATTCTCTTCGACATGACTTTTTTTTATTTGCAGGTATGACGAAGGTGGTTAAGGTGACATGACTACAGGGCGGGCAAATGACATATTTTGAATGATAAAATTTTAAAATGGCATGCTAGGTGGTGGGATATTTGGCAAAAAAATGGGTGTTTTGTGAAAAATTTAAGGCTAATTTTTAGTCCTAACATAATGGATCAAAAGTTATTGCCTTTAGAAGTTGAGCTCCTCACATCATAAATTTAAGAGCATCTATGACAAGTAAAAGAGTTTTAAGAGGGAGTTAAACTTATTGACCAACTTATGTCACATGTTACAACACATCATAAGACATCTTTGAATAAAGATAATTGAATAAAAATTACAAAACTATTATTAAAAAACATTTTATCTATAAAAAAATAGATCATTCTATGAATAGTTTAAACATGTTACTAAATACTCTTAAAAAGAAGGGAAGAAATAAATACACTCAAAGCATTTGTGATCTCCCTATTTTATATATATATATAGTCTCCTTTCAAAATAAAAATATATAGAAATTGGGTAGTTCGAAAAGAGGTCTAAACCAGTCATTTTATGGACCCATTATATCAGATTTTCATTTTCAAAATCTATATGACCGTTGGGCTTTTGAAATAACATATAGACTTCTTTCCTATTATTAAAAACATTATTTGATGAACACGAAAGTGATATGTATTTTAAAATACAATAATTATATAAAAAGATATTTATACGAAGACTTTTGAGAACGTCATAAGATTTGTTGAACTCCAAAACCAAGGAAGACAAATGCATTGGAGCAATAATTTAGTCTTTCAAAAAGATGACAACACACAATACAAAGAAAAAAAAGTGATTTTTTCTAGAACGTTGGAGATTTCAACGAGCATAGTTTCAATTTTAGGAGGAAATTTCAGTGGCAAATGCTATTTTGTGATTTCTTCACATGTTTATTAATAAAAAATAATTAGATGATTCTGAATAGACTAGAATTTACTCTGTTCTATGAATTATTTATGCACGTATCAATGTGATTTGTATATTTAAATCTTTTGAGGAATTTAATGTTTTTTTTTTTAAATATTTGAATCTCTTGATTAATTTTTGAAGAATTGTGTCCACTTTTCAATAAAATAAATAAAGTGAAAGAAAATATTTTTGGATAATGCAAGATTATATTTAAAATGTTCCTACATTCGACAACTAGGGTAGTTTGAAAAGCGAGTCACTCACTTTCTAATGGTCAAAGGAAAACCAAAATGGTTTACCTCAACTTTAAAATCCAAGATGAATCTTTTATAGGCCTTCCTCTCTATTTCATCAAATACTCATACTATCTATTTTTGATGCTTTTTCTAATCCTACTATCTAAAACATCAATATAATCTCCATGCTATTTCGGTGTCTAGTTCTTCTATTGTACTTATATGTTAGCATCTCCTAGATCTCCTTTATAATACTAATATAAATATATAACATGAAACATGATGATATTCCTATTTACGTATTAGTAATTCCACTTTATCTATATCTCGAATCAAAACTTTTGATAATTCTACAATTACAATTCTTAATATTTAATTTGTTATATACCCCAATAAAAATCTCTACTTTCTCAATGTACCCTCACCTTATCACCAATTGCAAACTCCTTGTATATTTTCCTTTCATCAACCTCCTTATATCTACCATTCATCTTCTCCAATTGACATCTTACTTTAGTATGTACTTCTTTCATGTGTTGGGAAAATTCTTCTACCTCTACACTCTTCTTCTCTTCACTTTTGGTATATCTTGATTATAATAAATTACTTAGACAACTACCATATACTATCACAAAGGGTGTTTTCCTTATACTCCTATTTATTGAATTATTATACACAAACTATGATTGAGCTAGGACCATATCCTAATTTCTTATCTTCTCCAAGTAATGAAACATTTTCACAACTTACCCAAACTCCTATTCACTGCTTATATTTTCTCATCTATTTGTAGGTGATATGCTAAAATACATTACAAATTGGTCTTCATGCTCTTCCACAGTGTCTATCAAAAGTAACAAGCTGACTTGGTATCTGTATTTGAAACTATACTCCTTTCTAATCCATGCAATCTTAAAATTTATCTATAAGATAAATCAACTACATATAGCACATCATTTACCTTCTTGCATAGAATGAACTATGTCATCTTATAAAATATCCTCAACTACAAATATATAATCATACCATATATGTGTTCTAGGAAACCCTAATACAAAATCCATATTTATATCTTCCCAAGGTCTCTCTAAAACTAGAAATGGTTGATACAACCCCATATTTTGACTACTCTCATTCACTACTTGATAAATCCTATAACCTTGAGCATACTTTCTTACATCCTTATATATCTAAGGTAAAAAATATTTTTCAATTTCTAATTCCACTATCTTATTCACTCCAAAATGTCTCACTGAACCACCACTATGCTTCTCCTTGATCAAAATTTTCCTCATTGCTCGCTTCTTGGAATACATAATTGATTACCCTTAAACACAATTTTATTTTGAATCAAGTAATTAAGCTATTTATATCAATCCATGCATACTAGTTCTTTACATGCTTTCCATGCTTCGAAAAAATTAGGATCAACTTCATAAAAATGCTTCAAATCATCAAATACTATCACTTCTGATCTCATTTTATTAACAAATATTATCTCGTAAACTTATTGCATAAAATCTACCCACCTCACATGTCTCTAATATAACATATTATTTATTCAAGCATTATAAGATTTGATGATCTATGTACAACATAAATCCTTTTAGCAACAAGTATAGTGTTTCCATTTCCTCAAGTCTTGGATTATGGACTAAAATTTTTAACTATAGATTGAATATCTTCTTATTGCATAATTCAAATTCTCACTAAAATAACCTATAGGTCTACCTTCTTGGCTTATTATAATCCTATTGTATTTCCACTTGCAATCAAATTAAACTACCTTGTTGAAATACATTCATACTAACATTGGATATTATGCTACCTTAATTTTTAGTAACTCAAAGCTCCTATTTTCTCTTGAATTCCTTATTGTTTCCTCACATAGTATCAATTATTGGTTCACATGTACCATTAAACATCTAATAAAATTTCTATAGAAACTTACCAAACCATGAAAAGGTTGTACCTTTCTAATGTTCACTAGTGTAGGCCATTCAATAATTTCCCTTACTTTTTTAGATCCCTCTTCAAACTTTTGATTGTAATTATAAACCCTAAGTATACCAATTCTAACTTCATAAAACTACACTTCTTCACATTTAGTATAAAATATTCTTCTCTCAATTTCTACAATACTAATCTAATATTTTCAAGGTGTTCTCCTTTAGTCTTACTAAGAATAAAAATATGATCCAAGAAGAAAATTATAAATTTACCTAAATATTCTTCAACATCTCATTCATCAACCTTACAAATATACTAGGTACATTATTCAACCCAAAGGCCATAACCAACCACTCGTATATCCTGTCACTTATTAATAGTTTAGTCTTCCATTCATCTCCTTTTTAATTCTAATATGGTGATAACTACTCTTCAAATCAATCTTGGTAAAATATTTTTATGCTAAAATAATACATTGTAACATCTATCCTTGAAATGGGAATATGTACTTGATTGTGATATTTTTAATTTACTTATAGGATATACACATCCTCTATTCACCATTTTTCTTGGGTGCTAGTAGTATGAGTATCTCACATGGGCTTAAAATCTCCTTGATCAAACCTTTTTTCAATAGTTCTTGCACTTTTTTGTTTTATTATGCATTCTTTGTTGATGTCATTTTGCATGAAACTTTATTTGGTAAACATACTCCTAGAATTAGATCCATGTGGTGATTGATACTCCTTACTAGTGGTAATCCATCTGACACATTATATACTATGATATCCTTATAATTTGTCAATAATTCTAGAATTCCCTTTTATTATGCTACCTTTAAATTTGTAATGCCATAAACTTCGTGTCAATAAAAAACATATACTTTCACGCCTCAAACTAAATCTAAGAATTTTCTTTCATCCACTATGCAAATTCTAACACCACTACACACTTTCCTTTCTTTCTCCTTCAATAGTACTAAGGTATGATTCTTATCGTTCTTAATCATAGTAAAATTACTATTTTTCCCATCATGTATATCTTTACTATCATATTTCCATGGTCTGTGAAACAATAAGTGATAAATCTATTGATATAACATCACACAAAACTTTATCATGACATATACCCACCTTGAATTTCACTAAACATTGTTCACTTACCAATACCTTGTGTTCTTTATACAACCACACAAGTTTGTATGGAATAGGATGTTCTAGCCTCTTGAAATTGAACCTATTAACCATTTCTCCTAAAACTAGATTATTTGTACTACCACTATCAATGATGGACCTTTACAACGTTTACCTTCAAGCTTTCATATTATTCTAACCACTATTTTCCTTTGTACTAGCTCTTCTTCATTCATAATACCTATTCTTAACAAAACTTTCACATGACCATGACTCACCCTTAAGTTTTTCTAGTTTTTTTATGTTTTCATCAACATATGTAGTTCTTGTGCTACCTTCAATTATCCTATTTGTATTTCCTTGAATTTGTGAACATTTAAATTCTCTATAAAATTTGGATCCACATCAAAAATAAGTTGTATAAAAAGATATCCATCATTTCTACCATATCATCCTCTACCTCTTTGGTATCCAATTATTTTATAATTATACTATGAAATACTACCTTATTTTATATTGTGGTAAGAATTACTACTTCATTCTTCTTTTTGGTTTGAATTACTATCATTGTGGTATGTGTTGTGTCACTTATTCTTGATTTCACACCTTTTTTTTCAAGCTCTTATATTGTCATGTTGATATCTTCTTCTCTAGAATCTTTCTCCTCTTCCTCTTTTCTAGTTCTTTGTACCCTCAAATATCTTATTCAATTTATCATCTACCTTTAGTGAAAATTGATATTCTTCTTCTACAATATTCAATCTCACCAAACTTAGTTCTTGTTGAATAATCCCTCAGTCTATGGATGTATTTGAAAACATTTTCCTTACTTGTTTCACTATGTCCAATCATAATGATTATCTTGTAGATTTCTCCAATATATTCCTTCATAGTCTCCCCCTTGTTTCTTATATTTTTTTTACCCTATTCAACAATTATAACTCGATCAATAGGCATGGATTAAATCTTCAATTTAAATACCATCCTATTCCATTTTGTTATCTTTTCTTTTGCCCTTATATTTTTCTATTTGTAAAATTTATTTCCCCCAAACAAAAAAATATACCTTTTTGGCCCTCATTCCCAAAAACGAAGACCCTCAAACCATGGTTGACTTTACGCCCATTAGCTTGTGTAACACCATTTACAAGATCTTCTCCAAAATTTTGGCTAACTGCTTGAAACCTTTTATTGATAAAATGATTAGCCCATGCCAAAAAGGATTTGTCCTTGGTCGCCACATATTGGATGCTGCAATTTCCATGCATGAAATCCTTCACTCAATGGATAGATGTAATTGTGCTGGTATGGCTTTCAAACTCAACATTCCAAAGCTTATGAAATTTTTTTATGGAGTTTTCTCCTTAAAGTATTAGCTAGGTTTGGCTTCAATCAGACGGTGGTGAATCTCATTTTTGAATGCATATCTACTTTCAAGTACTATGTCTTGGTCAATGGGGTTCCACATGGATTCTTCAATGTTGGTAAAGGGATAAGACAAGGAGATCCCCTTTCCCCTATCTCTTTATTATGGTTGTTGATGTATTAAGTTGGAATGTTTCAAGAATACTAATGTGTGGGTCTATTAAAGGTGTCAAACCTGCAACTTCCCTTGAACCTTCAACCATCCAACAATTTGTGGATGATACCATACTCTTTGGGAAAGATTTAGTGGTGGAAGCTATAAAAGGAACAATTGTCTAAAAAATTATGCTCAAGCTTGGCTCAATGCATAAACTACAATAAGAGTATGATCTACTTCTTCAAAAACACACAAGCCCTTCAGGATAGAGTGACTATTGTCCTAGGATGCAAGAGTGTGCCCCTTCCTTTTGTGTACCTTGGCACCCCTCTCATAATTAAGGAAGTTTCACCTAGATTTTGGAACTATGTCCTTGAAAGAATGTAGAGAAAAATGGATGGATGGAAAGGCTCTACCCTTAGCCATGTTGGTAAATTGCAACTCTTGGTTATTGCTCTTCAAGGTATCCCAGTGTATTTTCTTCCATTTTCAAAATCCCCAAATATATTACTAAGAAATTTGAAAGAATTTAAAGGGATTTTCTTTGGTCTAGTATGGAGGAAAAGAAGAAATTGGCTTTGCTAAGTTCGGATACTATTTTTCTTCCTAAATCTAGTGGAAATATTGGTATAAGAAAAATCCAATCTACTAACAAAGCCCTGTTTGTGAAGGTTGGCTGGGACCTGCTGAGGAATAAGATGGACTAGAGCATGTTTTTGAATGTGAAGTATCTCAACAACATCCCCCTGATCAATTGTCTCTTGGATGGCCATCCCAGTGGTAATTTGGAACAATATCCATAGGATCAAAAATTTGTTGCACTCTGGCTTGAGATAGAAACTTGGTAATGGTAGAAAAATTATGTTATGAGAGGACCCCTCGCTGGTTGAAATACCTCTCATTCAATCTAACTTCAGGAATCCGATGACCCTTTCCACGGTGCTTTTTTGAAAAAATGTGAGAGACTACTTGTGTGGGCAACTTGGTTCCACAAAGTGGAAGATACTTGAGAGTTGCTGCCCTCATTTCCTGAAGTTAAGGCACCTGGATAAGACTCTTTAGGAAATTCTCTCTCTAACTATAATACACATTTCTACTCAAGAGGATGAATTTTGCTGGACTAGGGAAAGCAAGGGTAATCTCTCTATAAAGTTTTCCTACAATTTGTTGTCTCTAAAAGGAACTTAGAATGATATTTGGAAACATGTTTGGAATAGGCAACTCACACCAATTTTTTTTTTGGTGGATGGTGAGTCATAACAGGATCCTCACAAAGGATAACCTAAGGAAAAGGGGATTTCAAATCCATAACATATGTATGCTATGTAAAAATGAGGAGTCTATCCCTCACCTGTTACTCTACTATATATTTGCAACTGAGGTTTGGGAATCTACCTTTCAAAGGTTAGGTATCCAATGGACCATGAATGGTGATCTTAAGAGCTTTGTTGATAACTAGATTGATCCCTATCACCACCCTCTACCTAAAGAAATTTGGTGAAATGTCTCTCCCATTCTATGTCGGTGTCTATTGAAGGAAATGAATAACCAAATTTTTAGAAATGTGGAAAAAATCCGAAAGGAGGTCTTTAGTATTGGCTTTAGACTTATTGTTGAGAATGTATCCCTGTATGTTTGGAAACCTTCGAACAAACCTCCCTCGATCATGGATATCACTATGGCCAATTCCTAGAACAAGACCTTGGACCTCAACTCCTTTGAAAATTCAAAAGCTTTGGCTAGGCCTAGCACTATTTGGAAACCTCCTTCTAATGGTTGGTACAAACTTAATTCTGATGGCACAATGAAAGCCAATCCTAGCCTAGCTAGTATCAGGGGCATCAACAAAGATCAGAATGACATTTTGGTGGTTGGGTTTACTAGTGGCACCGAGATAAAAACCTCTATGACAATAGAGACAAGAGCGCTCCTGAGTGGAATCAAAATTGTTGTTAATCTAGGCATAAAGAACTTACATATAGAGGGAGACTCAAAAGCTGTGATTGAATCCATCAATAACAATTACTGTAAGGGGTGGAACATAAGGGACATTTTGTTGGATATACAATTCTTACTCAACAAATTTTAAAGAATTAAATTAACTCACATCTTCTGTGAGGGCAATAGAGTGGCCAACTCTTTGGCCAATTTGGGTTCTTCCTGGGATTCATCTAAATGCTAGAGAAATATGGTGAGCCTTCCCTTTGATGTCCAAGGGTTTATCCTTAGGGAGAAAAGGAATCTTAACTATTTATGATGATGTTTAACATCTCCTTTGTGGACTGGTACACTTGTCTTCTCACCCTTGGTCTCAATATGATGTGGAAAATGTTTGATGATATGGATGGGTATGTGTGGATGACTAGGTTGTGGTTGGGATTTTTTGTTCTACCTAGTTGGTTTCCCCATGGGTTTAATGTGAAATATTTTCATTCATACAAGGCTTCTCCTTATAATACGATCATTTCCATTTGGAATGCATGGGTAACTAAAATCTTACTCAAACCTTTGCTTAATTATGGGTTGATAAAGGTAATGATGGCCTTTCTCTTTGCCTCGAAGTACTTAATCAATTCTTGTGATGGCTTCACAACCCTAAGCCTCTCAAAAATTCCTACTTGTACGTGTGAAAATATTACTACCTTAATTAGACAAGTTTTGTATATTTTTTATGGCAATTATCCCTTTGATAAGTTGTCCATGTTCATTACCCTTTTGTATTTTGAAAAAAAATCCCATTTTGCTTACTTTTGTGATTGTTTGCTATCTATGTGTGAAAATGTGAGGAGACTGTGAGAATTAAATTGGGATCTTGTGAAGAATTCTGTCAAGACGCTCTTGGTTGGCATATTTGTGTTGAAGGTGGTATAGCACCTTTAATGGAGTGTCTAAAAGGGCATACCAAGAAACTATCAACTTAGTTTGTGAGATTTTGGTGTGATAAAAGGGTCACAATGAGAGGGATTTCATTTAAGATCATTGAAGATGTTATCACAAAATCTATGGGGCTATCCTGTTTAGGAAAAAAAGCTTAAAAAACACATGAAAATGCAAGACATGGAGAGCTTGCAGACCTTCTTTAGGGAAAATGAACAACCTATGAAATATCAAGTAGATTTTGAATAGAGCAAGCTTCCTGCACCTTGGGATCAGGTGTGTTTGGTTTTAATGAAGTATATCACATTAGAAGGTTGGTTTAAATTTTTCTATTTTTACCATTTGTCATTGTTGAATCACCTCCACCATAGAATTCTTATTAGTTTCCCCTTCTTACTTTCATCCCTTGAAAGTTTGGTTAAAGAAACCATGGAACTCATAGAAAAAAATCATGATAAACCAACCCCTATACACCTGCATCGATTTCTTATCCTCCATATTTATCATTTCCACCTTGCCCTCTACCCACCAAAACCCATTTCTACTGTTAGAATCGAGGAACTCGAGCACTCAGATATGTCCCCTACTAAACCCTCTCCAACTATCTCTATTAGCCCTAAAAGGAATATTCCTCCCACAACCAGTCAACCTCCTGAGGAATCCAAACCTAATCCCCCTACCAAAAAGAAGAAGGGTGGTGCAGGTCTGGCCCAATCCAAGGCCGTTGTTGGTCTCTGTGAGCTAAATAATACACCCACAAAGAAAGAAGAAAAAATGCCCATCAAATCCAAGCTTAAACCGAATAAAGGAAAAAAGGACATCACCTTTCATGTTGAGGAACCTCCCATGAACAGTGATGAAGTTGACTCTGCTGCCAAAGAATCTCAAGGGGATACAATGGTGGATACTAGTGCTGATATGGAGGTGGAACAAACAAGTTTCTAGAGGTCCAACAGACTAGAAAAACACAAAAAGGAGGTCCTGGTGAATGAAATATCCAACAGCTCAAAGCAAGAAAAAGGACAGGAGGAAAACAAACATGACACAGTCGAGGAGATTGAAGAGTATGTGGAAAGACCTAGTCACTTCCCTAAGATGAATCAGGGGGAATCCACACTAGATTCCTCTAATCATAACTCTCTGGTGGAAGGGACCAATAGGTTAGATGCTGAGAAGGATGAAGACCGCAACAACCTACTTGCCCGTGTTGCCAAACTAGAAAGGAAGATTATGAGACTGACCCGATTCACAATCAAAGTCATCCACTACTCTATTGTCACTCTATCGACAGTACTAAAATATGAGGTTAACGAGAAGGATGTTGAGGCTGAACCCAACAATAGCTGGGTTGGGGATGATGTGTTGAAACTCCTCATGGAGGAGTGGGAGTGTATTGCTAGGTGATGAGGGGGTCTTGTCTATTTTTGGGTGGGTTGTTTTTTCTATATCTCTGTTGTCCCTATGTCTAGACTTTAAGCTATAACTAGTTTTTTTGTTTTATGATCTAAACTCTAGCCCTATGGGCTTCTCGTTTTAACGGTACTGCACCCAATAAATGTAACTTATATTATCAAAAACATATACCTTTATTTTAGTCTTAGAAAATCTAACCCTTATAGGATCTACAATCTCTTCATATTTAAAATGTTATTCTTGATGTTTTATCCAATCAATCAAATACTTAGGATTTATCACCAAAATAATTAGAAATATAAATTATAGGTCTCTTACCAATTTTAGAAATAGTCTTTAACATACTTAATTAATCCATTTCTTCCTCTTTTGTAGCTTCTATATATTTCTTAACAAATTATGGTTTATCTCTTTTTTCAATTTCTTCATCATCACTTTCATCTTTATTTCTAGGGTTAAACCTCTTTTCCTATATTCTTCTACAACATCCAATTAGATGTTAATTTACCTTATTATTTCAAACATTTATTTCATCTTTATAGTAATATTAACATCACCTTCTCCTCTTCACAAATGCATCTTGTTCTTAGATACGATGTAAGCTACCTTAGTTTCTAGTTTTTCCACAACCAATCCTAAAAAAACCTTATAATTGATACTCAATGTATAAGATTCTTGTGAAATACCTTAAAAATGATTATTCACCTTTAATAACATAGGCACAACTATGTGCAAATTATAGAGTGTTTAAATGATACTACAATACAAAGCCCTTAAAATATAAAATTATTCTTTCAAATTATCATGAGTAATGTTTACATAGTAGCGCCAACCATATAGATGATTTATATTAGATACAAGGAGGTAAAAATATTGATGCTAAATATAACTTGTAGTCAACCAAAAATGTAGAGGGTACCTTCTAAAATGAATATGGTGAAGATGGTACATTGAGTCTTGATGCAATTCATACCATAATCTCTATTAGGACTAATAAGCCCATAAACACATCATTCTATTTCCAAATAATTTGGAATAGTACCATAATATTTGAACAATACAATTAATTGCTATCCTACTATGATTAGTAGTAAGTTTTAAGCTGGGATATATCTTTGTGGTGATTAGAATCTCCTAAAAATTGGACAAGACATTGCCAACTCTTAGTAAAGCATTTATTCCTAATTGCAATTGAATGTGGCCCAAATGATGATTATAATGTTATTAAAAACTACAAACCAAATAAAAAATAGAAAGAAAATATTTTGGTGATACAAGATTTCTCTTAACATAGGATGCTTCTACACAGTAAATTATAAGTGTTTCTTGATCACTTGTGCTTGGTTGATCAAACTTAAGATATTATTCTAATGCTCTTTTCTTTACTCTATTTGTATAATCATAATAACCACAAGCTATCTAAGTGGGGACATTATTTCATTACTAGAATAAACTTCATTTACATGCCATATGACAAGAAATTACTTAGGAACAAATGTTGATTATTTCTTTAAAATGGATCATTCAAGGAAGATAACTTAAACCTATATAATCAAAGTTTCTTCCCTTGTTCCCATATTTCTTGTTGAAGGTTGTCCCTTGGTTAGAAAAGAGATTATGATAGTTAACAAATGTATAATGCATACCACAGTCTTTAATAAAATTATTATGAACTTGAACAAATTTCTCACGGGATTAGGTGGTGGGACTTGTTGTAAGGGTTGTTGTATAGGAACTATCCAGGACTTGGACACTTAGTATGCTTGATAATGGATTTGTTGATTTTTTATTGGGAGGGAGGCATATAGCCTTGGTTGTTTTGATAGTGTTGAGAATGTGTGTCTCAAAATCACTATTAAAACCCTAGCTCAATTGCCATCAAACTTAGACTTCCAAAGTTTTGCATTTTGGTCTTTACCATAGTACTACAGGGTGTAGCTAAGAGGGGTGCAGGTTGGTGGTGTTACTTGCCATCCCATGGCAATTATCATTAGCCTGTGCAGGTGTGCAAGGTCATACCACCACCCCGTAGCAGTCCATGAAATGGCTGGAGGTAGAGCGGGGTTCACCTCGCCAACCCATGATGGTGATTGGAGAAGCTAGTGGGTGTATGGGCCATCCCGCTACCCCACAATGGTCCAAGAGATAGCCTACAGTAGTGCGGGGAAAGGTTATTAACTTGCAATCTTGCAATGAATTGTAATGTAGCCTACGGTATAGCGGTGAACCCGCTGTCTTGTGAAGGTCAATCTAAGTGGCTACAATGTTGCGATGGTCAGTTGGAATGATGGAAGCAAATCGCAATCCCACAGCTAGTCAACAAAGGCTTTGCAGTACTACAATTAAGACTCAGAATGATAGGTAAAGAAGGTTTACTGCAACCTCATGACAGTCCAAGTTGGACTTGGTGGGATTACGGTTTGACTATTCGATTGGTGTGGAAGTTGGAACGACAATTTTTCTGGTAATGCTTGAGAAGTATGTATGTAATTCCTTAGAACATTGAAAGAGAGAACAATAAGAGTGAATGTAACAAAATGTTGTTGGATTCATTATGTGGATTAACACCTGAAAGAGAATAGCTATGTAACTTGTATGTAATATTCATTTTACTATAATATAAGAGATCTCTGCTTTAGTGTGTGGGTTTTACTCCCGTAAGGGTTTTCCTATGTAAATCATGTTTTGATGTTTTATTATCTATTTGATTATTCATGTATGCGCATCTTGATGTTCTATAATTGCAAGTTCTTAAAAAAATTATGTATCTCTCTCATGAAGATTAGTATTTGGAAGGTGTTTCCACACTTTTGTTTCCTTTCAGTTGGTATTAGAGCTTGGCCAAATTTGTTGTCCTTGTGGGTAAGACAAGTTTTTTGTGTTGATCTTGTTCAGTGGGGGTTTTGTAGAGAAATATAGTTTATAACTTATTGCAGATTTAAGATGGTGAGCACATCTGGAAGAATAGAGATTGAGAAGTTCAATGGTGGAAATGTTGAGTTGTGGAAACTCAATATGGAAGACCTTCTTGTATCAGAGTAGGTTATGTTCGATTATCATCTACAAGAAGGTCTCATAGTTGAGTGGGAGTCTTACAGTTAAGTGGGAGCAATGATAGATGAGGGTAAATTGAAGGTAGATAAATTCAATGGAAAGAAGTATTAGTTATTGAAGATGTAGACAGAGGATTATCTCTATCAAAAGGATTTATGGAGGCCTTTGGAAGGAATAGCCAATAAACCAACAACGATGATTGATGAGGATTGGAATCTTCTGGAAAAAAAGGCACTGAGAACCATTCGTTTATGCCTGGCACAATCCATGGCCTTCAATATTACAACAAAGACAACTCAAGAGTTGATGGAAACCCTAGCGAAGCTATATGAAAATCCTTCCACTTTGAATAAGGTATTTATTATGAAGTGTTTATTTAATATGAAAATGGTAGAAGGTGGGTCAGTTGTTGATCATTTAAATGAGTTTAATATGGTTACCAGTCAATTAAATTTTGTAAATGTAAACTTTGATGAAGAATTTAGGGCTCTTTTGATTCTATGTTCTTTTCCTAAAAGTTGGAATAGCTTGGTAATGGCTATTAGCAATTTTGTTTCTGGTTTGAATACATTGAAATTTGATGATGGTGTTGGTGTTATTTTGAGCAAGGGAATTCATAAGAAAAGCTCAGGTGGAACATCCACATCAGGTAGTGTTTTGAATGCAAAAAGTGGGGGTAGAACAAGGGAGAGAGGAAACAATTTTGGAAGTCATGGGAAGTCACGAGGAAAATAAAAGGACAAAAGGTCTCAATCTAGAGACAAGAGGGATTGTTGGTATTGTGGTAAGCCGGGTCATTTAAAGAAAGATTGTTGGTCTCGAAAAAATAAAGGAGATAAAAATGAAGGAAGTAAAGAGACAAATGTGGTAAGTAACAAATATGATATGGATGCTTTGATTCTTTCCCTTGATAATGCTGATGATTCATGGGTTTTAGATTTAGGGGCCTCATTTCATGCCACACCCCATAGAAGTTATTTTCTTGATTATGTCCAAGGGGATTTTGGGTTGGTTTATTTGGGAGATAACAAACCCTATCAGATTGTTGGAAAGGGAATAATTAAGATTAAGTTGCAGATTGGCTACTATAAGAGGTAAGGAATGTTCCAAGGCTGAGTAGGAATTTAATTTCAGTAGGGCAACTAGGTGATGAAGGTTGCACAATTACTTTTAATGATAAAAATTGGAAGGTTTCAAGAATTGCTTTAATATTAGAAAAAGGTGTGAAAGTAGGCACCTTATATCTTTGTACAGGTCATAATGTTCCTTCTACTTTAGTTGTTGTAGAGAAAACACAAACATGCTTAGGAACAGTTGCTACGGGTTCGCAGGAAGAGATTAAAATAGTTGTTGTAGGTTCTTAGACAACACTGTGGCATAAAAAACTTGGGCATATGACTGAAAAAGGTATGAAGGTACTTCATTCTAAGAAAGTTTTACTAGGTCTGAAATGCATTCATATGGATTTTTGTGAAGTTGTGTGTATGGAAAACAAAAGAGAGTTAGTTTTCTCAAGGATGAGAAGCAAAAGAAAGATGAAAAGTTGGAGTTTGTGCATACAAATGTATGGGGACTGGCTCAGGAATCTTCTCTCGGTGGCTCTCGATATTATGTTACATTCATAGATGATGCAACTAGGAAGGTTTGGATTTATTTCCCTAGGAAAAAATATGATGTATTTGAAACATTTAAGAAATGGAGAAGCTTGGTTGAGAATGAGATGGGAAAAATATTAAAATTTCTTAGATCTAATAATGATGGTGAGTATTGCAGCAAATAATTTGAGGATTATTGTTCCTTTGATGGAATTTGTAGGCATAAAATAGTTCTAGAGACTCCACAAGAAAATGGAGTGGTTGGGCACATGAATAGGACAATAATGGAGCATGCAAGGAGCATGAGATTGCATTTTGGGATGCCGTTAAACATGTGGGTAAAGGCTATCAATACCACTGTATATTTAATTAATCGAGGTCCTTTAGTTCCTTTGGGATGTGGTATTCCAGAGGAAGCATGGATAGATAAAAAGGTGAGTTATTCTTTTCTCAAAACCTTCAGATGTGAATCATTTGCACATGTAGATTTTGAAAATAGAACCAAGCTAGATGAAAAATCAAAAGAGTGTATCTTCATTGGATATGGCATTGATGAATTTGGTTATAGGCTTTGGGATGTTGAAAATCTGAAAATTGTGAGAAGTAGGGATGTTGTATTCAATGAGATGGTATTGTACAAAGATCAATTATAGCAACATGAGAAGAAAGAAAATGATTTTGTGGTGCTAGATGATACTCCAAATAGTGATGTTCCAGTGGTTCTTCATGCTCCATAACAACAACAAGAAATACCACAAACTCCAGTGAATGTTAGATGGTCAACAAGGCTAAGTAGACCTCCTGAAAGGTTTTCTCCCTCTTTGTATTCTATTTCGTTAACAAATGCTAGTGAACCAGAAGGGAATAATGAAGTTATGCAGGCAGATATAAAGGTTCAGTGGGAGCTTGCAATGAAAGCAAAAATGGACTCCTTGTAGAAAAATCAGACCTGGGAATTATGTAAGTTGCCTGCAGGCAAAAATGATTTACCAAACAAATGGGTTTATAGGTTGAAAGAGGAAGATGGAGGTAAGAACATATTTAAATCCAAGTTAGTTGTCAAAGGATTTGCATAGAAAAAAGGAATTAAATTTGCTAAATTTTTTTCTCTAGTAGTTAAGATGACTTCTATTCGTATTGTTTTAAGTATTGTGGCCATTGAAGATTTGCATTTGGAATAGCTAGATGTGAAAACCGACTTTCTCCATGGTGATTTGGAGGAGGATATATATATATATAGAACAACCCCAAGTATTTGAGGTCAAAGGTATGGAGAAATTGGTGTGCAGATTGAAGAAGAGTTTATATGGATTGAAACAAGCACCTCAACAATGGTACTTGAAATTTGATAGTTTTATGGTTGAGCAAGGCTATAGAAGGTGTAATTTTGACCATTGTGTTTATTTTAAGAGGTTGGATAATAATAACTACATTATTTTATGTTTATATGTTGATGACATGCTTGTAGCGGGGTCTAACATGGATCACATAAGTGAGTTAAAATAACAGTTTGCAAAATCATTTGCTATGAATGATTTGGGGGAAGCAAAAAAAATCCTTGGTATAAAAATTTTTAGAGATAGGAAGAACAAAAAATTGACTCTATCTCATGCTAATTATGTTGAAAAGGTGTTGTAGAGATTCCATATGGAGAATGCAAAAGTTGTCAGCACAGCTTTGGTTAGTCATTTTAAATTGACTAAGGAGACGTGTCCAAAGACACAAGAGGAGGAAGACAAAATGTCCAAGGTACCATATGCTTCAGTTGTAGGAAGTTTAATGTACACCATGGTATGCACGAGACCTAATATTGCACATGTTGTTGGAGTCGTAAGCAGGTATATGAGTAATCCCATATTGGAGCATTGGAATACAACAAAATGGGTTCTCAGGTATTTGAGAGGTACATCCAATAAAAAATTATATTTTGGGGGCTCTAATACTAATTTAGCAGGTTATGTAGACTCAAATTTGGTAAGGGATATTGATACCAAGTAGAGTACTAAATGTTATGTCTTTATTATAGGTGGGAAAACAGTGAGTTGGATCTCCATATTGCAAAAGGTGGTTGCTTTATCCTATTTGTTAGCTTGTTATTTTCCTAATTCTTCCATGAAAGATTGCAACCATATCATCTCCTTGTTTTCCTTTGTTGTAGCTACATACTCTGCCTCTGTGGTGGATTTGTAGGTGGGACAATGGTGAGTTGGATCTCCATATTGTAAAAGGTGGTTGCTTTATCCTATTTGTTAGCTTGTTATTTTCCTAGTTCTTCCATGAAAGATTGCAACCATATCATCTCCTTGTTTTCCTTTGCTGCAGCTACATACTCTGCCTCTGTGGTGGATAAAGCAACCACCTTTTGCAACCTGGAGATCCAACTCATCGTTGTGCCACCTACAGTAAAGACATAACCTGTAGTATTTTTCCTGGTATCAATATCCACCTTGGTCATAGCTGCTAATCATTATTAGATACATTGCGATATTTAATAGATGTACCTCAATGCACGGGAACCCATTTTACTGTTAGCCGACATAAAAACCCTATTTTTGTAACCAACATAGTCTTGATAAAATGACTAAGGGTTAGGGTTTCCGTTGATATTGTATTGTAGCATTTGTAGCGTTATTGAGTTGCAAGGATTGTTGGTTGTAATCGATTTGATTTGTTGGATAATAATATTGGACTCTTTGTTGGTGGATGTAGCCCAAGTTTGGGTGAACCATGTTAAAAATTGTCTCTCGCTATTATTATTTGTATGTTTTTCATTCCTTTGTTTAATCTTTATTTGCATTTAATTGATATTTTCTACATACGATTCCTAACGGAGGCGTCCATGAAGAAGACACCCAAATTTTTGTGGGAGGACTTGGTGACATTTAATAGGGAAATCATGGTAAATAAGTTATTCTAAGAAAGTTATACTCTTTGAAGATGGAGTAAGAACTTATTCCATTTAGACCATTTAATATGATTGTTACTCGATTTGCTCTATGGGTGTGAAAATAGTGACGAAGTTGTTGCATGCTCATTACGTTCTTTTCCTAGAACATGGGATCACTGGTAATGGCTATTGAAAGTACCTTAGCCACTTTCAAGATGGAAGATGTGGTTGCTTCATTGTGTCCTAAAGAAATACCAAAGGAAATCATACGAGATGGCCAAGGCTCTTGTTGTTCGAGAAGATCAAGGAAAGATAAAAGTCTAAATCAAGTCAAGGGAGATCAAAGTCTCTTGGTAAAAATTCCAAGGTGAAATGCTAGAATTGTGGGCAGATTAGACACATCCAAAAAGATTGTAAAGAGGAGAAGAAGAAGAAAAAGAAAAATTGTCCTTTTGAAAATAAATCTTCTCAGAGCGATGCAGATGCCTTCATAGTAGCCTTGGCGATTCAGACATTAGAAGATTTTTGGCTGATTGACTCAGGTGCATCTTTTCACGTGACCTATCATAGAGGTTGGTTCACAAAGTATGAAGAATATGCTGGTGGAAAGGTGTATCTTGGTAATGATTCTCACTTGGATGTTGTTGGCCGTGGAAGAGTCAAAATTTAGTCTCTTGATGGAAAAATGAAGAGAATCGATGATGTGATGCATATACCAAGTCTGGCTCAAAATTTACTTTCTGTAAGTAAGCTTAATGATGTCGGTGTGCAAGTCCCTTTCTGTAATGGTGTTTTTAGAATGACTAGAGGCTCTATGGTGTTGGATAAGGGTGCACAAATTGGAACTTTGTATAAGATGGATGCATGTACAGTACCGTGTAATAGTGCTTCTGCAAAGTCAAGTAAATTTGATCATGTAGAGAAAGGAGGTGTTGTTCCTAAGGGCACAAAATCTTTGGAGGTGAAGCTCCCAATAGAGAAAAAAATGTTGTGGAATTAGAGGCTCAACCACATTAGTGAAAAAGGCTTAAAATACTTGAAAATAAAATCCTGGTTGAAGGGCTTGATGATTGCCATCTTGAGTTCAATTTTTGTGAACATTGTATATATAGAAAACAACACTGTGTTTCATTTTATTCTAGTCCTAATAAATCTTTTGGTATTCTAGATTATATTCATGTACATGTGTTTGGTCCAGTTAATGTTCCTTCACTATCATAAATCTTTTGGTATTTTGGATTTATTCATGTTGATGTGTTTGGTTCTAGTTAATGTTCATAAATCTATGTATTTTGTTTTGTTCATAGATGATTATTCGAGAAAAACATTTATTTATTTTCTTAGAAGTAAAACTACATTTTTCAACTGGTTTAAGGAATTTAAAACCTTGGTTGAAAATCAAACTGGTAGAAAAATAAAGTGTTTGAGGATGGATAACGGTGTTGATTTTTGTTCAACAGATTTCAATAAGTTTTACAAGGAACACAAAATTAAAAGGCATAAAAAAAATCCTTGCACTCCGTAGAAAAATGGAATTGCAGAAAGGATGAATAGAATGTTGATGGAAATGGCGAGAAGTATGCTGAGTAGTCTTGGTCTAGTACATAAGTTATGGGTAGAGGCTATAGCTACAACATGTTATTTGATTAACAGATCTCCGACTTCGACACTCGTGGACAAGAAACCTATGGAATCATGGTTTGGTAAGAAGCCCTCGTTGAGACATATTGGAGTCTTTGGTTGTGAGACATATGCTTATGTTCCTAGTGAAAAGATATCTAAACTAGAGAATAAGGTTGTAAAGTGTATCTTCATCAGTTATGACATTGGTGCGAAGGGGTACAAGCTTTGGAATCCAGTTACAAAGAAGGTGCTCTATAGTAGAAGTGTGATCTTTCGTGAGATAAAACCTTCTACAATTGATCTACAACCAAAGGTGAAAGAAGCAGAAAATAAAGAGGTAGTTGAAGTTCCTCTTACACCCAATAAAGATGAACTACATACTCCTAGTGGAATTGTTAATGAGGTGAGCTCAAATAGCTCTGAAAGTTCTAAACAAGATGAAGAACCTCAACCTCAATTAGTGAGGAGGTTTATGTGTGTGAAGCAACAACCTGAAAGGTTCGGTTATTCTATGTTGGATTACAATTGTGCCTATGCTTTGATTGCTAACATTGATGAGCCTAGGACTGTTAGAGCGGCTATGGGTATGTTTGATGCATATTCCTAGTTGGGAGCCATGAATGAAGAAATGGCATCATTGAAGAAGAATGATACATGGGATCTGTTACCTTTGCATGAAGGATGAAATCCTATTGAATGTAAATGGGTGTTTGAGAAAAATATAGGTCTCAATGGAAATGTTGAGAAGCATAAAGCAAGGTTGGTCATGAAAGGATATTCCTAGGTGGAGGGAATTGATTATGCAGAAATATTTTCTCCTATAGCTAAGTTGAAATCTATCAAATTTTTGTTGTCACTTGCAGTTGCATATGACTTAGAAATCGAGCAGATGGATGTGAAGACAACGTTTCTTCATGGTGATTTGAAGGAAGAGATTTACATGTCCCAACCAGAACACTTCATTGAAAAAGGTAAGGAAAACCTTCTTTTGAAAATTAAAGAAATCTCTATATGGTTTGAAGAAGTCACCTAGAATGTGGTACCAGAAGTTTCATACCCATGTGTTGTCTTTGGGGTTTGTGAGATCAAAGTTTGATCATTGGTTTACTTTAAATCTAAAAATGGTCTTCTTATTATTGCCCTGTATGTGGATGATATGTTGGTCATTAGTAATAATAAGGGTATGATTTTTGAATTAAAATATCAATTGTCAACATAGTTTGAGATGAAATATCTAGGTTTAGCTAGGTATATTCTAGGGATGGAAATAAGAAGGGATAGGGGAAATAGAAAAAATTGGCTTAGCCAGAGCAAGTATTTAAATTCTGTCCTAGAGAGGTTTAATATGGTGGATTGCAAGTAATTAGTTGTTCTAGTGTTGTAGGGAATGAAAATTTCTATTGAAGATTGTCCAAAATCTCCTACAGAGATGGAGGACATGACCAGGGTGCCTTATGCAAGTGTAGTTGGTAGTTTAATGTATGAAATGGTTTGTACTAGGCCATATATTTCCCAAGTAGTGGGAGTGCTTAGTCGGTTTATGGGTAATCCAAGAAGGCCACATTAGGATGCTCTGAACAGAGATTTCAAGTATTTGAAGGGTAGTTCTGAGTATGCCTTATGTTATCATGGTTACTCTACTGGATCTTAGGGTTTAGTTAGCATTCGTGGATATATGGATTCTGATTGGGCAGGGGACATTAACAACAAAAGATCCACCAGTGGATATGTATTCACATTGTTTGGTGGTGCAATTAGCTGGATGAGCAAGTGGTAGGCTATAATTGCTTTATCCACTACTGAAGTAGAGTACATGGTAACAACTCATGCTTGTAAAGAAGCCATTTGTCTTAGAAGACTATGTTCGAATGTTGGTTTTTATGCAGGGAAGATTACTATTTGTTGTGATAGCTAGAGTGCCATATGTTTGGAAAAAAATCCAAATTTCCATGCCAGAACAAAACACATTGATGTGCAGTACTACTTTGTTCATGATATAGTGGAGGATGGAAATGTTAGTTTGGAAAAATTTGATACTCTAGTGAATCTTGTTGATGCATTGACAAAGCCTATCAACATGGATAAGTTCAAATGGTGCATCAAGTCGATGGGCCTTGGGGCCTAGAATATTCAATGACCAAGCATTGGAAGGAGTTTAGCAATTTCTTTGTCAAGTGGGACAATGTTGAGAATGTGTGTCTTAAAATCACTATTAAAACCCTAGCTCAGTTGCCATCAAACTTAGACTTCCAATGTTTTACTTTTGGTCTTTACCACAATACTGCAGGGTGCAACTAAGAGGGGTGTGGGCTAGTGGTGTTACCCACCATCCCATGACAGTCTTCATCATCTTGTGTGGGTGTGTGGGGTCATATCTCCACCTCGTAGTGGTTCATGAAATAGCTGATGGCAGAGAGGGGTTCATCCTGCCACCTCACGACAATGATTGGAGAGGCTAGTGAGTGTGTGGGCAATCTTGCCACCCTGCAACAGTCCAAAAGATAACCTACGGTAGTGCAAGGAAAGGTTAGTAACCTACGATCCCGCGGTGACTTGTAATTTAGCTTGCGGTATAGCGGTGAACCCGCTATCTTGTAAAGGTTAGTCCAAGTGGTTGTGGTGCTGTCGCTAGTATAGAAACAACAATATGTGACTGAGAAAAAACTACTAAAAACTACTTATAAATGACTTAACATGGTCACGTGACCAGTAGTAATTTATTGCTAGTCATTTATAACACAATCAAATTGATGACTAAACCATTTTTAGTCATTCGGTTGATCAATTTGGTCATT
The DNA here is from genome assembly GCA_007258455.2 of Sequoia sempervirens. Taxonomy (NCBI): domain Eukaryota; kingdom Viridiplantae; phylum Streptophyta; class Pinopsida; order Cupressales; family Cupressaceae; genus Sequoia; species Sequoia sempervirens. Next base: position 24,312,418 of record VDFB02058242.1, read on the forward strand.
AATTTAGTCACCCAATTGATCGATTTGGTTGTTAGTTTAGTCATCTGAGTGATCAACTTGCTCATTAATTTAGTCATGTGATTGATCGATTTGGCTAATGATGTATTCATTAATTTGTTTGATTTGGCAGTGTGTAATTTAGTCTTTAATTTAGTCATTGAATGTTTTAAACTGGTCACTTATGTTGGCAACACAAGGGCAGACAACTGAGAGGGGGGGTGAATTAGTTGTCACAGAAATTTAAACTTATTAAACTTATTCTTAGATCTAATAAATAAACATGAAAGCATAAACCATCACTACATTAGAAACACACATAACACCTATATTTTTATGTGGAAACCCTATTAGGGGAAAAACCATGGTTGAGGTTAGTCCACAAGATTATACCCTATTAAAAGTATAAAGGAATAAATAAGGAATGCACATGCATTCAGGCACACTTCCTAGAGCTCACTACTCAATTAAAACAAGGCTTACTACCCAAAGGAAGACAAACTGTCTTACAAAAACATTTGGATTACATTCGCAAGATTTTGAATTGAGAAAATAGCATCTGCTAATGCCTGATTATAGTTTTGGTTAAGCACATGGACGCTTCTTCACATTCTGCTCACTCTTCTTCACACTCTACTTTTTCCTTCGAATGATTAGGACATTATTCGCACATCTCATACCTTCAAAATGGAATAAAAAGTCACTCATATATATCCACAACCAAGAATAACATCATCTCCATGTTGACTTTAACAAAATAAAAAATGTATATGAACTATCGGCCCAAAACATCAATAATTATCAATCTGAATCAACCAATGTCAGCCACAATATAGTAAAGACCCAAAACAACATCCTCGAACATGAAACACCTTGAAAAATTATTCCTCGAAGATCCACAACACGCTACAATCACCCTATTGACCATGAACATGAAAAACATGAATACGCAAAAGAAAATCACCAATCACGAGCACAATGATCAATGTAGATGTGCAACACAGATAGAGCATGATCTAGAATCATCCACGAGCATCATGAATCACTAGAGAAGCATCCACAACAACTCAAATTACTAGAATCATATCATCTTCTTTCAGAAACACTAACTAAAGCAACAAAATAACTGTCAAAACACAAAAACTCATAACTCGATCAAATCTTTATGCAGATCTTTGAAACTTAATGTGGATAAAATATATATACTCGACAACAAACCCTTTAATCCACAACTTATGATCATCAATATACTGAGCTCGCCACCATGCTGAACTTCACTTCACCACTGACAACCTACAACTTATTTTATTACAATTTTCTCAATATCCTCGACATATACATCCTTAATGCCAATAGTGTTGACATCAATGACAATCACATATCAGCAACATACAACAATATCCCCATTTTTCATTGATGGAAACACATGATGTGGAAAACACCATCAACATAACTATCTCTTAGCACTTTCTCAACCTTAGGTTTTGACTCTTTTCTCCTCAACTCTTTCACATGACTCTTCTCCCCACAAAGTTTTTCACATGAATCTTCTCCCCCTTTGAAATCAATGACAAAGATACATTATCTTTCCCAACACAAGCTCTAAACCACATTTCTAAACATTTGACTACTCCCCTTGAGTAGCAGCCACTGCAACATCAATTTGGATCAAGATATGACTATGAAATGCACAAAATGATGCAAACCAATGAATCTTAGTTCTGATTGGGAGGGATAATCACCCCTAGTTTCCCTTTGAGATACTCAAGTATCCTTAGGCAAAGGCTTGGTAAAGATATTTTCAATCTATTCCTTAATAGGAACGTACTCCAATCTGACTTCCTTTTCACTCACCTTCTCTCTCAAAAAGTGAAACTTGATAGATATATGCTTGGTCTTTGAATGCAACACCAAATTCTTAGAAATGTTAATTGCACTTGAATTATCATAGAATATAGCAATAGGTTCATCATACACAACTCTGATATCTTTCAACATCCTCTTCATCCACAATAATTGAGTACAATTGTTAGCAACAACAATGTATTCTACCTTTGCAATAGATAAGGAAATAGCATTCCGCTTCTTACTTAACCATGAAATCAACTTCTTTCCCAAGAAAAATGCACCACCACTAGTACTCTTTCTATCATTCACATCTCTTGCCCAATCAACATCAATAAAAGCACTCAAAGTAAGGTAATCATCTTTAGGGTACCATAGGCCAAAATCAACTATTCCCTTCAAGTATCTGAAAATCCTCTTCAGAACTATCACATGAGATTCCTTAGGGTCAACTTTAAATCTTGCAACAATGCATACGACATTCATGATATCAGGTCTAGTTTGAGTCAAATAAAGCAATCCACCAATCATCGATCTATATCTAGTTTGATTCACCTTAGGAGAATCATCTTGTGTCAACTTACATCCAGTCACCATAGGTGTACCAACTGGATTTGAATCTTCCATACCAAACTTCTTTAGCAATTCTTTCACATACTTGGACTGAGATATAAAGATCCCTTTGTCTAGCCGAGTAATTTGCAATCCCAGAAAGAATTTCATCTCTCCAATCATAAACATCTCAAACTCACTCTGCATCTCATTAACAAACTTCATGCACAAACTACCATCTCTTCCAAAAATGATATCTCAACAAAGAATTCAACAATCAAATCTTTATCATGATCAATATTGAAATAAATATTACTATCAACAGTACCTTTATTAAATCCAAGCTTCAACAAATACTTATCCAATCTGGCATACCATGCTCTTGGGGCTTGCTTGAGTCCATACAGTGCTTTCTTCAACTGACAAACCATATCTCCCTAATCAGTAAATTGAAATCCATCAGGTTGCTCAACATACACTTCTTCTTCTAGTTCACCATTCAAAAATGATGACTTGACATCCATTTGATAAACCTTGAAGTTTTTGTAAGCAACATAAGCAAGAAATAGTCTCACAGCTTCAATCCTAGCAACAGGGGCAAAAGTTTCTTCAAAGTCATTTCCTTCCATTTAAGAATATCCTTTCCACACCAGTCTTGCTTTGTTTCTAACAAATTCACCTTGCTCATTTAGTTTGTTTTGAAAGACCTATTTAGTTCCAATTACATTTTTGTCCTTAGGTTTGGAAACAAGAATCCATATATCATTCTGCTCAATTTGCAATAGTTCTTTCATTTCTCCATCCAATGTTCATCTTTGCATGCTTCATTGAAACTATTAGGCTCAGTCTTTGAAATCGAACAATATTCTTCTATAATTTATCTCCTAGTTTGAACACCTTTGTTCTTATCACCAATAATCTAATCTTCTGAATGATTTAGTCTTACATACCTTGGAGTCTTAGGATGTTCTTGAACTTCAGGATATTGTGAACTCACTTTTGCACTTTCACTAGTTCCTTCCTCTTGATTTTCCTGATTCACCGAAATGATCTAAACTTGATTTGAAGTCTAAACTTTCTTTCCTTTATCTAAACTGTCATTCTGATCATTTGTATCATATCCACAAATTCTGGATGGTCTAACTATGTCTTCATCAACCTTGAACTTAGTACTTTCAACTATTTTCCTCAATCTCTTATTGTAGCATTGGTAGGCCTTGCTTTTAGTAGAATAACCAAGAAAGATTCCTTCATCACTCCTAGCATCAAACTTTCCTATATCTTCATCTCTTTTGATAAAAAATTTACTCCCAAAGATTTTGAAGTATCTAACAGTAGGATTATAACCATACCATAGCTCGTAAGGAGTCTTACCAGTATCACCTTTGACTTGTACCTGGTTGAGAGTGAAAACAATAGTACTCATAGCTTCTCTCCAGTAGATATGAGGGAAATTTCCTTCCAACATCATAGTCCTAGCAACTTCTTCAATTGTCCAGTTCTTTCTTTCCACAACTCCATTTTGCTGAGGGGTCCACAGTGTAGATAATTGTCTCTTTATCCCATGCTCTTCACAAAAAGAATTAAACTCACTGGAAGTAAATTCACCACCTCTATATAGTCTCAAATATTTAATCTTCAGACCTATCTCTGTCTCAACCATAGCCTTAAAAATTTTGAATTTCTCCAGAGCTTCAGATTTTTCCCTTAAGAAAGTAACCCACATCATTCTAGAATAATCATCAATAAATAACATGAAATACCTACAACCTTGTAAACTTCTAACTCTAGAAGGACCACACGAGTTAGTATGCACAAGCTCCAACACTTCATTTGAACAATGTTGTTTGCTCCGAAATGAAATTCTAGTTTGCTTCCCTAACTAACATTCCTTGCATATGGTATTAGTAGGTTTTATCAACTTAGGAAGATCTCTCACAGCCTGAGTAGAACTTATCTTGATAATATTATCAAAGTTTACATGACACATTCTCCTATGCCACAACCAACTTTCATCAACTTGAGCAATCAAACAACTTTTACTAGCAGCATTTAGGTGAAAGATATTACCTTTGTTTTTGTACCTGATGCAATCACATTTTTGGAACTTCCCATTATTCATCACTTTCCATGCTTGAATTGAAGATTGTAGCCTTTGTTAATCATCTGTCCAACACTTAAGATATTATGCTTCAAACCTTCCACATATAGGACATCATCAGTATTATGCTTACCATCAAGAGAAATGGATCCTCTGCCATGGATTAACCAACTTTGTCATCACCAAATCTTACAACACCACCATCATGATTTCCAAACTCACAAATTTACTTTTATCACATGTCATGTGATGAGAGCATCCACTGTCAATCACCCATTCATCTTTTTCTTCAACTTGAGTAGCTAGGGCTTTCTCTAGATTTGTGCAACTAGAAGATTTAGATTTAGTAGGGTCTAGATCATTTTCCTTGATATAAATAAATACCCATTCATCCTCACTTTCATTCCCTTTATTAGATTCATCATTTGTCACACCTTCATCAACAAAAAAATAACACTTTCTTTGGAATCTAGGCTTGTTAGGTCTTGGCTTAGGAACTCTTTCCAGACACCTTGAGGCAAAATGACCTATCTTATTGCAAGAAAAACATTTAATAGGAAACTTCCCTTTATACTTACCTTCTCCTCTGGCTTGCGTCTTGAAAATAAGTGCTTCAAGCTCATCTAGTTTTCTCTCTTCTTCTTCAATCTCTCTCATTTCCTCCTCATACTTGAAATTTTTTCTAGAAGAAATTTCTCCCTGATCATATCTCTGCTTATCTTTTTTGGAGATAGTAGCTTTGAATGCAGATTATGTCTTAGGAAGAGCATCACCAAATTTAGTTAACTCAAAAGAAGTAAGCTTACCAATCAACATGTCTCTGGTTTCATTTTTCACAGTCCAAATCTCCTCAATAGCTATAGCTTTGGCTTTGTATGCAATAGGCAAGGATCTGAGCACTTTAGCAACAATCTCTGTTTCTTCCAATGTTCCACCAACACATCTGATACTACACACAAGTTCATTCACTCTATGCATAAAAGAAGTAATGTTCTCATCATCACCCATTCTCAACATTTCATATATCCCTTTTAGACTTTGTAGCTTAGAAATATTCACATGTGCATCACCTTCATATAAAGTTTCCAAATTTTTCCAGATCTCATAAGCAGTCTTCAGATCTATCACATTTTTCATCTTAGAATCAGTCAGAGCACTAAAAAATGCTTCCTTAGCCCTGATATTGTACTCAACATCCTTAATCTCAGGAACAGTAGAAGGACCATTATGTGGGATGATCTATCTATTCTTTGTAATGTTCCATTAGGGTTCACCAATGCATCTTAGATGACACTCCATTCAAGTCTTCCATAGAGAATAATTAGTTCCATCAAGTCTCAGACTATCCTTCTTATATTTCGCCATCCTGGATCACCTCAAGCTATTAAAATTCTTCCAAGGAACCTAGCTCTGATACCAATTGTTAGCAACACAAGGGCAGACAACTGAGAGGGGGGATGAATTAGTTGTCACAAAAAAATAAACTTATTAAAATTATTAACCTTATTCTTAGATCTGATAAATAAACATGAAAGCATAAACCATCACCACATCAGAAACACACATAACACCAAGATTTTTATGTGGAAACCCTGTTAGGGGAAAAACCACGGTGGAGGTTAGTCCACAAGATTATACCCTGGTAAAAGTATAAAGGAATAAATGGGGAATGGAAATGAATTTAGGAACACTTCCTATAGCTCACTACTCAATTACAACAAGGCTTACTGCCCAAAGGAAGACACACTGTCTTACATAAACATTCGGATTGCATTTGCAAGATTTTGAATTGAGAAAAGAGCATATGCTAATACTTGATTACAGTTCTGGTTAAGCACATGAACACTTCTTCATACTTTGATCACTCTTTTTCACACTCTACTTATACCTTTGAATGATTAGGACATTATTTGCACATATCATACCTTAAAATAGAATAAATAATTGCTCATATATATCCGCAACCAAGAATAACATCATCTCCATGTCGGTTTTAACAAAATAAAAAATGTATACAAATTGTAGGCCCAAAACATAAATAATTATCAATGTGAATCATCCAATGTCTACTACAACATAGTAAAGACCCAAAACAACATCCTTGAACAATTATTCCTCGAAGATCCACAATACGCTACAATCACCCTGTCGGCCATGAACATGAAAAACATGAACACACAAAAGAAAATACCAATCACAAGCACACCGATCAATGCGGATGTGTAACATAGATAGAGAATGATCTAGAAACATCCACAAGCATCATGGATCACCAAAGAAGCATCCAAAACAACTCAACTTACTAGAATCATATCATCTTCTTTCAGGAACACCAACTAAAGCAACATAATAACTGTCAGAACACAAAAACTCATAACTCAATCAAATTTTCATACAAATTTCTGAAAATTAACGTGGATAAACTAGATATACTTGAAAATAAACCCTTTAATCCACAACTTCTGATCATCAACATACTGAGTTCACCACCATGCTGAACTTCACTTCATCGCTGAGAACCTGCAACTTATTTTATTACAATTTTTTCAATATCCTCGACATATACAGCCTTAATGCCAATAGTGTTGACATCAATGACAACCACATATCAACAACATCCAACAACTTATTCGGTCATTTTTTTATTCACTGGTATATTTTGTCATTAATTTAGCCATTGATTGATGCTAATTGGTCACTTATTTAGTTATTTTTATTTACTATTTTTCGTCCATTGGTAGTGTATTTAGTCATTAATTTTAATCATCATTTTGACCAATTTGGTAGTTTATTTAATTTTTTTGTTCACTAATTTCTATCAACTAATAGGTATATTAATACATTGTTTATTAATTTCATAATCATTATATTTAGTCATATTTATTAACACTGATTTCTATCAGTTAGTAGCATATTTAGTCAATTGGTAGTTTATTTAATTGGTTTTGTTCATTGATTTCTGCCTATAAGTGCTGGAAATGAGACAATGCTTTAATTGAGGTTTAAAAATATAAAAACATAGAAAAACATAATCAATCATTCATTTGCACATAATGAAATGACTATTAAGAAAGAAAAATACTAAAATTTTATTGAGAAAATGTGTTCTTACAATAGATACAAGTTAGAAATGTGTCTTTGCTTTGAAAAATGTACTGTTACAAAGTCTGTTTCTCAGTGCTATGACTAAGAAAGCTGAGTTACAATGCCTTTTTTTTGGTTATGCAAGATATTACAATTTTGATAAAAATTCTATGTTGCAACTTATTTGCAACTACACATACATGTATGTTGCACTCTCTACAACTTTTCCTCTTCTCTACACCTCTTTATCTGCTCTGTATTTTCCTCTTCTCTACACCTCTTTATCTGCTCTGTATTTAATTCTTTTTCTGCACTTACTACTTATACAACAACATATCCCCTCTTCTATAATGCACCATTTTGAATGAGTGGAACCCAAACAAAAAGAGAAAAACATAATCAAGGGGTTTTACATTATAGGTGCAGTAAGATAGAACATTCTCTGTTCTACTCACAAAATGTACACTTGAATCAGATTCTTTGGTTTTTGTTTGGGTTCAACTTATTCAGGCTCAGTACATTTTATGTCTACAACTTCACTCTCCACACTTTCTACTACTAACCCTTCTTTTTATCTTTTGTACTTACAACTAACTCTCTATGATTTTTTTCAAATATTTTAGTGGCCATCGTGCAGAGGTCCCTTGTTTCTCTTTTAGATGGACAAATCCATATATTTTGTCTAGATGAGGAGGGGGTATGTTACTTGAGACCTATAAAATACACACATTTGCATCTCCTGTTCCTTTCATTTTGACTCCATGTACAATAGATAGTGAGTGAATAATTCCCACAACAACACCATCATGTGGATCCAACACCTCAACTATATCCCCGTCTTGGGGTTTATCAATAATTGTCTACAAAAACAAAAAAAATACACATTATATTGAGATATTAAACACACATTTTATTATTTTTGATAGTTGTATGTAATGTCTTATGTCTCAAAACAAATCAAATTTTTAATGTGCTTTTATAAAACACTCTATTACAACTAAGCTCTAAGCTTCCATATGTAAGATATATGTTCTCCCTTAATTCCATAATCTATGTATACTAGCTAATTACACTTCACTACTATTCTAACATCTAGTTTCTATCAAATAGGTAATGATTACTCTTATTTACATAATAAAACAACCATTACTTATCTTACTTGCATGTGGTTTCATAGCACTCACCTTGAGTTCAACACGACTACCACTATGAATATCATGCTCATGCTCGTTGAGTTCATCATCATAACCACTATCAACATCATTACAGACATTAAGTTGTACAACTTTGCAAAGAGTTCTATTGATAGGGCCTTTTTCTTTTTGTCCTTTCTTATAATTGCTCTGTGTCATGTGGTTTAATCATCTTGCAAAAATTATTATATGTCAAGTAAATAATGCAAAAGCTATAAATTTTTGTCCAAAAGAACATTTTAAGCATGAAGAATGACAAAACATTGGGAAAAATAACTGGCAACTATTATATTAAGTACCTCAACTTCGGGACAACTAAGATGATTGTGCTGCACATTCTTGTCCACTTCATCACTATCAATATTGGCATCTCTGTTGACACCATGAAGGTGTTTTTGTTTTCCTATTACTTTGATAAAATTTCTCTACATGTGGTTTAACCATCGTGCAAAAATATATACAAAGCATTCAATAGTTAAGTAAAGAATGCAAGCTATAAATTTGTCCAAAAGAATATTTTTTGGATCACTCCAACAATAAAGAAACTAGGTTGGATTCTCATATGCTTAGATTTCAATTATCTACATATTAAGAGGAATTTGTATATAGAACTAGCAAACAAGAAGAAATGAGATCAATAGAGCCTCTTACCTCATCTGAATCCATGGATTTATGCTCATTCCATGTAGAAACTATAGGGTTAATGAAATGAACCAACTGCATAACTTGCTGACTGAGACCTAATATGCAATTCATTACCTTTCGGTACCCTAGTTCATTTGGGTTGACATGATCTACAAAGGCTTCTACTGGGAATTGAATAGATGGCTGTGAAATCTCTGTTGACGAACTAGATTTCAACTTCATCCTACTCTTATATTTACTAGCATCTAGTGCTGCCATATGATTGACAATATCTTATGCACCTGCTTCTCTATTACTATTTTCCACCTAAAATACAATGTCAATTTCAACATATAGTCAGTTCAATAAAAAATCAAAATAAATAACACAATGTAAATTGAATCAAAAATCTATACACTTATTGCAAATTTGTCCATTTTGGTGTGCAACCCGCCTCAACCAATTGTATATCCAACCCTCACATTAACTCTTGCTCTCTTGCCTCTGTTACTCTTTGCCAAATATTCTTTGGAATGCATACTTTCTCTCAATGTTTCCCACTCTTTGGGAGATAGACTAGAGTTGAACCTCTCTTTTCCCAACATGATTGTTTTTTTGCAACTATATCTATAATTGTTCATCAAAAATCTCATCCTTTGCTTGTAATATTTTCTAGAGATTTGTCCACTAGTAGTCTCAAAAGCATTTTCCATTTTTTGTATAACATTTTCTACAACTTTTGAATCTTGATCAACAAAATTTGATTAATGGGCCCTACATCTTACACCCAACTTGATGGCCCACTTTGCAACATTTGGCTTAATGGGCTCACCATCGCTCGATACCTCAAGCAATAATGGCTTCTTTCCTTTTAATTTTCTTTCTTTTTCATTCCTCTCTATAGATATGTACAAATCTTGATAAAATATTTATCTTTTGAAAAAAGCATCCACATCTTCTATTAGATTACCACTACTAGTATTTTTGGCTGATCCACTAGTTCCGTCAAAAGTTCTAGCTAATGCAATAGGTGCACTCTGAGGCACAACAGATGCAAGCAGTCTCTCTTCAGGACTTTCATTAACTGAAACTTCATGGTCCTTGGCCACATCAAGTGTGGTATGAGTAGGTAGATCAGTACTAGTCTCCACAGATTCCACATCATTAAACACATCCTTTAATGTTGAAAAAAGAATTTGTAGACCTGTTATTCCTTTGCCCTGATGTTTATCAATAATATCTCTTAGACTTATTCCTAAGAGATCATCACAACATTGCATATCACCATCTGTTATATTAGGCTGCACATCACCATGTGCTATATCAAGCTGCACATCACCATGTACTATATTAGGCCACACATCACCATGTGTTATACCAGGTTGCACATCATCACAACTATCATTTTCACCAACTGCATTTGTTGAATCAAAAAAGTGTCAACTTCTATGAGATGGCGACACTATATCTTTTCTTTCCTTTTGTCTTTTCTCCATATTTTCTTTGCACTCTTTTGTTTTCTATAAAACAAAAAAGAATATCATATTATGTGTTATATACATAAAGCTCTTGCCTATAAAATTTCATTAAACACTATTAAACAAATAATATACTAAGTGGATTTCCAACTTGCCTTTTCAAACCAAGACTCAAAAAATATTCATTATTCTTGGCCACTTTTTCAGAATGAGCATGTTCATATCCTCTCTTTGGAATTTTAGCATTATGATCACTATCATCTAATTTGTGCCTTACAGTCCTTGTCTTCATTTCCTGAAGTCCAAATAAACAATAATGTATAAATAAACAACTTGAATTAATAAAAAATTATTGAGTTCATAAGTTGATAATTGTTGACTTTCCAATCCGCTAATAACTATAAATGGAAACTTAAAATAGAATTCAGTTTACAAATTAAAAAGAATTTGCAGTTAAAAAACCAAGAAGATGTTTACAATTATAGGTATTAGATAAATTTCCTTAGGGATATATTCACAAGAGAAGAACTCATAAAAATATAACACAAGCATAATGAAGAAAAAACATAGTCTAGTTCATCATGAGGTGTGTTAGAACCTTAAATTTTTTCCTAGTTCCATCATCACAATTAACCTCGAGCTCCATGACCCGAATCTTGACCCTTATATTCCTTTTTATTTTTTACTGAACATATAAGTTTTTTAGGTTTTATTGACACTGAAAGACCTATACAAAGCCAAAAATTTATCATATATACTTAAGCAAAAACATGTCCAGCTAAAAGCATTCCAAATCTCTTAATAGTCTGTTACTGCAATCCCTCAGCAGTAATCTGAACCCTTAGCGGGCTAGCGGTGTGTAACAGACAACATGAAGATATTTACCACCATACCACATAAGTATTATGATGAGGATACGGTTGGGTGGTAGGAGAGAATTTAAATACATCATAAACCGCCATACCGCGAGAAGGAAAAATGAAGGGTGCGGTATAGCGGGGAATAACCCGCCATTCCGCAACGAAGATCATAAGGCATGTAGTAGGGCGGTATGAACCACTATACTATAGAAGGATGTGACGAAGCATGCAGTATGGCGGTAAGCGATATGTGACCATTAATGTAAACCACAATACCGTCAGTTAAACAAGTCAAGCTTGTGGTATAGAGGTAAGTATCTTGCTACCCCATGGTGAAATGCAAAGAAGCATGCGGTATAGTGGTTTATACCCCTCTATCCCATGACAGTTATAGAAAGTGGTGGCAATAAAGCGGTATTAAATGCACAAATCACATCAACCATTTGATCTTGTATAATCAATGGTGCATGTTAAAACTTGAACTACGAGTAAAATATTTGGTGTAAGGTTGATATTAATGTTGACATGACTGAGCTCAGAAGCCATTAAACCAAGAATTCAACATTCTCTTTGCACTCATTTGCAAAAAATATCATTTGGGGAGCTGGGAGTTCAAGGAGGTTAAGCTCTACAACCATCGTAACCCAGGTAAGTGCACATAACTCTTGTGAATTAAGTTTTATGAGTACAAGATTGTTTGGAATTTTGCATTTCAAAAGTATAGGAGAAGTAAGATAGTTAAAGTGTGAATTAAGTTTTACAAGTACAAGATTATTTGGAATTCTGCATTTCAAATACACTAGGAGAAGTAAGATAGTTAAACATCATGTTGCCTAAGTAGAAAGAACCTAAAACTAAAAAGGAAAAATTTAAGGTTAGAAAGAGGTCCTTACACCAGTCTATCATGGATATACTCCTCGAATCAATTGAGAGAGGATTTAAGAATGTTTTTAATGATGTGGCTCACGGTTGTAGAGATGCCCTTATGCCTATCTCTAGGTGGGAACTGTTTTGGTACTTTTATGACAAAAGGGAGGGAAAGATTATGGTGTTAAATCCATGGGAATTAGATTTTTCCAAGTTAATTGTCCCAAATGTTTTTATATATGTAGAGTTCACTAGAGTATTGGCTCAGAGTTATCATCCTGCTACTAGGTCTGTGGGATTGCCAGATGGTTCACCATTAGTTGTGTTGAATAAAGTGGCCATCATTGAATGTTTTGACCTAAACAAACAAGCCCTGACTAAAATTGATTTGCAAAGAAGTAAAGAAGAATATGCTAGATTGAGGAAAACCCATAGAAGTGATGAATTCTCCATTTACATGAAAAGGGTTGTGAACAATAGGGTGATTCCTACATCCACTTCTGCTACTAAACCATTTGAAGTTTCAGATTTCCAATTCTCTTTCAAGAAAACCTACTTTTCTCTCTATAAAGTACTTGTGATAGATGCAGAAGAGTGAATGCCAGTTAGTTTAATGATGATGGCTATGAGGATCCAAAAACCTGAGATGAACATTGAATATGATTTTTCCTCATATCTTGAGAAAGCATTGCATGAAGTATTTCTATAAGTTAGGGGAAATAGAACCCCATAACTTTCAAGCAATATTCTTTGTTGTGCCACTTGATATTATACTAGAATAAAGATAGATGGACCAAAAGGATTTGTTTGGGTCAAATTGACAAGTAGGGGAATTTTCTACCAGTGCAACTATGATGTTATGCATGGGAAAACAAATTTAAGAATTCTAATTATGTGATATTCCATGATGAATTTGTGTATAGAATTATGAGTTCTTGGCCACCAACCTCCAAGACTACACACACTTGTGCTACAATTTTTAAGACCTTTGGCTTTGAAACTTGAGCAAGGTCATACTCATAACTTCGATGATTGGTTTTTTTACCAGATACCTCAATAATTAGGATTTATGGATGCCCACATGACCCACACATACTGCCAAAGTTTGTCCCCCTTCAATTAGCCTTTTTAGAGTTCATGTGGAAGATTTTATGGATGGAAAAGGATGTCATGAGTAAACAAAGGAAGGGTACATTTCTACCCAATTTGACAACATGTTGGGAACTATCAGTGGGATTTGATACACTTGAAAAGTTGTAGAATTATCTAAAATCAAGGTACTCTTTATAGTCTGGAAAGGAAAGAGCTTTTGACCTTGAGGGTCACATGAATTTTGTAAGATGCACCATCCTTACCAAGGCTATGGTTACTCACCAGTTTGACTATCAAGAAGATGTAATCATAAATTGTTTCACTCCTCAATAGGTATATGATAGGAGGAGAAAATGGAAAATTATGAAAAATCTTGAGGAACAAAGAAAGATGAAGCACAGTGATTTCTTGGGTTATTTCGTAGAGGAAGTAGATCCTTTCAAGAATATTTATATGATAATTGATAGGTTTCATGAATTGATTAAGATTAAAACAACTACGAGGAGACTTTCCAAATTGTCTCCCAAAAAGGCCGAGTGGTATTGTAATTAAAAAACCAACTCTGGATACTGTTTCAATATGTCATGCTTCTCCAGGATCACCTCTTGAACAACCACCTTCTAAAAAATAAAATACACAAGAGATAGAGCAACTTGTTTCCTATGAAATAAGTGAGGAGGTTGGAGATACTAAAGAAGCAGTTAATGTGTTAAGAAATTTTAAGGATGATGTTGAAGTGGACCAACCTATGCTTGAAAATGAAGCCCATAGGCCTGAAACTAGAGCTGATATTCAGGTACAAGGAGAAAGAGAAATGCATGAGGATGATAGGGTAGTTGCAGCTCACAAGTTCTTGGAAGATGATGAATTTATCAAAATCCCTAAATTTAAAGACTTTTGGATTAAGATGAAAATGAGAGAGTTTGAAGGGAGGGTTGAAATAAATAAGATGGGAGCTGAGGAATCCCATCATGACTGGATAGTAGCCCAAACTTTTAATGAATTAAGCATTGATAATATTGATGTTAGCCCACAAGAGGCTAAAGAGATGGTTTTGAAAAGTAATATACTTATTTTCCCTAGTATGGACTTAAATAATTTTTTTTACTTGATCAAGTGAGAACACAGGAGGACCTAATGTTGATTGTTGAGTTTGAATTAGATGAAGGGGTAAGTGGCACATGGTATAACCCTAAGATTGAAACCTTGGAATTCTGGGAAAAACAAAAGAGTACACAAAAACCAAGGTTACTAGATGTAGTGTAGGAAATGAAAGGGACAACTATGGTGAAAACATTAAAGGATACATCTCCTCTAGAAGTTGCAACCATGACAATGCATTCAACTATGTTTACCCGAGCCACAGTTAAGGAGATGGAAGCTAGATTGGGAGAGTAGGAAAAGGAACAAAAGTTTTTAAATGATGAAGTCAATAAATTGTTCATGGAAAATGTGAATTTGAAGGAATAATTGAAAGGAGCAAGCCCATCATAGAACAAGGAAATAATGTTTTACCAACATCCTCCTGCTCCACCAATTCATATAGAAAGTGCTTTTACTGAACAAGTGAGCATTCTTAGATAGGAGATTGAAGAGTTAAAGAAAGCCAACAATGAGGGTAAGGAAGGAGTAAATAAGAAAATCTGTAATGTTTTAGAGAAGGTCCTCGAGCATAGGATAAATCTAATTATGGCTAAGTTGGAAAGTGTGTATGATTGCTATAGCTCACTGGCACATGCAATTTATCAGATGAAAACACATCTATCCATATTGGATCCCCTTTTTAAGAACTAGTAGCCCATACACCACACATTGGTAACCTTGTGCAAAATCTTACAGAGGAGTACTGTGGCTCCTACAACATTAAAACCTATAGAGCAGATGGCCAAAATAGTTATAGATGAATTCCAATATATGTATGGAGAGGAGAAAAAGATTAGAACAATAATAGATTCATTTCATACTCTGAATCAGTGGTTTGTCCCAAAACTATTGAAAGATGATGACCACTTGAAGGACCTCAATGAATGGAAGAGTGAATTTGACCAGATTGTTCCATAGTGCATCACTCACATACAAAAGGATGGTGAGTTGATCCTTGATAGGTTTGACTTAATCATGGATGGAGTAATAGCATTGGATGTTGGATATTCTAAGTTTATCATGGATGGCAGGGCATTACTAGATAGCCAATGGAAGATTCACCTTACAAATATATTAAAAATTCAAGAATACAAATGGCCACATGATTATATAGTGTATGAGTGGGAGTAGAGGTATATGGGTCCTCCCCTTGAATAGTAGGCCTTGGGGTTGTCACAATGGAAGAACCACACATTCAAATACACGAATATGGAGAAAGGACCTTGAACAGATCTTCAGTGATCATAGGTGCCTTATGGAGATTAATGGACTATGGTGTCATGAGTGTTGTAGACTTCATTAGTTATCTACTTTGTCTATTTTATGTTTTAAGAAAAACTAATGTTTAGTTTAGTTTATACGAAGAGGCATGAATTTTGAAAAGATGCCATATTTTGTAACAGTCTGAAGCTTGTTACTTCTCTTATAAAAGATAAAACAAGACCGAATTTTGATATCATCATCATAGGAATTTATAGAAACATATATGAGGAGACTTATGTTATATTGTAATATCTATTTGAAGTAATCAATTGACAAGAAGATTTAATCTGGTGCTCAAATTATGGTCTCAATTATTTGTTTTTTTTTTTTTATCGATAAAAGGATTTTGTATTACATAAAAATAAAATTACATCATTTGCTTCATTTTTTGCATCAACCATCCAAAAAACTTCAACTATCAAAGTCTAATTAAAAATCATCTTAACATGCAACATAATTGAAAAATAAACCCTGCCCAACTAAAATCAGTCCCACAACTATCTATAGTTGCCTTACAAACTATAACAAGATTTTTAAACAGTCTTCACCCTTTCTACTGATAGCACAAAAAAAAATTAATAGGGTTCAAACCCCAAAAAGCTAACAAAAAACTACTACTCAAACGCTAATTCTGTAAAAAACCTACATAAAATACTATTTTAACTACTACTACCCATTTCTTAACCAACTCTCCTTTTTTCTTTCTTCTTCAGCTTTTTTGCCTTCTTTCCTTTAGCTCCCTTGCACCCTGCCTCCACTTCCTCCTGCACTTTCATGCATTTTTTCTTCTCTTTCGCTTGTGCTTTTTCTTCTACAATGATGGCTTCCACTTTCATCAACTCTATAAAGAGCTTCAGTTCTTTCCACCCCAATCTTGCTTCTTCCCTACAATGGTTTTTAATCCCATCCTATGGCCACCACACAAAAGGGACACATCCTTCTGACCTTTCCAATTCCACATTTTCCAATCTCTCTCAAATTTCCAATCCTTCACCTGGAACAAACCATTCAAGTATTGATTCTAAATCTTCCAAAAAATCTTGGTCCACAATCATCTCCAATACTTCTCGCACAATGCTTGTTGATTCGCTTAAGTCCAACCCCCATGCAATGGTCAAATAGAAGACATCCATGTTAGTTCTATATCTGTGCCTCAAGTTTCCAAATTATTTCCCTAGAATCATCCTCACGCTTTGCACCAGCCTCCCATCTGAGAATAAAAACATCCCCATCAATCTTTGATCAGAGGCATCGCCATAAAATGGGTTTAGTTGCCTCCTTGAATGAAGTGTGAAGTTAGCCTCCATTTGAAACTTACTGCAAATGCATCACTTACACCTCCACACTTTTTTTCTTTCTTCGTTAATTGAGGGCCGAGTTGTGGTAAGACTCTTAACTCCACACATACCAATCTTAATTGCTCTTTGTACTAAGGTTTCCATTGCTCCCATCCTCATCGCTCCTCCAGTCATTTCCACAGACTTCAACCTACCCATGATCATCCCTTCATAAATGCATCATCCTTTCCAACTTTCTAACTTAATCCATTATGATCACATTTCTCAAATCTTCAATTCGTAGTTCACCAATCTCTCTAAAAGTAATGACCCAATTCAACAAAATGTCAGCCTCCGAATTTCCTTCTCTCCTTATGTGGCTAACAATAAAATCATCACATGTATTTAATTCTTCTCTGATTTTTGCAATTGTGTTATGAATGTGCCATGCTCCTATCTCCCCTTTCATTATTTCTTGCACAATGATAAGTGAATCACCTTCTAGGTGTATTCTGGATGCTCCCAATTTCTTTCCAAGTTTAATCGCTAACAATGCTATTGAGGCTTCAACTATGTTATTTGTTCCCTCCAACAACTTCTTCACTCCTAGAGCTACTACATTCCCTTCCCAGTCTTGGATGATGAATCCTACACCTAATGGTCCAGGATTCCCTTTTGATGCTCCATAAAAAATAATTTTCCACCAACCTTCCCTTGGTTTTTCCCATCTAACTACCATTGCAAGCTTTTTAGTTGGCTTAGCCCAGCTTAGCCCCTTAATGGGCCGAAGGTGGATTCTTGGCCTTTGTGCTTGGAAATGTTTGTCTTCCAAAGTGAAGGGAATTCATGGATTAAAAAATTGTGATGCCACCACTCTAGGCACTTCCTCTATCACATGATTGATTCTCCATTGTAACCTTTCAAGCGACTCTTCCTTGTCTAAAAAAATTCACCTATTCCTTTCTTTCCAAGAGTCCCACACAACAATAGATGGGCTGATCTTCCAAATGCAAGAAAAAGTTGATTTTTTTCTTTCCAATGACCATCCTTCAAAGACCTTCCTTAGAGTAGGTCTCAATTATTTGTTGATAATATTGTGTATGATTGGATTTTTAATGTATTTTAGGTTGGAATATAGGGGTATATTATGAATTGGTATCAATTATTTGTTCATAATCATTTGCATTGCTTATTACATTGCATTGCACATCTTTCAAACTCAAAGCATCACTTCACATTGCATAACTAATAACTAGATGTTGATAGATGTCAAAATTTCAATTACAATATAGTTTTTACAAAGTCAACCTAAGCAGTTATGTGATTAATTCACATTGCATAACTAATAACTAGGAGCAGTTGCCAATTGCATTTGCTTGTCATGGCATTCCATGAGACCACATTTCTTTGAGGTATTTTTTCAAATAGTTCACTTCCTTGTCAATGCTACCACATTTTTCATACATATTGTTTACCAAAGCATTTTATCAAATAGTTCATTGCCTTGTTGCTGTGGCTAAAAGCCTAAAACAAGTTCTTTCAAACAAGCTACAGATGCTTGCAAAAAATATATCAAAGCATAATAGTAAGCAATAACATAGACAAGGCAGTGAATTGGTTGAAAAAATGCCTCAAAGAAATGTGGTCTTATGGTGAAGGAATGCCATGACAATCCATAACAATTTTCTTGTCATGGAATTCCATCACCATGAGACCACATTTCTTTGAGGCATTTTTCCAAAGTTCATTTGTCTATGCTACCACATTTTTCATACATGTCTACCAAAGCATTTTATCAAACAGTTCACTTCGTTGTTGCTATGACTAAAATCCTAAAACAAGTGATTTCAAAAAGGCTTTGGATGCTTGGAAAAAATCTATCAAAGTATAATAGTAAGCAATAAGCTATGGTCTCATGGTTTTGGTGTGAAAATCAACATGATTTTATTTGCATTTTTTTACAGGTTTTAAATGCATTTTTTGGAAATTTTGTTTTTTGAATTGGGGAAAAATATTTGTGGTCAGTTTTGTACATTTTTTAATTGTAGGATTCTCATGGTTAGTGAAAAAGGTAGTGTTCATGAAGGAATGGAAAATATGCGCAGAACCTTTGAATTATACCCGTATTGTGCAATGGCATTGAATCATTTAGCAAACCATTTTTTCTTCACAGGGTAGCATTTTCTCTTGGAACAGTTGACTAAGACAACTCTTGTTTCAACTAACCACCCTCTCATGAAATATCATTCATATTATAATCTTGCACAATCTTATCATAGTAAAGGTGATTATGACACCACTAGCTGCTACTACATGACATTAGTCAAGGAAATCCAAAGGCCATAGGATTTTGTGGACAGGTTCAATTGAAGCTGGGAGATCTTAAGAGTTCTCTCTCAAATTTTGAAAAGGTTCTGGAGGTCCACCCTGAGAAGTGTGAGAGATTAAAAGTTGTAGGCCATATATATTCTTAGCAAGGGTAGACAAAGAAGGCTTTGGAAATTTTAAGAAAGGAAACTCACATAGATTCACATGATGCCCATGCATTTATCAAGATGGGTGAGTTATTAATATCGACAGACCCCAATGTAGCCTTAGATTATCTTAAGATAACAAAGTCTCTTCTAAAGAAGAGAAGAGAAGAAGTACCCATTGAATTGTTAAACAACATTGGGGTTCTTCATTTTGAGCGTGATGAACTAGAGTTGGCTCCACAAACTTTTATGGAGGCATTAGGAAATGGCATTTGTGTTGAATTCATAAATAAAATCCCTAATGCCAAATTTGTAGTTTTTTTTGTGTGCTTTAAGGATATGGAATTATTCTATTGACTAGAAGAAGGTGGTGTTTCACTTGCATTACCATGGGATAAAGTCACAACACTATTTAATCTTGCTAGGTTGTTTGAACTACATGATACTAAAAAAGCAAATTGTTTATATAGTCCAAAATTGTTCAAGTTTCCTAATTATGTGGATGCATACCTATGTCTTGCAGCCATGGATCAGGCTCAAAATGAGATCCAACTAAGCCTAGAATTGATTGGGGATGCACTTAAGGTGGATAAAAACTCATCAAATGCTTTATGTATGCTTGGCAACATGGAACTAAAAGTAGATGATTGGATTAAAGCAAAAGAAACATTTAAAGTAGCATGCCAACTTGTCTTAGCTGATAAGAAAAATGAAAAGCTGATGAAGAACAAAGGATTCAAATGGAAAGGAGAAAGAAAGAGCAAGAAATTTGGCGGGTGATGCAACAAGAGGAGAAATTTGAACATGTGAAGGAATTATGGAAGAGTAAGCATAAGGATAGGGATGATGACGATGAGTAGGCTAGTTAGTTTGAGAAGAAATAGAAGAAGGAAAAGAAGAAAAAGAAGAAGGATAAGGACCACAAGGCTAATGATTCTTATATGGAGGAACTTAATGTTGCCATGGAAGATGAGGAAAATTATATGAGCGATAAGGTACAAGATGATGCAAAAAATTTCCAAAATATTCTTGCAGTTGCAAGTCTAGAAGACTCTGATGATGGTGAGATAAATTCTCTAGTTTCAACAAAATCACGAAGGAGATATGCATACTCTGATTCTAAAGATGGTGAACCATTGTAGAAACAGAGTCCAAGAGAAGATGATCCTTATGATGATGATGTATAGGCTTCCCAAGCTTTAACCAAACCTAGCTCCTATTTTCCAAAAAAAAAATCCCCAAGGCCCATGGGAAATGAATGATGAGCATTTGAGTTTCAACAGACTAAAATAGGTTGCCCATAAAAAACAAGAAAGAGGAAAAATGAAAAGATAACATACAGATGATTCATTTGAGGTTTTTGATAAGATCTCATTTAACTATGTCAAATGGATTTGGAAGGGACACAACATATTTGATTGACTAAAATTTTGAGGTAGCCTATCCATCATCATTGTATGCATCATCTTCTCTTGGAATTTGTTGAAACTCAAATGTTTATCATTCATTTCCGATGGGTGTTGGGGATTTTTCTCTTGGAAAATAAGAGCTAGGTTTGGTTAAAGCTCAAGAATCCTAGACATCATCATCGTATGGATCTTCTTCTCTCAGGATTTTTTTTTGCAATGGTTCATCATTTTCAAAATCAGAGTATGCATGTATCCTTCACGATTTTGTTGAAACTAGAGAATTTGTCTTGCCATCATTAGAGTCTTCTAGACCTGCAATGGCAAGAAGATCTTGGGAGTTTTATGCATCATCTTGTGCCTTATCACTCATATAATTTGCCTCATCTTCCATGGAAACATCTGGTTCCTCCATATAAGAATCATAAGCCTTGTGGTCCTTATCCTTATTTTTATTCTTTTCCTTCTTTTGTTTCTTCTTAGATTAACTAGCCTCATCATCATCATCATCATCCTTGTCCTTACACTTACTCTTCCATAATTCCTTCACATGTTCAAATTTATCCTCTTGTTGCATCACCTACCAAAGTTCTTCCTCTTGCTTTCTCCTTTCCATCTAAATCCTTCATTCTTCACCAACTTTTCATTTTGCTTCATCAGCCAAGACAAGTTGGCGTGCTACTTTAATTGTTTCTTTTGCTTTAAGCTAGTCATTTGTTTTCAGTTCCATGTTTCCAACCATACATAAATCATTTTATTATTTTTTATCCACCTTAAGTGCATCCCCAATCAATTCTAGGCTTGGTGCATTGTAGAAACATATTCCAAGAGAAGATGATGTATACCGTGACGATGGATAAGCTACCTCAAAATTTTAGTCAATAAAATATGCTTTGTCCCTTGCAAATCCATTTGACACAGTTAAATGATATCTTATCAAAAACCTCAAATGAATCATCTGTATGTTATCTTTTCATTTTTCTTCTTTCTTGTTTTTTATGGGCAACCTATTTTAGTCTTTATTTTAAAACATTTGTTGTGTCCTCCAGTGTATTATGCTTTATCTTTCTATCAGATTCTAGATTAAAAGAACCTATAATTGAAAATGGATTAATTCATCTATTTTTATTTTACAGTCCCAAATAGGTGGATTAAATTATTTTGCCATTAAACAAATCTTGTACAATGTAATGCCCCTTTTCGAAATGAAACCAAGTTGAAGCTCAAATGCTCATCATTCATTTCCCATGGGCCTTGGGGATTTTTCTCTTGGAAAATAGGAGTATAATAATAACTTAAGAGGATCTTAATGTCATAAAAGGGCCACTTAAGTGTTGGCACAAAGGCTAGGAAATGTTTATGATGCAAATGGGGCAACCATTGTGCTAGCTAAAAGGGGTCAATTTGATATTGTAAAGGAAATTTTTACACAAGTACAAGAAGCCGCTATAGGAAACATCTTTGTTTAGATGATTGATGTGTGGGTAAATCTACCATATGTTTAATTTGCACAAGGGTAGTTTGCGCTTGTAGTGAAAATGTTTATGTTGCAAATGGGGTAACCATTGTAAAGTGTTGGCATAGAGAGCAGGAAATGTTTATGCTACAAATAAAAGGGGTCAATTTGGCATAGAGAGCAGGAAATGTTTATGATGCAAATGGGGCAACCATTGTGCTAGCTAAAAGGGGTCAATTTGATATTGCAAAGGAAATCTTTACACAGGTACAAGAAGCTGCTACAAGAAACATCTTTGTTCAAATGCCTGATGTGTGGGTAAATCTAGGACATGTTTACTTTGCATAAGGATAGTTTCCACTTGCAGTGAAAATGTATCAAAATTGTTTAAGGAAATTCTATTTTGGGATTGACACCCAAATTTTATTATATTTAGCTCGAACACATTATGAAGCAGAACAATGGCGAGATTGTAAAAAAACATTATTAAGAGCAGTAAAACATTATTAAGAGCAGTAGATTGTAATGAGCGTTTTGAATTTGTGTTTAATGTAATGAGGGTTTTGAATTACCTCTAAATTCACTGCAAAGGGCATCCCCAAATCCAATTTTGCTATATAGGGCCTCGATGAATTCAAATTTGTGGCAACAAACTCCAAATTCCTTGCCCTTGCCTGCCTTTTCAAAAGTCTCCAGGTCCTCTCTAAATCCTTATTGCCCATACAAGTAGCTACTATAACTAATCAAAACACCTCATTCCAGGCTAACGAATGAAGCGAGGTCAAGCAAGATGAATGAATATGCAATGAATGAGACAAATGAATTTGCAATGAACATGAATAATTGCACCAATACATTGCATACATGAATACATCGTACCAATAATTGGTCGTTTTGTTTTTTTAATTTTTTTTCTACTTTGGATTTGATGACTAACTATTTAGTCATTTTTTATTTTTGTGAATAAAATTTTTAGTCAACGACCAAATTAGTCATCTATTTACTCATTTATAGCTAAGTTGCACAAAATGAGTAGAATTTAGTCATTTTTTAGTTGTTGTGACTAAATTTTTTAGTCACCTAGTCATTTATTTACCAAATTCTACTAGTGTGTGGTGGTCAATCAGAATGGTTGAAGTAAACCATAGTCTCGTGGCTAGTCAACAAAGGCTTTGCGGTATTGTAGTTAAGATTGGGAACAATGGTTAAAGAAGGTTTAGCACAAGCCTGCGATGGTTCAAGTTGGACTCAATAGGATTGTGATTTTAACTTTTGGTTAGTGTGGAAGTTGGAATGATAGTTTTTTTGGTAACGCTTGAGAAGTATGTATGTAATTCCTTAGCACATTGGAAATTGGTTTTTTGGGGGTTCGAACAAACTTTTGGTTTGACCAAACCCAAAGGGGGTCCCTTCGAGTGAACCCATTTAATGATGGGGCCCACCATTCCCAACAAAAATCCAAAAGTGAAGGCTTGTGGAAATGGGGTTCACTTGACCCCTGGTTTGAGCGAACCCCCCTTTTCTCCCCTTCTCCCCCTTAGGCACCAAAAAAGTCTAGAATTTTGCACTTCAAAGCTCGGGTTGAGGATGGAAATAGAGGAGACTTCACAAACCCAACTGGATGATGGTAGTCCTCAGAATGAGCTATCCAAAAAGTATAATTTTAATATGTTTTGGTTTTATTATGTATTTTTTTTTAGTTTTATTAAACATATGTTTTTCACCGAAAATCAAGATCTCTATTCTACACATGTGGAAAAATAGCATATTATCAATTTTTTTTTTGAAAAATATGAGTGCACTAGATATTGAAGTCCTTTACCCAACAAATATTTTTTTGAATTTTGATACATACAAAAAAAGTTACACATTATACGGTTCGCCTATGTCTAAATTGTAATTGGTTTGAATTTGAAACTTGATTAAGGAAAAAATATTCAATAAAAAACTATGAAACCAATTGGAAGCACTAGATATCATAGTTACAAATCTAAATTCGAAAAAAATAGAATTTTATCCTTCATGGAAAAAAAATTATTCGTTATACGGTGAGCATCGCTCCTTAAAAATGTTGTTTACTAAAAAAATTAGTTTTCGAAGGAGATGGAAAAAGAAGTGCAATATGATTCCAAAAAAATAGAAAAAAATATATTTAGAATCTATAGAAAAAATGGCACAAATCACTAGTTTGCATCATCTTCAAATTCCTCACGCTTTAGCCACTATAGGTGCCCGAAAGTGAAGATTTAGTTAGAAAAAAATATTTCAGTGTCCAATTTGGCCAAAAATTATAAACCAGTATTGTGGGATCACCCACATGAGTTCATATATCAAAAGTGATAAGAATTTTAGGTGTGAGAGAAATCTTCCATGCTTGAATCAAACTATTTTTTCCCTTACAATAGTAACATAATCTAATCACAAATCACAACTACTTATATATTGAAGGATGGTCCCATAATAGTGTGTCCCACCTATGGGACATCTTGATTTTTCCCTAAAGTCACACATTTTTAGAAATATTAATGATTTACATATAGAGGGTTCCATCCAATTGGATTTGATTTAAGGGAGTTACATAAAAAATCCTTAGGTTAAAACCCCTTGGATAGAACGTCCCTAGGCTTAAATCAAACCCCTAATGAAGTTTCCTTTGCATCTATAAAAATGATAAGAAAAAAAATCTTTATTTTTGGGAAAGAATATGAAGTGATTTAGAAATGTCATTTTATAAGTATGTAGCACTTAATATTAGCTTTTAAGAATTATAATATATACTATGACTTTAAAATTGTAGAATAAATGTAGGTCCACTATGAGAATATAGTGACCTTTATTTAAGACACTATGAAAAGTAACAAACATTGTTAGAAAATAATAAAAAATGGCATTGAACTTCACATAGGTGTTATTATTTCAATTTGAAAAGAGAGGAAAATAATTTACACATGTATATGCTAAGAGAAATGTGTTATGGATTAATATATTTTTTCTAGTACTAATTTAAAAATATTAATAAATAAGATATTTGATAAAAAAAATTAAAAAAATTGTGCACTCTACATTAGATTTAATGATTAATGCTAAGAAATCATAGAAATTTTTATTTTTTGTGAAATTTATACAATATGGAATAATGTCATTTAATAAAAATATTAAAAATAAGTATTGACTGAAAAATAAAAATGATAGAAATATTGGGGTTCATCCCATAGTGTGATGGTAAAATGGTGATGTTGTTATGGCCACTAGGGTTCAAACCTTTGCTCGGTTATTGTGATCATAGGCACTATACCTCCATTGGTCTAATGTGCTTGCAAGTTTGAATTGTAGCATTGATGCTGCCAATGGTGTTCATGCCATGAGACAATCTTTCATGCCTATTCCAATCCCTTGTTGTGCTGGAGTGCTCATGGGCTTTGTGCCCCTACTAGGCTATTGTGCACATGGTATTAGACTAATTACTTGCGTTCATGCTGGGAATGAGGTCCCCCAATTGTGGCCTCCATTTTGGCTCGAGCCAAGCTAAAAATTCCTGATGTTACCGATAAAAAAATGATAGAAATATTTTTAATTTTTTAAAAAATTATAAATTGAATCTATATAGAAAATTCCATAAATAATTAGTTTAAATCATGCTTAAATTCTTGAATGTTTGTTCTCTATAATTGACATGAATTCTAAAATATGAATTTTGAGCATCCAACTTAGGCCAAAAAGTGGAACATAATATTATGGGATCACTTTGAATCATAATTGTAATCTCAAATTATAGTGGCTATGGTGGATGGGAAGATGTTTAATTCCAATTAAAAAACTTAAATACTAGAATACCATGTGTGAGAGAGGCTTTATTCCTAAGATAATTTTATTTTGGGTTTTATGAAACCTATTATTGAAACTATATACACCTAAAAATGGTCTGGATAATCTAATTAATTAAATATGACCTATTTTATTAATTAACCTTAAATTCATCTACTATTAAATAAATAGAAATATTTATTTATAGTTCATTCTTCTAAATTCTTCAATTTTTAATCATCCTGTCTTAATTAAATAAGCAAACTTCAATAGTTTGTATTATTTAATTGTCTAAATCATGTTTCCTCTTAATTAAATAAAATATCATAAAGTTTTATTTAATTATCATATCCCTTTTTATTAAATAAGAAAATGTCAAATATTTGTTTCATTTAATTAATTATTCTCTTTTGTTAAAACTTGAATAAATCAAATTTATTCAAATAAAGGAAAATTTTCCTCTATTCACTCACCTACCAAATTAGATATAAAACATCTAATTTAATTCAATTGGCATTCATGGGAGAGCTATGGAGACAAAATTGTAGGTAATCGTCTTCAATCTCTTTCCTCTGATTCTTCCTATCATCTAGCCTAATTTTTTCATGGGGAGAAACCATTCCCATGATTAGCTCAAGGTTCTTCATCTCTCACTATTCAATCCTCTAGATCAAATCCAAGCCTTTGTTGTGCTGCCCTGTCACAATGTGTTGCCATGAATCTATATATACAACCTTTTGAAAAGGACAAAGGATCCCGAATCTAAAATTTGTGCAATCTTATTATGTAGGAATAGCAATCAAGTAATCAAGCATCTTAGCAATATCAATATCATTTAGCAATAGCAATCATAGTATAAAATCAATATCATGGCTACATCGTAGATTACTGTAGCTTCTTTCATCATAGTTTCATGCCATCATAGATTACAGTAGCTTCATTTTATCAGTTAGAAATCATCATACAGGATTAGATTATTGCATTTAGTAACATCTCATTCTCTAGATTGGCATTTTAATAGTCATAATGCTCACCAAATCTGAGAGCCCCGTGACTTAATAAATCTTTAGAGATAGAGAACAATTTGATGCTTTTAGTAGATCTGTGATTTTAAATTAGTTTAATTGTTGTTAAATATTTGATATAATGTCTTATTAAGAAGTGTTCTTAGTGTACTTATTCCACACTTACATTTTGGTGCCCACCGTGGGGCCCTAACCCCATATTTTAACAATTTTTCTAAAAACTGTTCGTACAAGATTCTGGCATGTTCTTTTAGCGTGACTGAGGGATTTTGCAGTGCTTCTAACTAAAGTTTTAGAGCTTTTGACTATTTTAGTGCATCCACCAAAAGTTTTAGTGCTTCTGACTGTTTTAGAGCATCCAATGAAAACTTTAGCACTTCGGCAAACTATTTTAGTGCATCCACTCGAGGCTTCTAGCACGGTTGACTGTTCCATGATCAATTTTGTTTCAGTACTTCCAAAAAATTCTATAGCACTTTTGAAAAATTCTATAGTGATTCCAATCATTTCTACAATGCTTCTGATCAATTAAGTGGTGCTTATGACCTTTGTTATAGTGCTTCTGTAACTTGTTGTCTAGATTCGACGTGACAACGACCAGTAATTTCATTCTTTCATTTTGGAATAAAATAAACCAATATGAGGATAGTCATTTAGATTAAAATATATCAATCCTAGGGTAGTCATCATACATTTTCTATTTTGGTTAAAATTAACATCATATCTTTTGTGAAGCAATATCTTCACATAGAATATAAAATTGTCATTTGGGCTTTAAAACTAAACATTGATTACTATGCTTGTGTGGTGATAGGCCTATGCTCTCCCCTTAACTGGGTGATCAAAATGCCAGACTCATCCTTTAATTTCATGCAATTTACACTTTGTTAAATCCTTTAGAAGGGTTTTCATAGTGGGAAAAGTACTCACCCTATGGGAATGACCTGAGTGGGAATAACCAAAGCCAGGTTTTCCAACCCACTATAAAATAAAAGTGAATATGGGGAAACCCACATTTACCAGAAGTGTGCAAGATAACCATCCCCAAAATATTTATTCTAAAGATTGGGAGGTCTCCTGAGGGAGTTTATCATTTTCCACTCCGAACGGAAACCCTATCTATGAACCATAGTGTAGAATCTAGTTGAGTCAGTAACCAAACATTGTAATACTCAACAGTGCAAGGGGAGGGAAAAATATTCCCCCAAGACACTCACCATATAATTTCCAAGGACTATTTGCTCAAGGGTTCAAGAAATATAACTTTGAGTACGCACCTAGAAAAGACAAAAACATGGGCGCCCTCTAGGGGGTGACACGACTGTGTGAGTCGACACAATTTTAAGATGTGGGTTGTTTGAGTATAACGATGGCCTTTTGACCTTAAGAGTGAGTTTGCTTGAAGTGTATTCTTTGTTAAAAACCTATGGAAATCGAGAAGGATCATGTTTGACTCTTGAAACATACACTTACTGTGTAGATTCTAGGACTTAAAAAGTAACTGTTCTACAATTGCTTTCTGTGCTTTCAAATTATTAATCTAGATAAAGATCATCCAAAAAAACACAAAGAGTCAAACAAAATCAAACTATGAAATTTATGATTAGGGATTGGAAATCCACAACGTTTATCAAGAAATCCCTCACAACAAGAGTCAAGAAACCAAAGAAGAAACTTAGCCACAAAAAACTTTAGAAAAGAAGATGCTTCTTGTATCAAAGTAGAAAATTTTTGTTGGAACATAGCACTTTTATCCATAGGTATCACGACTTTACTAGGGGATATACTGATTACTTTTCCTTAGAGCCTTTATGTTCACAAGCTTACTTTCAACGAAGAGCTCTTTCACAAAAACATGATCATAGTCGACCCATTCGTTAGTCTTTCATCCCACAACCAGCAATACAATATTCCAATAGGCCCAATCAATTCTTACAGTAGAGAAAAATTAGAAACATTAGGCTTGTCATCCAAAATCAAAGGTTTACCAATAGAGATATCTTGTCAAAATACCAAAAATCCAAAAAAATACACCAAAAAAAGTCAGTCTCTTCATAGAGAGGAAAATTAGGAAACACTATGGAGTCCCAAAATAGCACTTACACACTCTGTTTTAGCACTTCCGTGCTGTATTGTAGCATATCCACAGTTCAAATAGCACGTCTGGAGTTTGTTTTAGCACTTATGACAAATTTTGTAGCACATCTACCGACTATAACCAAAATTTACCAGTGTCAGGAAATTACCAGTATAATAACGCTTTCACAGTTTGTTCTAGTTCTTCCACGCTATCTTTTAGCACATCCACATTTAAAATAGTGCGTCTACAGTATCTTTTAGCGCATCTAAAAAAATCTAATAGCGCTTCTACCAACTGTAACTGGAACTTGTTAGTGTCAGGAAAGTTACTAGTACAATAGCACATCCACGGTTTGTTTTAGCACTTTTACCCTGTTTTACAACACTGTTACCATAACTTTTAATGCATCAGAAGTCTATTTCAGTTCTTCTACCCTCTACAATAGCTCTTCCACAAAACAAAAAAATAGGGAGCTTGTACGAACATCCATCAGATTGTTGGCATCAGAAACTCAAATTTTTACCAAACAAAAACATTTTTTTTACAGTCCAGACAATGTCTTAAACCTGAAACAAAATAGGTTCTTATAAGTCCAAATTATTTTCAACTTAAACCCAGATCTTATAAACTACAAAGTGTCCAATTATCAAAGAAAAATATTGATTATTGAGTTAAGTTTCCTCATCAGGATTTTGACATCCTACAATCGCGAAACAAAACACAAATAATCAGATTTTTTAACTTGGTCTCATCAATAGAATATATCATTCTATTTGAATTTGTTAAAATCCAATTGACACTAATCAAAACACAGAAGATCAAAGTTTAGTGAAAATAACAAATACTTGTATGCCAATCTTGACAAGATTACAAAGACAAAAACTTAGAAAGAAGGAAATTGAAACACCAAACATAATGGCTGAAGAAAATCCCTTTCACAAATTCCATCAAAATGATACCAATGAGATAAATCAAGAGGATATACAAACCGCCCAACAAGATCCAAATTTTCACAGATTCATAGAAAAAGTCTTGGAACAAGACATGGAAAAATACCTCTTAATGTTAGCAAAATTAGGTGCAAAACTTCTGAAAGATTTTGACATCAATCGATTGAAGGAAACACCTATAACAAATGAAACTAAGCCACACAACATGCAAGACACAAATCAAGTGGTTGCTCTAACATCTCAAATGCAAACTTTACAACAACAAATTTAGGATATGCAAAAGGGAACCACAAAGAGGTATTCATTACAGGAAATTTGTCCTTATCCCCTTCATCCAAGTGTGGACATGATACCCTTCCCTAGACATTGTGAATTCCCCAAGTATGACAAGTACAATGGAAAAACAGATCCGATTGACCATGTGAGGGAATTCATAACAATGAGTTTAGAGTATGAAAAGGAGGATACTTACCTAATGAGGTTATTTCCAAGGAGTTTAGGAGATTACTATATGGAATGGTTCTCCAAATTACAACCAGGGATTCTATCCTTTGAAGAGCTAGTTAACAGATTTATCACATAATTCTCTTTCAACATTCAACATGATGTAACCATAAAAGATATGTACAATATGAAACAAAAAAGGGTGAGACATTCCTATCATTCCTACAATGTTGGAAAAAGTTGTTTGCCAGATATCCTCGATCTATACTTGAAGAGGAAAATATTGAATTATTTATCGACAACTTAAATGATGACATGAGTTATAGAATGGAACTACAATGTCCCTCAACATTTGAAAAAGTGATTGAGAATGGGCTTAAAATCGAAGAAGCCTTAAAGTCAAAAGAGGAGTGATTAAACATTACAATGATACATCAAACAACGCAAATTCCTCAAATCACTATGGAAATAATGACAAGCCTAAATTTTGGTAGAAAAATAGAAATACTGGAAACAATGATGCTACAACTGACACACAAAATATGAAACCAATATTCAATTTGATGGAAACAACTATGAAAACAAATCAAAATGACAACCAAAACAACAATCAAGGTACCACTAAAAAAAAAACCCAAACAATGGAGAATCTCGACCAACATCATATCAAAGACAATCCAATCGACAAACATTTACACCATTAGGACAAACCTTGGAATCAACAATGAGAGAGATTATTGCAAATAGAATTATCACCCTACCAGAAGCAAGAAATTGGGAGCCGAAAGTGAAACCATCTTGGTGGAATGATGCTGATTAATGCAACTTTCATAAAAATAAAGGACATAAAACAAATGACTATATGCAATTAAAACATCTGATACAAGACTTGATTGAAGCAAAGAAGGTGTTTGTCGAAGGACATCAAAGAAAAAATGATCACAATGCGTTTACAAATCCTTTACCCAACTATGAAAAGGGAGAATCTTCTTCAAACAGTAAAGGTAAAGGTAAAAACTACATCTATGATAGCACTATTCATTGCATTTCTGAGGTTGAGAAAAATAATGTCATTGACAATCAAACAAACAACATTAACATCAATGACACTATATCCCTAAACATGATCCCAGACATAAGCACATCCGACAACCAAATAAATGTCATAAAAATTAGGGAAACACAAGACAATCAACTGGTCAATGTAACAATAAGGGGGAAATCCAAAGTGATACTGAAAGGAGTTTCATCTAAAATCACTACCCCCCCTTCAAATCAATACAACATTGTGGATCAACTACACAAGATACCCGCACATATATCAATATTGGAACTTCTTAAAATTTCACCATCACATAAGGAAGTTCTGGAATAGGCTCTAGTAGCCACTACAGTACCCAATAATTTGGATGTCTGTCAATTTCAAGCTATGGTGGGACATCTGACCACGCCTCATTGTTTGTCATTCTCTGAACAAGATGATGTGTCACTAAATCACCCACACAATGCAGCCCTACATATAGAGGTTCTAATCCATAAACATCGTGTCAAGCGTGTCTTAATAGATGACAGAGCTAGATTAAATATTTGTACTTTAAAACTAATTCGTGCACTAGGTTATTCTGACAATGCCATTGATTCCAGAAGAAACGTAACAATAAAAGCATATGATGAAGAGGAAAGGTCTTCCAAGGGGTTGAATATATTACCTATCCAAGTGGGACCAATTGTGAAGAATATTGTTTTCCAAGTATTAGACAAAGATCTCACTTATAACATACTCTTGGGACGTCCTTGGATTCATGAAATGCAAGCAGTACCTTTGACATATCATTAGTGTTTGAAATTAGTTGTCAATGGACAAGAGGTCACTATTTCAGCTGACTACAATAATCCCCAGACTTGTAACATGCTTAAAGCCACTCAAGACACTTTGGTGCCCCACAATAGAGAAGCCAACACTTCGACTTCATCTAGTGGTGAAAAGCAACTAAATTTTATATCCAGATGGGTTGAGAAAAAGGACTAGGAAAATGAAACAACTGTTGTTGACTCAAATTTATCAAACAATGAAGGTCCCTTGAATACTCTATCACAACAGTTTACAGACAAGATCTAGTTAAAAGACAAGGGATTGGGAGAGTATTCCATTGAGAAATCTTTGTATCTTTCACAATTGCTGCCATCTCCAAAATCATATGGAAAGC
The DNA here is from genome assembly GCA_007258455.2 of Sequoia sempervirens. Taxonomy (NCBI): domain Eukaryota; kingdom Viridiplantae; phylum Streptophyta; class Pinopsida; order Cupressales; family Cupressaceae; genus Sequoia; species Sequoia sempervirens. The sequence continues at coordinate 24,345,640 of VDFB02058242.1, forward strand.
CCACAACAAACACACAATGATCATCACAACCTAACACAGTTCTGGATGAAAGGTTTGTAAAAGCAGATACTCTAGAAGATGAATCAGAAGACATGCCCATTATCAACATAATGACATATCACTATGGAAAAGGAAAGGCCATCTTAGAGAAAATGGTCTATGAAGGACAAGGACTAGTTGGTAAAAGAAAAGATGGCATTATAGAACCTATTCAACCTCTAACACTTCATCCTAAAGACAAGACATGATTAGGCTATACAAGGGAATCAAAAGAAGTAACTCATAAAGTGGTAGAAAGGATTCTTCAAATGAGGGATGGTTCTAAAACAGATTCCAATGAGTATGAATGGGATCATTTATTTGCAACATCATATACTAAAAAAAAATTGATGTCATTAAAGCATATACACCCACATGAGAGGAGGGACAAAGTTCAGGAACTAGACCACTTGTATTAGGATCACCAAATATCAATGACTCAAGTGAGGATGAACAAACATCGAGTGAGATAGACGACTCGAAGGAGGGTAATATCATAGACCTCGAACTTACCTCTAACACCTTTGACCACATGGCTATTGGAACCCTCACTGCCATCAACCTTACTCAACCTAAGGACTTTTTACCCTTGATGCATCCTAAACTTATTTACTGGGAACCAACCAAACCTATTAATATACCAGTCTTCTCAAATGATGATGCCATCATCAATTTTCTTTGCAGTGAAACACTTGATACAAGTTCTACCCATAACACTCATAAATACACTTCAAATTAGGAGGGTGTCAAATCTTCCAGTTGCAAAATTGACAACAGGAAAAATGGATCTAATGGTGAAAACCATTCAATGGCAACATTAGATCTTGAAAAAGTAAAAATAAAGAACATATCTAATAGTCAAAACCTTTTTGAGGCACTGAAAGATGGGAGATTTGACACCCTTCCAAAGCATTACCATGATAGATCATTAGTATTGGTGGAGCCTACATATTCCATAAATCTTGGAACAACAGAAAAGGCAAAGATTCTACATCTGGCAGCGTCCATGACAAAACAAGAGAAGCCTGAATTCACCAAATTATTTGAAGAATGACATATCAATTTTGCATGGTCTTACTCTAACATGCCAGGGTTAGATCTAGATCTTTTGATGCAGCATCTATCTCTACCATTTGGAATCAAACTAGTAAAGAAAAAATTGAGAAAAATGCATCCCCACATCGCCTTGATGGTAAAAGCTGAGCTGAAAAAGTGTTTGGATGTAGGATTTATCAGGTCTATCGATTATGCTGAGTGGATTTCAAATATTGTGCCTATATCTAAACTGGATAATAGTATCAGAATATGCACATATTTCAGAGATCTAAATAAGGCATTCCCAAAGGATGATTTTCCTTTACCAAGCATTGACATTATTGTTAATTTAACAACGAGACATTTCATGTTGTCATTAATGGATGGATTCTCAGGGTACAACCAAATCAAGATAGCACCTGGAGATTAGGAAAATACAACATTCACTTGTCCTTGGGGCACATTCTGTTGGATTGTCATGCCCTTTGGGTTGAAGAATGTAGGTGCAACATATCAGCATGCAATGACTACTATTTTCCATGACATGATGAATACTTTTATGGAAGATTACGTAGATGATATATTGGAAAAATCATACACCAGGGAAGGACATCTGGAGATTCTAAGCAAAATCTTTACAAGATTATAGAAATTCAATGTCATATTGAATCCAAAGAAGTGTGTGTTTGGGGTTACATCGACAAAGCTCCTCAAATACATAGTATCAGAAGAAGATATTGAAGTGGATCTGGCTAAGGTCAAAGCAATAATGGAAATGACTCCACCAAAGAATATCAGTCAATTAAGATCTCTACAAGATAGGCTACAATCAATCAAAAGGTTCATCTCTTAGTTAGCAGATAAAAGTCATCCCTTCAATCATCTGCTACATAAGAATGTCTCTTTTAAATGGGATGAAGGATGTGGAACTACTTTCAATCAAATAAAGAAATATTTGATGTCACCTCCCATACTCATGCCACCTACAATAGAGAAACCATTGTTACTATATATCGCAACAACAAATATTTCTTTAGGAGCTCTATTAGCACAGGAAGATTCTGAGGGAAAAGAACAAGTTATTTACTATATCAATAGGACTCTCAATAGTTATGAAATAAATTATACCTTCATAGAGAAAGCTTTTTTGGCAGTGGTCTTTGCAACCTAGCAGTTAAGGAATTACATGTTGAGCCATATAGTCAGACTCATAGCAAAGATCGACCCATTAAAATATCTACTCAACAAAGCTACTCTAACAAGGAGACTAGCAAGGTGGGTCATGATCTTAAGTAAGTATGACATCCAGTATGTAGACCGGAGAGCCATCAAGTGACAGGTGATAACTGATCAATTAGATGAAGCTTCGTTGCCAGATGATCATCCAATGAGCATTGAATTTCTTGATGCATATATCCTTACTGTGACAACACAACCATGGAGGCTTTATTTTGATGGGTCATACACACAATGTGCGGGCATTCTATTTGTCATACCTTAAGGACATACAATCCCAAGGTCCTAGACTCATGTTTTCTTGCACAAATAATGTAGCTGAGTATGAGGTCTTAATTATTGGAATCAAAGTGATAGTTGAATGGCATATCACATAACTACAAGTATATGGTGATTCACAATTAGTAATTTATCAGGTAGATGATGAATATCAAACAAAGGATGAAAAAATGATGCCATATAAGAAGATGATAGATGATTTCAAGAAATACTTTGTGGAAATCAAGTTTGAACAAATTCCAAGGGCAAAAAACAAAGCTGCAGATTTTATGGCGATAATTGCTTCTCTTTTACAGTTGCTAGAAAAACAAGGTCGTTATGAGTTTATGGTAGAAAAAGTATATAAACTAGCTTATGATGATCCAGATTCTCAAACCATATGCCAACTAGTTGACATTGAATCCTCTGTCTATGGAAAGACCTATGCTTACCTTAAAAACAATATCCTTCCTCCTAATCTTTCCAAAAACTAGAAACGTAACTTCATCTACCAAGCTGCATGACATACCTTAATAGCTGACATACTTTATTGTCAAGGTCTAGATGGTACTCTTCTTCAGTGTCTAGAACATAATGAGTCTTAGACAACTTTACGTGAGATTCATGAAAGTATTTGTGGAACTCATTCAAGTGGACTAGCCTTAGCAAAAAAAATCCTCCATTTGGGGTATTACTAGTCGAATATGGAGATGGAGTCCTATCATTTTGTTAAAAGTGCCAGAAATGTCAGATACATGGTAATTTAATCCACGCACCGACACAAGAATTGCACCCATTCACATCAACATGACATTTTTGTCAGCGAGGATTGGACCTAGTAGGGAAGGTCAATCCATCTTCATCCAATGGACACAAATTCATAATCACAACAATGAAGTACTTTACCAAATGGATAGAAGCAATTCCTTTAATAAAAATCACTGGAAAACAAATCTCGTCATTCATATTGAACTACATCATCTGTAGATATGGAATTCCTCAGTCCATTGTAACAGACAATGGAAGACCTTTTAAAAACTAGGATGTCTAGGAATTGTGTGAGAAGTTCCATATCCAACATAATTTTTCAACATTATACTACCCTCAAGGAAATGGCCAAGCAAAGGCCTCAAACAAAATAATTCTAAAAATTCTAAAGAAAAAGGTTAACGATGTTGGATGTGATTGGCATGTTCAACTAAATCCTGCATTATAGGCATATCAAACTATACTATATGCTTTGGTATATGGATCAGAAGCTGTACTACCCATTGAGGTTGAGATTCCATCACTCTGTGTCTCACTGAAAGGTATCATTCCAAATGAAGATTATAGGGTTTCTAGACTGCAAGAGTTGGAACTATTGGATGAACGTCATCAACAAGCTATGAACCATCTAACAACATATCAACAGAGGATGTCTAGAAGCTACAATCAAAGGGTAAAACCTAGGGTCTTTCAGGTTGGGGACCTGGTCCTAAAGGAAAACCCTAGAAATTAGTAGGACAGAGAAAAGAAAGGGAAGTTTGAACCTAATTGGCTAGGTCCCTTTGTCATCATATCAGTTTATGGATCTGGAGCCTATCAATTGTCCACACCTGAAGGGGATCTGTTCGACGAACCTATCAACAGTATCCATCTCAAAAATTTCTATACTTGAGTCACCTAGTGCATGGATTAAGTTTTAAAATGGTTACCTTGATGAAAACCTAGAAAACATGCGTCTCGGTGACAAAAAAATACAAAAAAAATTAGAAAATAGAAAAATAAAAAAAGAATAAAAAAGACTAAAAAAGTGTAATAAAAACATGTAGTGAAAACATGGAAACAGATGCTACTTGTGATTTTAAAGCCAACTTTTCCATCTATTGGACGCATGACATGATCGTTACTTCCACCATAATTTTTCATCCATTATCATATCATTGCGAGTGGTCAATTCCCACCCTAGCTTGGGGGAAAAATTCTAACCTCACTGGGGACAATAAAAATCGAGCTTAACCAAAATGGACAAACATTAGGAAGACAAATGCAACAAAAACAATGATCAAAACACAACCCAACATGAAACATCAATCACCATTAGAAACACATTAGACATCCATATCACAACAGAAAATTCAAAAGAAACAAGTCAAAAAGACAATCTCAAAAAGTCAAAAATAGAGTATGTGTCAGTCGAACTACGTGGTCTCTTTGTGTATAACATAGGAAAGGCTAATCTTTGATCAACCCCCGAGGCGCCTAGGATAGGTCTTTAGGTTAGGTTTTTGGCCAGAAATCTCGAAAATCACAAAAACATCATAAAATAAAAATGGATGATCTAATCTGAATAACGGTTGAAATAATTTAAACAAAGGTTGGATATGTTGTACTTTGATCTTTGTTATCATTTCTTTGGAGCAACTCGATGATGTATTAAACTAGAGAAGCTAGGAAGGAGAATTATATTTTTCTTTATTTGCTGTTTGTGAATTAATCTTAATTACTGCGTGAATTGTCATGGGAAGTGCTCTACAAAGTATCATGGATGACATTCCAAATCACATAGGAAAGTGACTAATTCTTGTCTGTTTACATAAGAAATGCTCAAGTCATCTCAGTTTAATTATACCTAGATGCTTGTGTTCACTTGCAATATCAAAAAATCATGGAAGTAGTACTCAGGTCATCATGGTCTAAATCATACCATCAATGCTTGTACTCACTTTCAACATTTTTAAAGCTCTATGATGATACAAAGCACGATAAAAGTATTGTTAAGATTCCAATGTTTGCATGTAGATTTTCATCATAAAATTAGATTTCATTCATAATAGTTTTTACTTTTGCAGAGTATTTGTTACAAAGAAGGGTAATCAATTCCAAACAATATCATCTTTTATCATAGCAAATTGAGTACACTTGACATTAACAAAAACATCATCATGATCATGTAGTCGCATCATCATTTTCATTGCATACATTCAAAAGCATTTAATTATCATTTCATCATTCATACATTTGATCAAATAATTTTTAGTGATCATATCATATTTCTCATATCACATGTCATAAAAATGCATAAGAAAATCTCAAAAATAAATCTATATAGTTGCATTTTCATTCGTCCATCAATCTTATCACATATCATAAATATATCATATATCATACACCATTTTCATCCACTTATTACAATAGATAAGTGCATTTCAATTCACATATATATTCAACATACCATTATCACACATCATTTTCATCCACTTATTGCATCATATATTTACATTTATCACAAGAATAAAAGTACACACATCCTATTTACATTGCACATCATATATCATTTAGAACATAATATCCATAATCATGCATATAGGAACATTAACATATACTTTCAAAATACATATCATCATACATTTATTTCATCTATATAAATAATTACATCCATACATTCATCATACATCTATACATCATTAATACATCTTCATTATGCACATCATAAATAGAACATCACAAATCATAGCATATCATCATGATTATAAAACTGCATCCATAACATCATAATATAAAGATCATCACATGGCATATAGAACATAGAAAATAAATGCATCCATCATAGAATCATATACAACACATAATGGATCAATAAAATCCATTGCATATCATATAGATCTCAAAATCATAAATGTCAAGTATACAATGATGTCTAAAATGAAAAGAGATATATCATCAAAAATGGTTGTAATCACAGTGTACATCACATCTCAAAATATAACAGAGGGTGCAATCATGAAACTAGGTGCTGCTAGCTCTAGATGGTGTAGGCATCTCAGGACCAGTCCCTCCACCACCACCAGATGTACTAGGATCTCTCGGGTCTCTTAGAAGAGGCTGTGTAACACCCACACTGATAGTCCTAGTACGAGTCCTACCAGATCGGGACTGCCCATAGCTCACTCTCTGCTCTGAAGGGATGACGTCATAGAATTTACCTCTATAATACTCTATCTCTCGACCAACACAGACAACCTCTTGCATATAATTTTCTATAGTGGTACCATTTTCCAATCTCTGCAATCTCTCAGCTGCAGCTTAAGCCCCCTCTACAGTAAATCTGGCGTCATCCCTCTCAGTTGTCAATGATGCAATTTGAGTCTAAGCTTCCCCTGTAGTCTATCTAGTGGAATCCCTCTTAGCTGTCAAGGCTGTAATTTGTACCTAAGTTGCATCCAATTGAGCCTGTACCTATGCTAGGACCTATGTGTGAGCTTGAGCCTGAGCCTGTATCTATGTCTAAGTCTATACCAACAAACCTTGGACCTGAGTTAGTTGACCCTGTAAGGTCTGAACCTGTACCTGTAGACTCACTATTTGGGTCTACTGCTACTGCACACACTTCTCTTAAGGGGCCACCACTATTTGCCTCTTACTAGGCATTGAATACTCCTATAAACCAGGACCCGACCCAATGGAAACATCTGGTCCTCCGCCTCCATACCCCTCATCATCATCACTACTATCATCATCATCACTATTGTCCCCCTCATCACCACTACCCTCAACATCCTCCACCTCCTCCTCACCACCATTTCCCTCCTCATCACTACTGCTCTCGACCTCCTCCACCACCACCTCCTCATCACCAATCTCCTCTCCTCTGTCAGCGTCGGTGTGCAACAACAACCTCCTCATCAGCAGGTAATGGTGTTAGCTCATTAGGAATGATAATACAGGGAAATGGATGTAACACCAAATACTCTGCATAATCGGCTGTCACTGGTGGCTTGATAATATTTGGACGAATCTCCCAAATAAGAGGTTGTAAAGCTTGGAACTCCTGCATTGCTGCATCATAAGACATACTAGACCCTCAATCTGTAGAGTCTAATTGCCAATGAGCATAGTGGGAAACACCTTGGGGAATGCCTTGAACAATGCCATACTGACGAAGCACTCGTCTTAATAGAAATCTCTCCAAAATCCACTGTATCCAACCAATCAGAGTAAATGACTGACAAAAGAATGACAACTGAACGTCATCATTGTCCCAGTGCTCACAATCTCCATTTCATCCAATACTCTGCGCCAATGATCCAACTTACCTAGTCTATGCTGAGTAAGATGACTTGTATATCTATGCACATATGGCCCCCTGGTGGGACGTTGCCTCACCATCACTGGCCGCGTGACAACAATATGCTCTCATGCCCACACCTGAAGTAAAGTGACTCTGACAGATAAACTCTGACCTCCAAGGTAGACTACCAAATGCAAATCATGATACAAATGAGCAAGCATGCACATGCCCCAAGCATATCTCATCCTATGCACAGTCATGCTCTCTAGTACATGGCCCCAACCAACAGAGAATCCCTTTGACCTGTGATAAGGACAAATGAATCCTCCAATGAATCCAACAAGCACTGTCAGCAAAGTGGCATAAGCATCCACCATCTCATGCCACAGAATCCAATATCTAACAATCCTATCATCCTGCAACACTCTCTAAAGGGAATAAGTCCCACCCTGCTCTGATGAATCATAGACAACAATATCCCCAACAACTGGTATCTGCAAAATCTGCCAGACATCCTCAAGGGTGACTATAATCTCATCGATAGCTAGGTGGAAGGTATTATGCTCACTATGCCACCTCTTCGCTAAAGCTGTTAGGATACCTCGATTAATCCTAATATAGGGCATATCCAATAAGGAGGACAATCCACGATGTGTAATAATAATTGTCTCAGGCTGTGCTAGCTGTGGTATCAGATCAAATGTCTGAGGAAACCGCTCTTTAATCTGGAGGTTTGTCGAAGCCTCCTATAATCATGAAATGATGAAAGTCAGTATTCCATGTCAAATCATCACACATCAATTATCCTATCAAACCTAATCAACTCTTGGTGAGACTTTTCATTAAATATTGTGAGTGAACAATCATTGAACCTCACCTATCATGAGGTCAATCATCAAACATCATTGAACCTCTCTTATCATGAGGTCAATACATCAAATCAACCTTGCCTATCATGAGGTTCATCAATCAAACTGTAATTATTCCTCGCCTATCATGAGGATAATTATCATCAATTAATCATCAGACCTCACCTATCATGAGGTTGAACACCATCTATTTGATAAGGATCATCAATCATATCAAACCAACGGCTGACACGATAAAAAATTGACAAAATCACGGACAAATTTGACAAATTTTATCAATCTAACTTAGAAGCACTAAAAAAAAGTTTCTATGTGCCATAATATCAGAAGTGCCATTAAAACCCTTAAAAGTGCTAAAACAGGCACTTAAAGCGCTAAATCATCCAAAGCACCATTTTATCAGGCATATGCACCATTTTAGACGGTCAAAGCGCCACTTCATCATAAGCGCTATTCTATTGGGGCAAAGCACTAAACTACAGGGAAAAAGTGCTAAACCATTGAAAGCGCTAAAACAAAAGGTAAAAGCACTAAACTTCCTATCCTAGGCACTAAAACATCAAAAGCGCTACAATCATCTACCTAAGCGCTACAAAATATAGCCTAAGTGCTAAAACATTAAAAGCACTAAAAAATTTGTTCTAAGAGCTACATCGACATGCAGAGGCGCTAAAAGAAACAAAAAATTTAAAATCCAAAAATACACAAAAAATGAGAAAATCACGCAAAACGAGGAGGTTCACAAGTACATACCAGAGGTCTGTAGACGGCTGGGCGGTTGTGTGATTGCACACGCTTGAACCGGTGAGTGTGGTAAGGAATCAATATCTTGCTCCAAATTGTTCAAATAATCTCTCTCACAAATTTTCAAAACTCAAATTACACAAATGAGTTTAAAATCACTCTTTTGACCTTTTATAGTTTATTTTTCGTGGGATTTTTATAGGGTAAATTAATTTTTTTTTCAAGGGAGATTAATTCAAATTCATCTAAGGGCAATTTTCTACATTCTTAATCAGGAGATAAATTATTTCACCACCAAATCATCATCAAATCATTAAAAAATCATAAAAAATTTGCAAAATCCGAAAAATTCAAAAAAATCAAAAATTCATTAATTTATCTCTCGAGGGGGAATATATTCATCATCACCTGAAAATCAACGTCTGGGGCATACTAAAATTTGTTTGTCGATACTAGCAGCAAGCAAAATTTTCTTTGAAGCAATGCGTAAACACATTACTTCAAAGAGGGGCAAAATGTATACACCTAAAAGTGGTCTGGATAATCTAATTAATTAAATATGACTTATTTGATTAATTAACCTTAAATTCATCTACTATTAAATAAATAGAAATATTTATTTATAGTTCATTCTTCTAAATTCTTCAATTTTAAATTATCCTATCTTAATTAAATAAGCAAACTTCAATAGTTTGTATTATTTAATTGTCTAAATCATGTTTCCTCTTAATTAAATAAAATATCATAAAGTTTTATTTAATTATCATATCCCTTTTTATTAAATAAGCAAATGTCAAATATTTGTTTCATTTAATTAATTATTCTTTTTTGTTAAAACTTGAATAAATCAAATTTATTCAAATAAAGGAAAATTTTCCTCTATTCACTCACCTACCAAATTAGATATAAAACATCTAATTTAATTCAACTGGCATTCACGGGAAAGTTGTGGAGACAAACTTGCAGGAAATCCTCTTCAATCTCTTTCCTCTAATTCTTCCTATCATCTGGCCTGATGTTTTCATGGGGAGAAACCATTCCCATGATCAGCTCAAGGTTCTTCATCTCTCACCATTCAATCCTCCAGATCAAATCCAAGCCTTTGTTGTGCTACCTCGTCACAATGTGTTGTCGTGAATCTATATATACAACTTTCTGAAATATGAAAAAGGATCCTGAATTTGAACTTTGTGCAATCTTATTATGTAGGAATAACAATCAAGCATCTTAGCAATATCAATATCATGTAGTAATAGCAATCATAGTATAAAATCAATATCATGGCTGCATCGTAGATTACTGTAGCTTCTTTCATCATAGTTTCACGTTAGCATAGATTATAGTAGCTTCATTTTATCAGTTAGAAATCATCATACATGATTAGATTATTGCATTTAGCAGCATCTCATTCTCTAGATTGACATTTTAACAGTCATAATGCTCACTAAATCCGAGAGCCCCGTGACTTAATAAATCTTTAGAGATAGAGAACAATATGACGTTTCAGTAGATTTGTGCTTTTAAATTAGTTTAATTGCTATTAAATATTTGATATAATGTCTTATTAAGAAGTGTTCTTAGTTTACTTATTCCACACTTACAGAAACCAATTAGTTTATGTTAGAGCTCCCTTAATGGTACCTAGTTATTCTAGCATGAAGATATGGTGTCCTTTCCCCCTAAATCTATTAAATGCAACCTCTCACCAAATTCATCCCATGATTATATACTTATGGGAAGAGTTTTTACTAGTTTAGGGCTCTTCCCTTTAACGATTCTAGTAGAAACCTCTTAGAGACATCCTCTTGGATTACTTCATGATAAGCACACAAGTTGAATATGTCTTGCAAATATTTAATAGGAGCTATATCATTATCTCTAGTGTAATATGGAAGGTCCTTTTGTGTGGATGGTGGGATAAGATTCCATATAGTAGGTATAATTAGAGAGTTTCAATTATTTCATGGCATAAACAATTATTGGTGTGCTTGAGCCATAATTGCTAGAAATCAGGTAGCAAGTGTGGTGGGATTTTGTATTAGGGTAGTTTGAGATTAGATATATTCTTCTTTTTGGAGTTAAATAGTTTGCAAGGACCTAAGGATGAGAGAATAAAATAGACCTCATAATAATAATTATTCTTAAGGCTTAAGAGCTTCTTTTGTTTACATATAGAGTCGCCACATGAATTAGACAAATATCTTTTACAAGTCAACAAGTATGAAAGACAAGAATTTACGAAAAATATTAGTCATGGTGAGACTCATAATCCTATTAAGTATGCTAGAAATGTTGATGGCCTAAATTATTTTAAAGAAAAATATGATATGATATCAAGCATGGAAAACCTCATAAATGTGAGATGGGTCTACGAATCAATATTTAGGATTACAATGTTAACTTAGATTGCGCATTCTAACTTAAGTCTACTTGTTGAAAGAGAGAGAAAAGAGATGCAAGAAATAAAATGAAATAAAATGAGTCTAAGGCTCATGTCAAATATTTTTCCTCTTGTAATTGAGATATATCTTTTAACACATGATACAAAAATCAATAGAAATAACAATAATACAATGCATATGCATAAGATGAATTTATAAACATAATTAAGAGTTATAAATTCAAGAATAACAACCTATTAGATTAATGCTTCTAATGGTATTCAACAACCATACACAATATAATATTACTCTCTAGCCACATACATAAAGGCTCCTTTATTTTATTACAAAAAAAGTGATAAAATATCTTACACACAGGACATAATATATTATGTATATAAAATAAGATCTCCTAGAGAAGGGCACATAGGCCTATACATATGTAGAAAATTCCCAACCCACAAAGAGATTATTCACTTAAAAATTTTAAAATTCAAAATCTAAGATCATTAATATTAAGATGAAATATCCAAGTGTAAGGTTGACACCTTGTATGCTCCTATAGATAGATAGAGTACCTACGAAAGAGTGGAAGGTACCTAATCTATCAATTTTTGGCTCCCTACCAACACTGAGTAGGTTAATTGATAGGTCACAACAATATATGGGAGTGGTAGTTGGGCATGAATATTCTATGACATTGTAGGGTAGAATTTAAAACAAATGAGCCATGACTCTTGCTGAATCCATATCTTTCATGTTAGAACATCTTTGGAATGTTGAGGAGAGACCATAAACATAAAAAATGGTCTATTGAATGCCAATGTAGCTAAGAAATACCAAGGCATAGTCTTGCATATACATATTGTTGGATGAGATCTAATATGACAAGATTGAATGGCTCATGTTGTTCCCAATAAAATATATTCTACCTTTTCCTAAAAATCTTGTGAGAATGCCATAAAACACTTTTCATGGAGCTAAATGGACCAAACAAAACAATAGAATTGAAGGTGAGCCTCACCATTAATAGAAGCTATTTAATACAACAAAAATATGCCACTAAATGACATGGACCAATGGTAGGGCTTGATATCAAAATCCAAAATTTTTACATTTGAATATTTGTTCATTGTCATATGAAGATTAACATGATATGATCTTCACTGATGTTGTTAACTTTGGCAAAATATTGGGGTGGAGTACTAAAGACATTTTATTAGACATAAAGCTTTTTGTGTCTAAGTTGAATTTGAAGATTGCTACCCACATTTACCGGGAGGGTAATCAAGTGGTTGATGCTTTAGCCAACTTTGGCACACATTGGAAAATCTCTAAGTGTTGGCATAATTTGGGTAACCTACCACCAGGTATTCAAGGTTTAATTCTAAAGGAGCAAAGCCCTTATTTGATCCATGATAATAACTAATTATGCAATTTTATGGGCTTTATGGGGGGTCCACATTCTTGCCTTATGGGCTATGTGGATAGGTGTGAATGCTGAGGTGTGTTACAAGTGGAAAATTTTGAATAATGGGGTGGAGTTCGTTTTTAAAAAGGCCATTATGAGGAATTACGGAGAGTACTTTATGATTAAGGCCAAGTTGGGCCGTACCTTACGTAATCTCCTTTTTGGGATTGCGCTAAGCTATCATATATCCATGAAGTTTTTTGATTTTAATTTTGATGTAACTAATAATTATGAGATAAATCTTCTAATTGGTCCTATCAATTCTACTATTTTTCCTCCTTTACTAAAAGTCAAAATCTTAGGTGTTTCTAAATTTGGCCCCACGACCATCTTACTTTGTTTTCTGTGTAATAACATGGAAGGAAAACCTTCCATTCCCATCATGTCCTTCTTACCTAGCCGCAAGTGTTTGAATATTTTCATTAATGAGATCACCAAGATTTCCTTTAGGGATTTAACTCCTCAAGTGTGTGTTCTGTACATTGCTTTGATTTCCCAAGGTTGCATTGTTTGGCTTAAAATATTAAGTGTGTGGGTGACCTTTCACTTAACCAATTCCTCTAACCTTTTTGTTCTCACAGGTTTTCTAGTTCTTCCATGTGAAAAGTGGCATAATGGGTGATGATAGGGTGCAAACGAAGCCCGAAAACTGTGACGAATTTTGCAAGGATCCATTGGTATGGCACATATGTGTTGAAGGCGATTTGGCTCCTCTGATGGAAAGTTTGGTGGGTCATGACCCTAGTTTATCTACATAGTTTACAAATTCTTAGAAAGATAGAAGGGTTACCATGGGTGGTATTTCCTTCAAAGTGAATGAGGAGCTGATTGCACAGGCAACGGGGCTGTTGTGTACCGGTAAGAAGTACCCGAAGCACACTAAGGCCCAAGATAACAAAAGCCTGAATGCCTTCTTTGTGGGTAATGAGAAATCAATTCATAACCAGTCGAGGTTTGAAAGAGAGGCTCTCCTGCAGCCTTGGGACCAGGTCTACCTCGCCCTAATGAAGTAGGTGACCCTTGAAGGTAGATACAAAACCTACTATTTCTTTCACTTCCCTCTTTTAAATCACCTTCAGTACAAAATTTTGTTAAGCTTTCCTTTTTTCTTACTTAAGGATTTAGAGAGCTCTATTGAATACTCCTCCACTGCCACTCCACCAAGGCCTCATTTTGAGGCTACCACTTCCATCTTGCGTTATGCCCACCCAAACCCATTTCTCATGTCTGTGTTGAGGAAATTGAACCCCCTGCTATGGCCAATATTTCCTCGGCTGAGTCCAAAGGTCCCATCAAGAAAACCCCTTCACTTACCGTTGAAACTCGTAAGCCTAAACCTGCTGCCAAGAAGCTTAAGGGGAGTGTTGAGATTTCCTAGACTAGTACTGCGACTAGTCTCTATGAGCTTAAGTCGGCCCCTGCCAAGTCTGTTAGCAAACCCACCTCTAAAACGAAAGTTAAGAATGAGGGGAAGGGTTTGATGGAGCCTCTGGCCATGGATAGCAGAGGAAAGAATGTTGTGGGTAGGGACTCTAAGGGGGACATGACAGTCACTACTACGGTGATGACTAGTGGCAAAACCATTATCAGGAGGTCTGGTGGGCTGGCTAAAAGTAACAAGAAAGTGCAAGTTAATGACATGGCTATGGATGAGGAGTGGTCTGACAACAAAGGTTGCAGGGATGAGGAGGAGGAGTATGTTGGAGAGCCCCACACCATTCCAGATATTAGCAAAGTGCATAAGGAGAACTCGACCTCCCAGTCCTCGGACCCTCTGAATGTGGAGTGCGTTGATATTGAGAAGGATGTGGATTATGGGGAGGAGCTTCACGTGCTGTAGGAAATAATGGGAAAGATGGACAAGAAATTCAGTGGCTTGACCTATTTCACTGTCAAGTTGGTCCACTGTGTTACTGGCACCCTCTTTGCTGTGATGAAGGATGAAATGGACAAGAAGAATGCTGAAGAAGGCTCAAAATGGGTTGGGGATGATGTTGTTAATCTCCTTTCTTAGAACTGGGAAAATGCCAGTTAATCTAATGTTGTTGTGTTGTATGTCTGTCGGCGATTGGTCTGCTGTGTATGTTTTTTGGCTTAGTTTTTAATGTTTTTTGGACTTGATCTTTTTTGGCCCTTGTGGCTCTCCATGTAAAAGGTACATCAGCTTGTAAATGTTGCTTACCTTATCAAAAACATGATATGATCAGATAACACATGATAACTAAAACTCGAACATTTATATTACTTCATATGCATTATAAGCTTATCAAACTACTAAAGAAAAGAGTTCTACTATATCTAGAAGCTCTAAAAAATAATTTAAAAAAAAAACCACTTAATAAAGAATTCACTATACTCACCACTACAACTATAAAAATTATAAAAAGACTATATATATATTCCTTAGCATTTATATGCCATATACAATCTTTGAATAAATAAAAATGAAAGGAAAATTTCCCTTACCCACAATGCCAAAACTCAAATTTATCCCTTCGTTACCATAAGAAAATACCTCGAATTCATTCATATCTTAGCTTAGAGGGAAAGTTGAGTATAGAATGGGTATAAGATACTTTGTTCATAGGTAGTAAAAGGTTATGTTATTCCTTGTGTTAGTGATGTTATACAAATGAAAATGACAATCGAATACACTTATGTTGTACACTTTGTCCATGTGAAGAGTTACTATTATAATGAGCACTCATAAGTATGTGTGAATCGAGCTTAAAGTTAACACTCATAAGGAATGTTTTTCCCAATGAAAAATCTTTTGAGTATCTTGTTCAAAGGGTTTTGAACAGAATTAATATTCAATAGTACACATCCCTTTCTCTTATTATGATATATTCACTTCTCCACTAATTAGAGAGTTTCTTTGCAAGTCATCTTGACGTATAAATAGATACATTATGGGTTCTTATCATTTGATAAATTATTAAGAAAAATAGAATTATAATTATGTTACTTGAAATATGTGTTTGAGACAAAATTATGATATGGGTTATTCTTATTTCTCATGGGTGTTGTTATGTTGGTTAGTCTTTAGTTAATTGAAGATGATTATTCCTTTTTATGAAAATCATAATAATGTGTAATGTGTAATAAACAAATGTTTTAAAGTTGATTATTATTATTATTATTTTTATTTTTATAAATTTTAGATTTTTTTGGATTACCATTTGAATAATTAATAAAGAATAGTAGTTAAATTTGATAGTTTGTTAAGAGAATTTGTATTCATAAAAATTATGATTTTTAAAATAGGTAGTGTATGATTGTTCTATCGATAATCCTTAAGGTATTTAGTAGTTTGGAGTATGGTGGTGTGGATAGTTTGATAGATCTTACTATTCTGTGTAAAGTTATTTTGTAAAGAAGGTAATGTAAAAAATGGACAATAACTAGAGTTAAGATAGACATTGTCTGGTAGATGCAATTATTGAATGAAGGAAGGATGGGTGATAATGTTGGCTTAACAATTGGAGAATAAATGGTTATTGATTGTATTATTGTTTGCAATGCTAACTATTCATATTCGACAATGTTGGGTGAAAAGAAGAGTAGGTTTTTTACACAAGTTTCATTGTAGGATAAGGAGAACCTCTCTATTTTATTTCTTAAATGAAAATGTGATTTAAAGTGTATGGTATAGGAAATGAATAAGATATCATAGGTGTAATTGGATGGTGAAGTGAGAGAAAGGTAGATAATTATGCAAATATCACTCTTCTATATAGGCTTAACAATTTTTTGCCAAGTTTTTAGGAGCTCCATCAATGGTTATCAAAATCCTAGAAAATCTATTTATTTGAATTTATACAAATATTTCTTCATGCACATGGTTTTTTTTAGTTGTTTTTAAAGCCACAACCAACAAAATGGTGAATATATTGTTCTTGGGCACAAGGAGAAATGCTTCTCTCTATGCTAAACCTTGGTTTTTAAATTTTAATCTTTTAACAAAATATTTAAAATTTAGTCAAATTGGGTGAGGACATCTAATATTTTCATTCTTTTTTGTCCTTCTTTTCTAAAAAGCATAAAAATTTCTTGAAAAACTTTGTTTTTATGTCTTTTCAAATTGAAAATATTTCTCATTCTACTATTGCATATATTTTGGTAAAGGTGGAATATTTATTTTTGGGTTCATCAATATAAATATGAATAAACGTAGATAATGATATTTGAAAACAACATCTTAATTATCAAAAATTATGTTTTAGATGTAGATTTTGTTTTACTATTGAACATTTATTTGATTCAATTCTAAGAAAAAAAAATTCTTATAGAAAAATATCATTAATTTATCAAGAATAATAAAAATAAATAAAAACTCCCTCCCCTACAATGCCAATAGACAAATTTATCCCTTGATTATCATGGGCAAATATTTGGTAATCCTCAAATTCATTCATATCTTAAAGGGAAAGTTGAGTATAAAATGGGTATACAAAACTTTGTTCTTAGGTAATAAAAAGTTAAGTTACTCGTGTTAGTGATACACTTTGCCCAACTCCCCTATTATAAAGAGGACTCATAAGCATTGTCTTTCCCAATGAAAAATCTTTGAGAATATTACTCAAAAGGTTTTAAATGGAATTCATAAACAATAGTACATATCCCTTGATCTTATTATGATATTTTTACTTCACTAATAAGAGAGTTTCTTTACAAGTCATCTAGATGCATAAATAGATATGATATGGGTTTTATTCATTATTTTTAATTATGTTGGAAATTTGTGTCTCTTTTAAGTATTCTTATTGAGACAAGTTTTTGATATGAGTTATTCTTTGTAAAAGATATTGCAGATATTTTTATATTGATTATTCATTAATTAATTTAGAATGAAAGTTCATTTGTTTGAAAGTTGCGATAATGAGGGATCTTTTGATTATTCTTTGTAAAAAAATATTATGGGTGTTGTTCTGTGGGTTAGTTATTCGTTGATTTAGCGTGATGGTTCATCCTTTTGAAAGTCACAATAATGAAGGACCTTTGAAATTGAAGGCAACAATTTAGTATTTTCTAGTATAAAAATATTATTTTTAAGTTGAATTTTTATTTATTTTGTTTATTTTAAATGCATAAAATTTCAATCTTTTAAATTATATTTTGATAATAATATAAAATAGTAGTTAAATTATGGATATTGTTAAGATAATTTGTGACATGTATCATTAAAGGATCATAGAAATTAGTGTTTTCAAAATAAGTAATATTTGGTAGTTTCATTGAAAAACCCTAAGGTATTAAGTAGACTTGGATACAATTTTGTAGATTGTTTGAAAACTCTTGTTGTTCCTTGTAAACAAAGATTTTGTAAAAATGACAAATATGCAAATAAGGGATAACAAGTGGATTTAAGGTTAACATTGTTTGGTGGACTGAAGCTACATAATGGAGGTGGGATGGGTACCTATGATGCCTGGATTAGATAAGAAAATATTGTTGGTTACAATTTTTGTTTAAATGATAGCTACTGATATTTAATATTAGTGGGTGAAAAGAAGGAAATGTTTGTTACACTAGTTTCTTTGTAGATAAGAAGGACATCTTTATTTCATTGCTTAGATAGAAAGGTGTTTCTATGTTTATCGTATAGGTAGTGAAGACAATATTACTGGTAGAATTGGATGGTGAAATGATGGAGAAAGAATCACACTATGCAAATAACACTCTTATATGTAGGTTCAACAATTTTTGTGTAAGATTTTTTGGAGCTTGACTAGTGGATAACTCTATCTATTTGAATTTATACAAATATTTCCTTGTTCACAAGACTTTTTATATATATTTTGAAGCTAAAGCCAACACAAATATGCTTCTATTGAAGGGTCTTGTAAATGGGTAAATTATTCTCTCTATGTTGAACCTAATTTTTAGATTTTATTCAAGATTTTACCAGTTTGGGTGAGCTACCTAATCTTCCTTTAGATTTTTGGCTTACTTCTTTTCTAAAAAGCATATGAAACTTCTTGGGAATTTTTTTTCTCAAATTCAAAATCCTTCTCATTCTACTATTGCATAGATTTTGGTAGAGATGATTTTTTCTTTAGATTTGCCAATAAAAATTTAGCTAAAAGTAGACTATACTATTTGGAAGGAACAACTTGATTATGGAAATTTGGCTTTTATATGTAGGATTTATATCAACATAGCATTGAGAATTCATTTGATTCATAACTAGAAGAAAAATAAATTCTCTTTCCAAGGCAACATGGTGCCATAATGCTAAGATGTAGAAACTTATTGTAAATGATTCCTAGAATATAGTACCTTTTCCCTCTTATAATAAGAAGGATTCCAATGGGAAGGATATGTTTCTAGGATCCTTACCTCTTATGAGTGCTTTGGAAGATATAATGGAAAAACCTTTTAAGGATACAATAATTATAGAAGATGGAAAATTGGTATAAAAGGATACAGTTTCTCAAAAATCTTTAGCCTTTGTAGATTTTTCAAAGAAAAAAGTTAAAGTAGATAAAGATAATAGATCTCCTAGTGTATAGAATAAATAATTAAAGTCTTTAGACTCACCACCAAAGTGAATTATTAAGAAGGTTTCTAGAGGGATGTTTGGAATTAGAAAGTGAATATGCTTAAATTTTTAAAGAGATAGAAAGACAAGATCTATAGAGGATTTAGAAAATATTAGCTCAGGTTAGATGGTTGGACTTCTAGCTCTAGTATAATGTTCAAAATAAAGAAATGTACCTCTTCTAAAAAAATGTTGAGATCTTACAATAAAAGAGGATGATAATTTTTAATATAAGTTCATTTATTTTTATTTCAAGGGTAGGGGTCTCAATAGAACCTTTAATTAAATTATCAAAAATATGCGTATTTGATAATTTTATAGATAATTTGAGAAAATTATAACTCATTTTAGTATCAAAGTAATATTTTAATACATGAAATTATGGAAAGATGTATGACAATGCCTATATCTTTGAAGAAAAACAATTATTTCTTGCAATCAAAAAATATCTACATGAGTGTAATAAAGAGAGATGAGTGGGTACTTTGAATGTATTAATTACCCCCTTAAAAAAATATAAAATCAAAATTAGATTAACGACATAAATTGCTACTGAAGCAAGAGTAATCCTCCATGAACACCATAATATATGTGTTATCCCAAAACAATATTGATGATGATAGGGAAAACATATTTAATGGAGATACATTCTTATAAGAGAATAAATTAGTTTTATTGGGTAAAACATGAGCAAAATCCATTTTAAATCAAAACAAAAATTGAAATTAAATATTTTCTAGGATAAGTAAAAATTAATACTTTCGATACAAGGATAAAAAATAGAGTTTTATTATAGTGTGCATAATTTGAATGGGGCATAAATGATTTATTTTGAAGGTATCAAAAAGTATTATCATTCTTTTGTATGGTGGGAAATTTATTTGGAATATTCGAAAAGGAAGATTAAACTAGTGGTATCTAGCTAGGAAGAGTTCAACCAATTATTGGGTGAAAAAAGGGTATGGAAATTTAAGTTTTAAAAAAGTGTAAATTTTAGTTTGGTATTATTTCAAGTACATTTGTGAAGTAGATTCAAAATGTAATTCCTCTTAATGTTTTTGACACATAGCTTGGTATTCCTTACTTCCATGTTTTGAATGTTATTTTCATGAGGATGGATTACAAATATAAGTGGTTAAATGATGGATCCAAATACTTCATAAAAAGACATCAAAGAAAATACAGAGTTGCAATGGTATGTCCCAACGAAGCCATTAATTAATGTAAGAGAAAACCAAGCTCTCAAATACAAGCTCCAACAACACAAATGAAATAAAGGAATTGTCTCAAAAATCTGCAAGAAGTTTGATTGATTAACAATTCCAAATTCTTCCTCATTACATGGAATCGTTGTCAAACTAAAAATACATCATGCACAACTATATGAGCTGTTTGAAAACCTCACAAATAAGATATGGAGGTCTTATACAAAAAAAAATACACCCATAAATCAGAAATCTTCAATCCACCTTCCTTCAATAACCCCAACCTCCTTCAACCTACAATCTTCTTTGACAAACCACTGCTGCAATCAACTGGAAATCTTCAAATGTGCTTGTTGTTGTTTTCTCTCCTCCAAACATACAAAAAAAATTATTTTGGCCCTCTCCTCCAAAGGCTATGCCTTGGGAACCTCCTCTCCCATTTTGAAAAAAATGACTCCTACAAAAATTTCAATTCTACCCCTTTACAATGCCATCCGCTTCCCTTCTTGTAACCCCCCCAAAATGCCATGCCCAACATGGAATAACCATAAAAATGAATTAAAATAAATATTAAATTTCTCCACAAAGAATATCAAAATATTTTTTCAATGAATTACCAAATTAAGTGACAACTTGGATTTCCACTCTCACAATTAGTGACCCCGCATGAACAAGAAATAGTCAGTTACACAACATGGGCATCTATATTATCCATAATTGCATGTAAGAACACTAAATGAAGTTTCATAAAGTTTGTAACTCCCAATAATACCATGCCAAGATGGAAAATTATCAATTCAAATTACAATGCCACCACCTAGACTAGCTGTCACCCCAAAATTTGCATCATAAATAAAGACCAATTTATTTAATATATCATTTTTCCCTAATATTGAGAGTTATTTCTCCAAATAAATAATATCAAACCTTAGGAAAATTAAAATTTAAAATGCTTCCTTTTTTTGGATGATGTAAAATTGTCGAAGACTATGGATGCTCCTACATCAGACACCCAAGGTAGGAAATATTTTGTGAATATGGATTCACAAAATGGATTTGAGTGGTAGTACCATCCTTTTAGATTGCAAGCAATCCTCAACAAAATCCATGACTAAATTTGATACCTACAATCGATTCTTCTTTCTCTTCTTCCAACACTTAGCTAGAACAAGCAACCTCCTCCTCTGACAACTTTGCTCTTTAATCCTCTTCCTCGATGTGGAATCAACTCCACCATAACCTGACCACCTCTTCCAAGTGTATCTCACATTCTCCTCCAATCTTGTGGGATTCAACCCACCATAGTCTGTCCACCTCCACCAATTTCCTCCTGCACCATCATCTACAACCTCTAGATACACAAACATGTGATGTATCCACATACCAATATGCAATGACAACTTCATCTTCTACAACTACAATCTCTTCTATAGAAGGTAAATAATCATCATGTTTAAACTAAAAAGAAAAATTTACCTCATCCTTCTTTTCTACTCTTACATCACCTTCTTCATCCTTCACTATAATATTTATCGTCTTATTATTAAAACCATCCATGTATGTATTTTCACAAGGTTGTTCCCATTTCTTCCATATATCCATGTCCTCCAAAGGATAATTTATTTCTGCACTTCTTGCTTCTTCTTCCACAGTTGCAAATTCTCTTTTACCTGCAAATAAAATATTACAAAAGGGGGTATAAAAATCATCTTCTATTTGTGCAACAGACTGCTTCTTCTCCATCAACTTTTCAACTTTAACATCCAACAAATTTTGGATTCTCCTCATCTCTTCTCTCAACAAGGTTCCATCCTTTTCCTCTTCAACATCTTCATAAAATTTGGGGCCATTCATGTTCACAATTTCATATTGCAAAATTTATTTATCCACTTCACATAACTCACTCCATTCACACACTATCGCTACAATTTGTGCTTCATTATCTTCTCCATTTATGTGGGATGCCCCCTCATATTCTTCCTTCCATTCAAACCTTACCAAGGGGTTACAACACTCTTTATTTTCACTCTTCTTTTCACTATCCTCTTTCAAGAGAATGTTCTTCTTCCCATGCTTATTACCCACACTATCAACTCTGACTTGAAGACTCAAACTATTAGATTTTTCAAGAGGTTTGAAATGCCTTTCTCCTTTAAGTTTTCTCTTTCTAAACTACCAAGTGTAATAGATTTTGAACAAATCAGATGGTCCCAAAGAATTCATCTATTTTGTATAGGATATCTTGCCCTGCAATGACACAAAATAAAACATACATGTAATGCCCCGCCACGCAACCCTAGGGGAAGTTGCAATTTACAACACAAACGAACTATTTTTGTTTTTTTAAGAACAAATAACATGCAAGTTCTCTAACCATTGCCAACCAATCCCTTAAGGTTATGAGACTGAGTTACTTAAACCCAAACAAGAAACATGAATTATAACCATAACATTTAATTACTTAACAATTAAGTTCACATACATTCCATACATAATAATTTACATCAAAGAATATGAGATACCACTTGATTCCAATAATATAGTTTATAACATGATTACAACACTCATTCCCTGAATGAGATAAATCCAATAAGCATGATTACATATTGAAAATTCCACCTCGATAACAAATGCGGGGTAATAAAATACAAGATCAATTGAATGAATTAAGCAAGGAAGAAACTGGAACCCATGAGCTCTCCAACTGGAAATCTCGTCCGCATGA
Organism: Sequoia sempervirens; assembly: GCA_007258455.2. Taxonomy (NCBI): domain Eukaryota; kingdom Viridiplantae; phylum Streptophyta; class Pinopsida; order Cupressales; family Cupressaceae; genus Sequoia; species Sequoia sempervirens. The sequence goes on from VDFB02058242.1 coordinate 24,369,200, forward strand.
ACAAGAAGACAACCCAACAGATTAAGGTGCACGTTCCACCCAACCATGTGATACCTGAAGGCTCACCCCCCGTGCTAGGAGATAGTAACAAGGAATCCATCACAAGACATCTACCTCTAGACACAAGCTAATACATAGTTGAACTGAAATAAATATGAATACCAAAACACCTAACACAAAGGTTACAATGCTTCCAAAGAACAAAGATCATGTACATCATTTGTACACCACACAATAATTGATTGACTATTGACGTAGGAAGAGTGTCATACATAAATTTCCATGAGTTACCCTAGCTCAACCTTCCTAGGCTACCAGACCCCCATTTTGGGTTACCCTGGCTTGCCTCTATCAGTTGTTGGACCCTCATGCAAAACTATGTGTCTTGTCTCATCTCGAGCCTTAACAAACAAATGCTTCATGAGAGAGGCAATCATTATCTTTATTAGTGTGAAAGTTGCCCATTAATTCTTTTAAATTATCACTTGATTAAACCCTAGGTGAGTTACCCTGGCACCCCTTTGTGTGTCGGACCCCCACAAAGAGCCACTCTCCTAACAACAACACACATGGTACAAAACCTCAATCCAATGGGTAAACTTGTTAAGACAACCTCTCCAATTCAAGGAGGCAACGAACAAAGGAAACTCACTCCAAACACTGGAGGAAACAAAAGTACATGATCCACTCCTTCCAAATGAGGCACAAACCACATAAGTCACTCCTAATCCAAGGAGGCAGAAACCATCCCCGTTCGTGAAAACCGGGTGAGACAACATGATACAACTCTATGCATTTCCCAAGGTGATTCGCAAATCAAACCACTATATGAAACATCCCAACCTAGAGAACTCCTCTGGAAGACTTACTAGACAATTAACCCCATTTGCTCAACATTGAGAATGAACGAAACATGATTTAAAAAGAATTCCAAAGAACTCATTATCTAATGTTAGGGTTTCCTAAACCGAATCCAAGCAATGACGTAGTACATGAAATTAATTAAATAAATAACATTATTTGCACATGCTCTAAGTAAACCAACCACCTTGGCAACATTAAGGGATTTAAAACTAACAATTTAATTTCATTTGCTCAATGCTACACAATGATTAAAATCAATATTTTTAAATGAAATCATTTATTATAATGTCAATTTCATTTCAACTATAATAATGAAATAATCTTTTTGAAAGTTCCTATCTTAAATATTTAAATATCATTTAAATATATGCCACTAGAATGTCATTTTTAAATCCCAAGATTTTTCGATTATTCATAATTGTCAAAATCAAATCCTTAAGTAAAACATTTATATTTTCCAACTATGATAACCAAATAATCCTTTAATATATATTTTTCAACTCAAAATAAACCCTATTATTTAAATTATATAAACAATATATATATATTTTAAATAATAATAATAAAATATCCATTTAAATTCCCGTATTATATAATATTAAATATTATATATATAAAATATAATATTATATATATAATATTAAATATTATTTCTATTATATAAAATATCATATAAAGAAAACAAATAATAAATAAAATTAAAAAAAAAACTAAATGAAAAAAAAAACTTTATTGGGGCTGAACCCCAAGGAAAGGCACACAACCTCCCACAGGGACTGCTGGGAAGGCAGCGGCGTTGCCTTCACAGTCGCCCCTATGGGCGGTTGTGGGGCAGCACCTCTCCCCCACACCACACAATAACTAAAAAAAAATTCTTTTATAATTTTTTTTTCTTTCAAAAAAACAAACGAAAGAACCTCCCCTGGTTCGTGGAAATTACTAGATGAAAATGACAAGAACAATTTTGTATAAAAACAATTTCTTTAAAATGAAGAACTTCCCACTAATAGCATATAGATTTATATGCAAAAGAAACATATATATATTTATAAATTTCATTTCATAGGCTAAACTAGGCAAATATTCTACAGAATAACAAAACACAACAAAATTTTAAATTTCTAAAAGGACATAATAAAAATTCTCAAAAGCAACACAGGGTTTTTTTATTTCTATTGCAAGTTTTGAAACAAAAACACATGGGTTTAATTGAAACTCCAAACAAAGTTTAAAGGTTTTCAAACAACATAACAAAGATTGAACTCATTTCAAAATGAAAACAAATCAAAGAGGGAACCTAGTTTTTCTCCACAGCTTGAAGATTTGTCAATGGTGCTTCCAATTTCTGTTTTTGATTCTAGCTCAACCAAGAAATCCACTTTGCTTCTTCCAAATTTCCAGAACCAAATCCAAATCCTTGCTCCTCTTTTTTTCCACAATTTCAAAATTAAAACTAAAATGAAATTTCATTTTCCTTACAAAGAGTTTTTCCCCAAATTTGGTCAAACCCCTAAAAATATCCCACCCACTAAATTTATTGAACATTTGGAGGATATTTCCATTTTAAAAAATTTAAAACAATTTTACTTTCAAATTGAAATTTCATGCATTTTTGAAAATTTCTTTTAAACAAAAGAATTTCAAGTTTGCAAAGAATTAATTTTATCTATAATTTTCAAAAAGTGAAATTTAAAACACATTTTTATTTTTATTTTAATTTAACTTTAACTATCCAACATGATTTCCATTTTCATTTAAAATTTGAATCTTAATATACAATAATGCCAAAACAACTACTTCATTTAATTTATCACCATTAACCTAGTTAATCAATAAACTAAAAATAATTTTATTAACTAAATCAAATCAATCAATAAAATAAATAACATTTCAATCATTGCAACTAAATACATTTAATCATCATTTTAACTACACCCGCCATTTAATAACCTTTAAAAGATGAAATGAAATAATTACTCAAGGTGAAATGGGCCAAATTAAAACAACAAACCTGACAACAACCAACGACACACTATGACTAGGGTGACGACTTGGCACGAAAAACCTAGCTACTATCTCCCAATCGATTACCGTTGGTCACTAGACACGCTCAAACCTATGAACCAGGTGGAGTCGATGTCATGTACCTTGTCAAGCTGTGAACAAAGAGTACATCGAACATGCATATATATATATATATATAATAAGATCAAACACACTGTGAAGAGGAAATCTCAGAATCGTAGGGCACTCACAAGCGAGTGATAGAATCCCATCCCCTTCACCAATACACAATTACTAACTGACGATTCTAACATCAATGATATGATCAACATCATAAAACATCATTAAATCAAATATCTTCTAAGTTAATCCAGAACATGCCATAAAGATAACATTAGAATAAAATAACATCACATCAAAATATAACATTCACATCATTTAACAATTGCGATCAAAAGTAACCAAGTTCCAAGGTCACAACATAATAGAAACCACATACAAAGAATAACATTGCTGATAAAAGAGCCAAAATGGAGGGGTGTTACAATACGCCATTTTGTCAATGTCAATAGAATATTAGAGAGTGCCTTGATGGCATGTGTTTAAATTTATAATTCTATATTTTATAAAAACATACCTACAAAAGAACCAACAAAAATATTGTAGTGTATCTTATTTTCCAATGATACAACAATTTCAAAATGCTAAAATATCAAATTTCAAATGTTACATCATTCATTGATCTTTAGAAACAATCAATGGTTCCATGGGATTTCAAACAACAAATTTTACTCTTTTAAAAGATAGGGGTGTCCACTCTATCCAACACATAATTACTGGCTGATAGAATGATAGAAATCATTGCCCTTTTTTACAATATATTCAAGGAGTTCCAAATGAACAAGTAGCATACAAGTGTTAGCTTTCCCTTTTTATTTCCATATGTTTTTTAAAAAATGGCAATCAAAATTGATCCCACCATGTATGCTAGCTCAGTGAGTTCCATCCAATGGAACAACCACCTTAACTTGTTAGATTGTCAAAACTTCCAAATGTTCCAAAGCTCCTGTTATGGCATAAGCATGGAGTATATTGACAAAGGTCATGGAATCCAAGCTATACACTGCCAATGTAATTGCTTGAAAGTTTCAAATGTGTTTTAACATATTTATCTTTCTTTAATGGATGCAAATTATGTTTGTAAAGGTTTACATGGCATTTTTATGCAACTATAATTTGCTTAACATTTTCAAAATCCATTCCAATAGATCTGTGAGCATTACATATTCTTGTATTCATAGATTTCATGACATCCTATTTCTTTTTGTTCATCATCAATCAACTCACACACCTTGTCTATGTTTAAACATTGGACATGCATGCATCTAATGACACTTTCATTGTTGTTACATAAACTTTAAAATTTAAACTGCCTATTTCAATGGGAACTTGGGTCTCTATTGGAACTATAAACTTTATAGCAAAATCAAACCCTAAAAAATGAACCCTGGAAAAATCAAACCCTAAAAAATAGAGGGATACCACATGTCAATGCACCCATGTACTTAATTAAGCATATGATATTGAGGTTTTAGGGCTACTCGATTCTTGAATTTGAGGCAAGATTTTGTGGCCTTTTAAAGGAAAATATTGGTTGTGAGTTAAAATTATTTTCATGCACATTTTTTTTGGTTGTGATGTTGACCTATTGTTTATTTGGCCTTCCTTCACCTTGCTTTCATCTACTTTCACTTCACTTTCCTTCTGTTTGTGAAAATGAATTTCACCTCGCCTGTTCATGGAAATGAAAATAATCACTAGAGGGTTATAACCTCTTCTCTAAAAATAGAGGGAATAAAATGAGCTTCATTTAAAGGGGGGCTTTGAACGAAGCCCATGATTTATCATTAATAATTTTTTTTTTAAATGCCACAACTCGAGGGGGTTCATTCAAAGACCCCCTTCGAATGAAGGGGGGAACCTTCAAATGAACCCCCCTTCATTCAAAGGGTATTAGTAATTTTTTCCCCCACAATTTTTTTTTTTAATTCAAGAAATTGTAACCCACTATTGTGGGTTCAACCCTAGGCTAGAAAATTTTATGAGCCCTTGCTCACTATGTAAAACTTTGTATTGTTGCAGGTTAGCAACTCTATCATCATGTGTTAATTGGAATGATTCCAACTCTATTGGGCTTATCCACATTGCATCCTCCACTGGTCTACCCTTCCATTTCACCAAATATTCATTGTTCTCTTTTCCCCTTGTCTTTCTAACAACTCTAGAATCCAAAATATTTTTAATTTCCTCTCATTCTTTCTTGGGCAGTTGCTCCTTCCATTTCTTTGGTAATGCTTTCTCTTCTTGTTGTTGTTGTGATGTTTCTCCCTCATGGTAAGTATATAAATCAAAAACATTAAAAATTAGAAAGATTTACAAACCTTTAGGTAGCTCCAATTCATAGGCATTTGGTGATTTTTTTTTTATAATCTTGCATAGTGCAATCTTCTTCCACTTGAGCTTGTTGGAGGCATGGCTGGGAAATATTTCCTTTCGTAGATGTGCCAATACCGTATCTCCTTCAAAATTATTTTCCCTTCTCTTCAAATCAGCCTTCTCTTTATACTATTAGCTTCTCCAACTAATTTTTTCTCTCACCTGTTGGTGTAAATATTGCACATGTTTGGAAAACTCCTATCCTTCAACACTTCTTTTATATCCCTCAATATTTGTAAGCTCCCTTAATTTTGAAATAACTCTAGGGCTATGACCATATACAATTTGGAATGGAGTATTACTTGTACTTTTATTGATTGAGTCATTGTATTCAAAATCAACTTGAGGCAATACCAAATCCATTGCTTTGGCTTATCACCAACTAAGCATCTTGGCAAATTACCTAAGCTACGATTAACAACTTTGGTTTGTCCATCTATTTGAGGATGATATGCAGAGCTAAACTTTAAATTAGTCCCTAATTTCTTCCAAATTGTCCTCTGAATATGTCCTACAAACTTAGTATCATGGTTTGAAACTATAATTCTTGGTAAACCATGCAATCTAACAACCTCCATAAAGAACAAATTTTCTACATATGTTGCATCATCTATTTTCTTGCATTGTATAAAGTGAGCCATTTTGGAAAATATTTCAACAACCACAAAATAGAGTCCTTACCTCGCTCTATTCTTGGTAGTCCAAGCACAAAATCCATGCTTACATCTCCCCACGACTTCTTTTGTATGGCTGATATAGGCCTATATTTTGATTCCCTCCTTTGGCATATTGACAAATTTGACATCCTTGCACAATTTTTTTGATTTCAGCTCTCATCTTTGGCCAAAAATACCTTTCACTAAGTTGTGCCATTGTTTTATCAACTCCAAAATTTCTAGCTAAACCACCACAATATTTTTCTCTTATTAAGTTTTAATTCATTGGTCTTGAGGTATATGCATAGTTGTTTCCCTTTGAACAACAATCCATTTTGTATAAAATAATCCATCCAAGGTGTCCTATCCACACTAGTAGGTTCCATACATGTAATCCATGCATCCTTAAAATCTATATCATCTTTGTATAAATATTTCATAGCATCAAATCCAACTACTTCGACCCTCATTTCAGTCAACAATGTTGCTCTTCTACTTAATGAATCTACTACCTTTTCTGAACTTCCACTTCTATGATTGAGGAAAAAATTATACCCTTGTAGGAACTCAACCCACTTCATGTGTTGTTGGTTCAACTTGGTTTGACTATTAATAAATTTTAAAGCATGGTGATCCATGTAAATAATAATCTCCTTTGGAAGCAAATAATGATGTCACTTCTTTAAAACTTGTATAATGACATAAAATTATTGAAAACATAAAATGAATACCTTTTCTTGGAATCATTAAGATTTTCACTAAAATATGCAATAGGTTTTCCCTCTTGGCTTAGAACTGCTCCTATGGCTATCCCACTTGCATCACAATCCACTTGAAACACTTTTGCAAAATCAGGCAATGCTAATATTGGTTCTTTGGTGACCTTCTTCTTCAAAGTCTCAAAACTTTTATCTCCTATTGTTGTCCACTTAAACTCTTTCTTGTCTCCCCTTATAGTTTCAGTTATGGGTGCACATATACCACTAAATTTTTGAATGAATTTGCTATAGAAACTAGCTAAACCATGGAAAATGTGAACCTCTTGCACACTCCTAGGTGTTGGCCATTCAATGATAGCACATACCTTTTCTAGATCCATTTGCAACCCTTGTGGAGAGATAACATATCCCAAATAAACTAATTTCTCTTTCATAAAACTACACTTTTTCAAATTCACTAATAACCTTTCTTCCTTGAGCTTTTGTAAGACTTGTCTAATATGCAATAAATGATCTTTGCTACTACTAAAAATTAGAATATCATCAATATAAACAATCACAAACTTCCCTAAAAAATGGTTTCAACACTTCATTCATTAACCTCATAAATGTGCTCAGTGCATTTGTTAATCCAAAGGGCATTACTAACCACTCATACAACCTCTCTTTGGTCTTAAAAGTAGTCTTCCACTCATCAACCTCTCTTATCCTAATTTGGTGATACTCACTCTTTAAATTATTTTTTGTGAAATACACAGCCTTTCCCAAATAGTCCATGAGATCATTCATTCTTGGTAAAGGAAAACAATACCTTATTATTATTTTTTTGATGGCTCTTGAGTCTGTACAAATTCTCCATTCACCATCCTTCTTTCATTCTAACACAACTAGTACTCCGCATGAGCTAAGGATTTCTCTTATCAATCCTCTTTTGGATAGCTACAACACTTGTTTGTTCACCTATTCATTTTCTATAGGTGTCAATCCATAGGAAAACTTGTTGGGTAAAATTGTCCCTGGAATCAAAACAATATGATGGTTGATGCTCCTCATAGGTAGTAGTCCTTCTAGTAAATCCTTGGACATAATTTTATCAAACCCTTCAAGAAACTCCTTTACTTCTAAAGGAATGTCACTACTATCATCTACTACACCTACTTGTAGCTCTTTGGGAACTATTACAAAACATAGTTTTTCCTTTTTAATCTCCTTCAAATATTGTTTACTTGTCACTAGTAGTGTTCTTGGACCATTTTCCACCTCTTCTTCTTTAGTTACCAGTGGAATAAGAGTGTGTTTTCTTCCATTTTTCTCCAATGTGTAAGTGTTTTCTCTTTCATTATAGATTTCCTTCCTATCAAACTACCATGGCCTCCCTAAGAGTAAGTGACATACGTCCATAGGCATGACATCACACGAAACCTCATCTTCATAAGTGCCTATTCAAAAATTCACTAGGTATTGCTGGTCAACTAAGACTTGGTACCGTTTTTGTAATCATGACACTTTGTAAGGGGTAGGGTGAGATATCCTTTTTAACGCCAACTTGTCCACCATTTCAACTAAAACCAAATTATCAGTGCTGCCACTATCTATGATAACCTTGCAACATTTTCCACCTGATTTACATATTGTTCTATACAAGCTTTTTCTTTGGGCAAGTTCATCTTCTCTTTTGGATGGTTTCAACAATTTCCTCTTCATCATAAGTGCTTCTCCTCTCTCAGGTTCATTTGGTTGAATAATAGACCATGAAGACTCGGTATCTCCTTTTTCCACATGTGCACTTGCTACCCTTGTTCTCTTGGATCCTTTTGGTCTGCATTGTGGGCATTCATAAAATCTATGGCCTAATTGTCCACAAGAAAAACATGTGCCTTCAAAGCCTCTACCTTAGCTTCTTCCATATCCACCTCTACCTCTCATTGGGTATGATCTTGATCTTTTTTCATCTTTCTCCTTTTGAATTTTTGAAGGGCTGGTCTCCTTACCATGGCTGTATTTTTTTTGTTGCTACACTTTGTCTTTCCTGAATCTAGGTCTCTACCTTTGTTTTTTCCTTGATTTCTTGCCAATTTCTCCTCAATCTTTAGAGCATATTGATATTCTTCCTCCATTCTTTGTAGCCTTACTATACTTAGTTCACCTTGAATGTTCAACCTCAATCCATTAATATATCTTGCTACTTTTTCATGGTCTAATTCATTATGGCCAAATCTAATGGAATTTTTATAAAACCCCTATGTATAGGCATTCACACTTAACTCCCTTTGTCTTAAATCTTGTAATTTCTTGAGAACCTCAAGTTAATAATCACTAGGTAGGAATTTATCCTTCATCTCGCTTACCATTCGATTCCATCTTGTTATCCTATCCCTGCCATTTCTTCTTCTTTCAACCCACACCTCTTTCCACTAGAGTGTTGCATGCCCTTTCAACATTGTTTGAGAAATCTTCACTCTTTTAGGGTCCTCTACTTCATCATATTCAGAGTATTCCCCCATCTCTGTTATCTAGTCAATTAATTCATTTGGTTCTAAACTTTCTAAGAAGCTTGGTAATTCTATCCTTGTTCCTTTCCCAATGTTGGAAATAACTTTTTATAAGCCTTCTTTCACCTTCATCCATATCTCCATCTACATTTTCACCTTCTTATCCAGCCATATCGGCTTCTTCTTCATCATATTCACTGTCAATATCTTCATGTCCTTTGCCTCTTCTCATTCCACCTTCTATTGCATTCAATCTTTCTTGCACTCCCCTCAAAGTTTCTAACACCTCATCTATTCTTCCTGCTGCTTCTACGATTTTCCTGTTGGCCTCTACTTCTATCTATTGTCCCTTCTGGCACTTTCTTCTCTATTATTCCCTTTTGTCTCTTCTATTCTTCTTTACCCATTGTTGTTCTGACCTTTTTTTCCCCTTTTTTTGTTATGTACTTATTTTTTTTGCTGTCTTCTTTTCCTCTCTTCCAAACTAACAAAATCTAGAAACTTCCTTTTCAAAATCCTGCCTAAACCTTAGGGCAACACTCAAAATAGTCATTAATACTCACCCACCTACTATTTTAAAACTCAAAACTCCCACTCAACTAGTTTTATGGCCGTTTCATTGTTGCTGCTCATTAAATGAGCTTACGGGTAGGTAGTTTTCTGCCCCAAAAGCAAAACAAAATTCAAATTTTAAAACCTTTAACAACCCCTTCAGGTGGTAGTACTTAGGGAAAAGAAAAAATATCTAAAATAAAATGATGCCCCTACATCAAAATCTAGTGTAAATAAATAAAAAAAATGTGACTAATGCGTTTAAATTATTAATAAAATAAGAATACTTAGTTCGCATTCTAATGCAGGTAGGCTGTAAAAAATGTTAGGTAGTGATTCTTCAAGATGTAGAAAAATAAGTAAATATCATATGAATGTTCTAAAATTAATACAACTTTTTCCTATCATAATAAACCACTTATGGAAATGCCAAATCAACCATGCACTTACAAATTATCTTACCTATGCAAGGGTGAATTGGAATTGGATGGATGACTTTGATCGAGCTATGAATCTTTAAATCTTTGTCTTTTTCTGTCATGAATTTTTATCCATATTTCTACATAAAAACTTGGTTAAGTAGTTAGGAGTTTATATGTGATAGGGACAGTACCTCCCTTGTGTCAAACCTCATAAAGATATCAATTCAATGAATATGAAAATGATAAAAAAACAAGACAAACATGTAGTAGATGTCTTAAATATTGATGGAACCAAGTAATGCAATAAAAAATGCTTTGACTATATTAGGTTATATTTTTAACTATAAAATTCTGACAAATAATGATTAGTTGGGAAGGTCAAACCCTAAATTTGAATCATATCAATTCCACAAGTGTAAATCTACCTTCAAGTCAGTTGTGCCATCATAAATTTGACCTAGAATAAAAAATAGATGATAAATAAAAATTCAAATTGTGTACCAACTATTTTATAATTATCATTACATAAATATAATTCAATCAAAATGGATCCAAAACGAAAGAGAAAAAGTGAAGGCATAACATTTTCATCATTATATACATTGTTTTTATTTATATCATTACATCAACTGAGTAGAAATACAATTATCTGTCCAGATTTTACAGTATACAAAACATTATTTAGCTAGCAGAGTAAAAAAACAATATAATATAAACTCTTTGATAGTCCAGTCATCTGCATAAACAGATATAGTATCTGACTTTCTGGCATTACTATCAGAGGAGAGCTTTCATAAAGATCTGCTGCCCAGCTCCAAAATTGCATGTCATGATAGTTTGAGATTCGATCAAAAAATGTATCTGTTAATGGAAAAAGACAAGACATATGCTATCATTCTTCTGAACAGATTTAGTTTAGCAGGAGAAAATCATGTATATTTAATTCAAATAAGAACTGGTTACGAATACAATTGCCTGAATAAAAGTGGGCCTTGGAATGGATTTGCAATCAAGTGGAACAGTTGAGATGATGATATAAAGCGCCTGGCATGGCACGCTCATGAGCTATACTCTACTACCATATTGCTCAAGGAATCAAATGATAATGATATGAAACTGAACCAAGAAGCATGCCACCAGATTAAATAATGGATACGATTCATCTAATATAAAGTAAAGAATGTCTTCATCACAATAATGGCCAGAAGAGGAGCAAAAGCATGAAAAGTGAATAGCATCATTAGGACAATAATGACCAGTGCTTTTATTGAAAGAAACCCTCAAAGTCAAGATTTTACTGTGCCCATTTGAATGATGACTGCTTCTTAGATTGTTGAAGAGCCAAGAGAAATATATTGAGCATTCAAAATGGTCTACTGTCCACATGAATGGTGCTTATGAACTCTTAAAAGCAACCACTTTATCTTATTCCTTTGGGTGCACTAAGTTTCATTTGATGGAGAATTTTATATTGTTCATAAGATCGTTTTGTCATTCGAAACAAAGTATAAGTCTTAGGTTGAAACTTCTTCTGTTGAGAGTTAAGAATTCGAGAACACATTCGAGAACACCCATTCCGTTCAATTGATATTTTCAATTTCACTGTATATGATATGAAAAACTTGTTATAAACTCAACATATCAAATAGAATGTGTTCAACTTCGTTCTAAAGTATAACAATACATAGATATAATGTGTTTTTAAGTGTATTATCAACTATAGCAATGGGAAGGAGCTCTAGGTTATGGTATTTAATATAGAGAGCTTTCAAATTCTTATTGGTTACATAGCCCATGCTCATCAAGATAAAATACAAGCCAGCATAGCCTTTTTCTAAGAGAATTTATAGCCTTAGGATGCTATTATTGTGACTAGTAGACTAAAAGTACTTGCCTAGCTTCTTGGTTGGCTGCTTTGGATTGAGTGATGCTAAACAACTCTCTGCGCTTCTCCATTAGTAAATGGAAACTTAACCATTTAGTAGGTAGAATTCTTATTTACTGTATATTGTTATCTTTCTTTTTCAGATTCATCAATTTAAGAAAGCAAACAAAAGACAGTCAACTGCATGCATTAATGCAATAGCTGTCCGTTGAAGTTTGGTTTGGAGTTTATTACCTAATCACACACAAAATTTTTGTAAAAGAATGTGTTGGGGAACTTAATACCTTCCCAATTTCATATAAGAGGGCTTGAATGTCTCCGGCCATTCAATGCTCAAGTTGTCCATGGTGGGATCTGCCAATATGTTAGTTACAAACAGTATTCTATATGTGTCTATGTCAGTAAATGGTTAAAAAGCATTGTATGAGTATGTGTGTTAATATCTGTAAGGAAATGTTTAAAAAATATTTTAAATAAATGTAAATAATTAGTAAACAATTAATTAGATATTTAGAGTTGATATATATAATAGAATTGAACTAAATTTAATAATTAAATGGGATAATAAAATAGTTTAAATTTAAGATTGACAATGGATAAATAATGTTCATGTTATTTTGGAATGATTGGTTTCTATCAAGAAATTGTTTGTCTCAGTTTGATGAATATTTTAGTTTGATGAATTGACATAGAAACTTTTGTGAATTAACACGCTCTATATGATCAATCCTAACTATCACAAATTTGATGCTAATGTGCAAAACTAATTAAGAATGTGTGAGAATGACTCTCTTAAATCTCTTCTCCTCCACTTGATAGATATCTAAGAACTCAAGGTGGTATCTATAGATATTGTTGACATGCTTGCTTACTTGATAGGTGAATGAGTTTTCCCATTGCAATCCGTTGGTGGATTACGTTAATGATCTTGGGAAAGATCAAAGAAAAAAATCGTAAACATGCAAGTGGACTATATGATGATATAGATGTGATTCCTTTATTGTCCTTTAGAATTGAAGTGTTCTGTCACAATCCACCTCATGAAATATAATAGAAAATGAATATCTTTAAATACCATGACATTGTTCAACATGTCACATGGAATGTGCATTAGGTCAACTCATAATAGCTAGTGAAAGGGGGCAAGAAAGTTGAAATTTCAATTTGATGACTTGAATTTTGGAGGTCATTTCCACACTTCTTGGCATTGGTCTTTGTCAATATTTCATTCCAAAAAAAAAATTTGAACTAATAAAGTGTTGATTTTGAGGCAAGCAATGAATATCTATGAATCAATGTAAATGAAGGTGAAATAGAGATGAATAAGGATTATATACAGGATTGTGAGCCAAGTCTAACATAAGATTATGTCACTTGTTGATATTTTATTTCATTAAGACCTTCCTATCAAGGTGGACCTAATATTATATGGGAAATAGCATGCGTATGCTAATTTTACCATTAAATTGTATCCCCCCTTTGATGTGCATGCAAATCTAACAACATGCATTTCAAAATATATGAACATTCTCAACCAACATGAAAATTAAGTATTCAAACACTCATAAAATGATATAGGTCCTTAAAAAAGGATACAATTATTTTTCTACTTCTCGTTAGGATGAGTGGTCCATTGAAACTTGAAAAATAAGTATGAAATGAGTAGCATTGCCATATGATCAAAATAAGCACAAACAACAAGCTGCTTTAACTTTATATAAAAAATGAGAACGCATAAGGGATAGGAAATTCTTACTATTTAGAAAGTGGCATGAAAAACTCTATGATGTTGAACTATGACAACAACTTAGATGATGCAGCCATGCAATTAAACTCCACACAATAATGCAATAAAACTCTATGTAATGTGGTAATATGAAAGAGGCTCACATAATGTGGTATGTCTTTGTAAAATGATATTAATTCTATTTGAATATTTTTGATAGCTCTCTATCTAGCACAATACACTATCTAAAATTTTCCTTCAAAAGTGTTAGTGATGATATCTCCCCCCCTCAAATTGCTTACATCTAATAGATGCAAATAATTGGAGAGGGGAAAAATGCATGACATTGACAATGATAAAAGATAAAAGTGATAAAATAATTGAATAAGATGTGAGTATGTAATCACATATATCATAGGGAAGACGCAATACCACCATGATTTCCCCTAATTTGTGCTATTAATAATATAGATTAGCAAGAGATATAATTTTATATTAGGAAAATAAAAATGTAATCATAAGATTAAAAAATGAGGAGGAGCTTCTATGTTTGTACTCATATTTACATATTGTTACATGGGTTAGAATTTGGAGTCTTATAATGATTATAATTATATATGTTTTTTCTATTCATTTAGAAAAGTAATTGGGCATATACTTGAATCCTTAGCTATTAATGCTCCTAAACTCTTTGTTGGCATCTATTAGTGTTCCCTTGTGCTCCTTGTTCCTTCATGTTTTGTGATCAAACTCTTGTGGCTTCAAAGTATAATAATTTCACCTAGTATGGTGAAGAATTAATTTACCACAAATGCTAGTTGTGAAACCCTTATAGTGATTTTAGGATTACTATGATAAATTTTACATTTACTCTAATAATTTTAATTTTTACATGATGATTTAACAACTACCACAATGGTTTCACAACCACTTATTTGTTGAAAATATAATTTTTGTCTAATATAATAGAACATGAAATTTAAAATACCATAAATTCCTCTTATAAATCCGTCTCTCCTTGAATTGTCTCCTCCCACTTTGTAAGCCCTAATAATAACACATTCTCAACCCCTAAGATTTCACATTCCATTTTTTACTCATCTAGATATTAATCACCACATATTTTTATAAAATATTTTCCTATTTCAAAATCTTATCCTCCACATCTCCCTACAATCCTTTACCCTTCCTTTTTTTCATCTCAACACCATGCCTACTTGGACGTATGAGTGGTGGAGAAATCTAAAATATATGTTGGAGCTAAAAAATGGTGTTTCTTTTGAGGACATAAACTATATCTTCACCAAATTTTCTTTAGTTTTATAGCCTTCTTTGAATCAAGCTAGATTTTTTTATTTTCTTGGTTGTTCTTCACTTAGTGTGTTGTTTAAAATTCAAGGATTACTCTCTATGATTGTTATTGAATGTGTAATATGACTTTATTAAACATTTTTTTTTGTTTATTATATAATTAATGTGTTTAGGAATTTCGATGCTCTATTTTTTCCTTGTTCATTATATAAGAGTATTTTTTATATACCATGTAGTCTTTTTTGTTGTTGTCTAATTTCATTCTCCTAGGTCTACACTACATTAATGGACCCTATAAACTCTCTCTTAGATTTTATTTCTATTCTTGAATCTCTCTTTTAGTCATTTCCAAGTTGCTTGTATCAATTCAGGCTTATACTAATTAAATAAACCTTTGGTATTATTTCAAACCTTGGATAGACCTCATTTCTTGCTTGTGATGTCTTTTTCTTTGTTGGGATTATTGTACCACACACTTTTGTAATAATTATTGGCCTTCTAATTCCCTACAAACACCTCCTTTCTAATGATCATATCCTACACCTCAAGCCTTAAAATCACCCTTATCGGTCACTTTTATCTTGCCTTAGGTATATATTAGCATCCTTTGTGCTTATGGACTCTTGCATACTCCTATGGTTGGAATTTCTACTTTATAACAACCATCCTAAGTCTCAATTTGACTATCATATTCATTGTATCGAACTTATATATACATGTTTTCATTTTGAAACATTGTAAGATAACTTCTTAAGATGTGTAGTCATATAATCTAGACTTTGCATCACATCCTAGAATTCATGCTTGGATTTTTTTTTTATTTCATACATTTAATGTTGTCAAAACAATAAACAATAACTTTTATTATGTGTTGATTGTTTAGGCTAACACTAAAGCTCAAATTAGGATTAAACTAGAATATCTTTTTCCAAAAATGAACACTTAACTTTTTATTATCATCAATTTTCATCATTAAATACACATTACATATCTTGCATACTAGTCAAATTATAAATTTGAACCTTTTTCAAAATTTTCTTGTTACTATTTTTTTTATTTCCTATTTATTAAAAAAAAGTATTCTCTTACTAAAAGAATTAAAAACAATTATTTACATTAGTGAAAAATCATATAGTATTTATAGTAATTTAGGAAATAAATTCATCTTGAGTTTTCATCCATTCTATTTGTATACCAAAACATAAAATATTGCTAAATCCTTTGATTCTTAGATCAAATTTTCTTTTTGCACTAGTTAGCATAGTCTTTGGCATCAAAGTAATTATAAAATATACAAATAATGAAGCATTTAAAATATCAATACATACATCAAGCTTACATATATCACTTGTATGCTAATGTGCCTTGGCATTTAACCAAACATAATTTTGGAAGTTGTGAGAAGAGGTACTTCACATTAATGTCATAGTCACCCTCTTTCTTGAGAAATATGATGTTCTTTAAGAGAATATTATTTATACACCTCCACTAGATCCAAGAGCCCTTCCTTGGCATAAAAAAAGGAATATCAAATGATGCCTCCTATCGACCTCTTACTACCCATAGGTCAAGTACCAAAAGATCATAATGATTATTTTCCTACCCATCATAAAGGACCCTCATTGCACCTACTCTTTCATTAACCTTAGTTAGAGCCTATTAAAGGAATTTAGATTCCAAAATTAAATGAACAACACTAATTTAATCTACTAGGCATTCATGACTGTAGTTTTTGTATGTGAGTTTTGGTTAATATCCTTAGTGTTATGCCCTACATACATGCCCCAACTTTTTCTTGGAAAATTCGGGGACCCCCTCTATTTTCCTTCATTCTGTTGTTTGGTTTTGTTGTGTTTGCACTTTGTCATTCTCATTTTCATCCTTTTTTGTGCCTTGTTCATTTTCTTTGTCTTTGTCAGAATCAGGTTTTGGAATGGAATTAACACTTGACACCTTTTGGGGTTTCAAGTTCTAGTTCCGTCCCGACTCCGATCTCCATTTCCTTTGTGTTTCTTTTGTTTGGTTCGGGTTTAGGTATCAGACCAGAATGAAAACAAGGAACCTTTCCAGGGTTCTTGATTCCTACGTTCATTGTGTGTCTGTCTTTCGGGTTCGGGTTTCGTACTGGAACCAACACCTTGCACTTTTGAAGGTTCACGTTCCATGTTTGTTCCTAATCCCAATCCCCGCTTTTCCTTCAGGTGTTGTTAGGTTCGCGTTCGTCTGGTCCCCGATCTCAATGATCCCCATCTTTCATTTTTGTTCTTCTGTTTGTCTTCGCTTTTGTGTCGCTTGTTCATTTGGTTTTATTTCATCATCGTGTCATTTGTTTCGTTTTGTGTCATTCTTCTCTTCACCTCGCCATCTTCATCCTTTTCTAGGTTCTTCGCTTTAGAGTCCCACAAAATACAAAAAAATATAAAATCACAAAATCAAAAAAATCATAAAACAAAACATTTTGAAAATATCAAAATATTCAAAAATAAAAAAACATTTAAAAATAGTAAAATTAAAAAATAAAATAAAAGTTTTTAAATCTTTAAAAAATTAAAGATTTAGAATATAATAAAAGTTTAAATAAAGAAATCTTTTAATAGTTAAAAAATTTTAAAATAAAAATCCAAATAAACAAATCTTTTAAAATTAAAAAAAAAAAAAAATATAAAAATTTAAATTTTTTTAAAAGAAATAAAAGTTAAATAAAATCTTTAAATTTAAATTTAAAAGATTAAAAAAAAAATCATAAAAATTGCAAAAAAAGAGTGTTAGTCGGGTTTGGAACTCAAAAGGAATTTGGCAAAAAGAATTAAAAGTGCAAGGTGTTGGGATCAACCCAATCCCCGACCCCACCACAAAAAAAGAAACAAAATGTCCAGTTTTGCAATTAACCCGACCCCAAAACCATTAAAGGGGTGATTTAAAAAGGGTAAAAATTGAAAATTTTCTTCAAGTTCACGGAAAATAAATTAATGTGCAAATATCCATGTTTCGTGTTCATCCAAAGACAAATTTTATTAAAAGAAAATAATACTTACTTCATGGGAATCAGATTGAGCGTTGGAACCAGATGAAATGAAATGGTAAGTGCAAGGTGAATACCCGCTCTTGTGCAACTCATGAAACCCGATGAACAAGCCTTTCGGACTTCAGGCTCAGAAGAGGAGTTAGCCCCATAATTTCAAAGTAACCCCACACTGGTGCCAACCGAAGCTTTGATCCCACACTCATCAAGGTCTCGATCCCACATTGAACCCGACCCTGCTAGTCAACATGTCAAATGTGTGTTTGTTGGGTGCAGAAACAATATTGAAACTAGGTGTTTAAAAAATAAAAATGTCTAAGTGCAGTCCTGAACTCGCTCCCAATCCCGCTCCTAAGCATCTCTTGATCTTGCGCAACATGTGAACATAGGAGGCTAGGAATCGTTTGGCAGAATACCTTAAAAGGAAAGGTTATCTCATGACATGCTATTTTTTGTAGATTATGGTGAAGCGGTTTCAACCACCCATGGCCAAAGAGAATGTCAAAGCATAGATATGGTTGGTGATTGAAAAGGATTTAGAAGCTTCATCATGACAAATGCAGTCAATAGATCACCCAGAGAAATAAAGTTTCATGGAACACCATGAATACAAAATGTGGAAAGCACATAAACAGGCTGTGAGGGCTGCTTGTAATAGTGCTTCAAAGATGTGTCATCTCATGGCAAAATGCATTTGGAAACACACAAAATAGATCTATTTGAAAGTGTTTAAGAACTTTTAAGCAAATGAAATGGAAGCATTGGTAGAAATGTATGCAAAAAGCATATGCATAGAAAAGGCGTGTGAACCATTTGACAGAAAACGCCTTAAGAGATATCATCTCATGGAATGCCATAATTGATGGATATGTGTAGAATGGAAAGGTTTGAAAAAGCTTTCAAAGCGAATGCTACAGCTGAGAAAAGTGAACTGTTAGACAAGTTGCTCCAAACAGATGTCATCTCGTGAAGTGAAATGATTGAATGATTAGCACAAGGTAGATATGTTGAATCTTTTGAAACTTTTATGCAAGTGCCCGCGACAACATGGATGCAAAGTATGGAAGTGTAGGACAAGGCATTGGCACTGTTTGAAAGAGTAGCAATGGATACAGGGGAGGCACCACAACTATTTTCGCATAATGCCTCAAGGATATGTGCTCACATTGATGTCATTGGCAATAATTATGGAATTGAGGGGCTTTTAATTGTAAAATCTGCTCATTTTTAGAGAGTTAGATTTTTAGGAGAGAAGTTAGCTAATTAGAGTTTAGTAGTAGAATAGATGATATCATTTTCTGCATTTTTAGTTAATCAAGTCAATTTGAAGACATGGGTTTTTGTACACCGGTGAAGTTTTCCAAAATTATAAATGTTGCTTATCTGTTTCACTGTATAGAAGCAACCAGATTAAAACCTACTTTAAGTTATATTCTGGAGTGATGTTTGTTTTGTTAATCATTTTATTTGAAGCTTTCAAGGGATGAGTAAAGTTTATCTATTCTTTTGTTCGAATTGTGATTTGAAATCTGCTATTAATATTTTCACTGTGAATGAATGGCTTTGTATTGGTTACAAGTTGATTTATTCTAAAGCTTAGTTTAGGAATTACTTGAAGAGTAACTGGTCTGGTTAACTAAATGAATCAACATTCTTTTCTCTCTTGTGTCCCTAAACTATCTTTTGACTTTTTTGATACCCCCCAGTTAGAGTAGATTTAGATAGAAGTTCGATCTTGTAGCAACCAAGAAGCTCAATAACCAACAAACCCCTTGAACATTACAACCTCATTGATGGCTTATCAAAACAACAACGTTGTGACCCAACATCCAAGACCTTGGAAGATGATCAATTTAATGATTGTTTGTATTTTTCAAGAGAGGTAAGGTGATTACATCTTGCATGCATGTTGTTGTGTCAATTTGGCCATCAACACTTAGTGCTTTCTCTTTTTGACTGCATGAGATGGCATAACTATGTAAGTGCACCTAGTGATCTTATTGTAACCAAATTGGATTATTAAATATGAACCTATGACTAATGGAGTTGTACAATTAGATGGCACTGTTGTCAAGATAGTGGATCTTATTAAGGACCTAAAATTGACCTTACATGCATGCTCTGGCTACATTGTGTTGCAAGACATCTCGGTCATAGATCTCCTTGCCTTTTTTCTATCTACTTGTCAAGAGATTTCACTACTAAGATAGGTGCATACCTATCTTTTGATTGGTCACATGATTTTTAGGGCCATGTATGGTGATAGAGTGACCATCAAAGATAAACCCAACGTAAAGTATCATATTAAACCTTATACTCCTAACCCCATTAATATGAATTGTATAGTGTATGATCAAGAGGATGAGTGTACTATTTGTGAGCATTCTACTATTTTGGAGGAGGTTCTTGATTGTTTGTAGATGAATTGGATAATGCATTCCATTTTGACCCACTCATTAAAATAGAGGAGATTGGTCTTGACACTTATTGCATCCATTAAGAAGATACTCCTATCCCCAATCTCATAAAAACTCAAGGATACCCAAAGGGGTTGTGGAAGCTATTTTTGATGGCTACAGAAACAAGAATGGTGTAGGTGTTGCTGTATTGTTGGTATTCCAAGTAAGGAGAAGTATTAATTCTCTTTTAGACTTTAATTTAGTTGCACTAACAATGTGGTTGAGTATGAGGCCCTCATCCAAGGTCTCCAATTTGCACAAAAAAGGAAGATCAAATTGTTGTAGGTATTTGGAGGTAGTGAATTAGTTGTCAAACAAATAAAAAATCAAATTATAACCAAGAATAACCTATTCAAATCCTACAAACACAGATTTTTGGATTTGATTAAGAGTTTTGAGGGATTTAGAATCTAGACAATTCCTAGAGGTAAAAATAAGAATATTGATAGACTTGCAGTAATTAGTGCTTAGTTTGACATACCAACACATATTACAAGCAATAGGGAGTAGAATATCATGTGTGTTGTAAGGCCTACTATTCTAGACAACCATGTAAATTGACAGGTCTTTGAGAGTGATCAAAAAATTATCAATTTTCTTCAAGAAGAGGCATTTTTTTTTGCTAAAAGTCAGATTAAGTGTAGCATCATAAATTGTCATCCTTGATAATTTTACACTATGTTTTGTCACTCCTAAGTTATTGCGCCTAATTGTGTCCCTAATTTCTTAAATTATGCAGTCTATAGCCCATTCGTACCACTTTCCAATAAATTACAAGCATTGAACAAATGCATCCAAGTATTTTCTTACCCCTGACACTTAATGTCCTAGAAAATAGGGCCAAGACCCATTTTTCCTAGGGTGTATGGGTCCTCCTATTGTGTCGAGACCCAATTTTTTATATATCAGTGTCAAAATTTTAACATTTGAAACCCAACTTGCAAATGTTGGCTATTAGGATATAATTTTTGAGAAATTAGATAAATGCCTATAAATACCTAGTCTTTTCACCATTTGAAACTAGAAGGAGAATTCTATGAGAAAGCATTATTGTCAATAGTAAGTCAAGAGAAAATTTTTGGTGATTCATAGTAGCAATTCAAGATCCAAGCATCATGTCAAATCATATGTGCTCATTTATGTGTTCATGTTGTCATTGTTTTATGAAGGCTAATAATTTTGTAGGTCTCCAAAGAGTTCAAGCAATCAAGCAAGAAAGATCCAAGACCTTGAGGTGATGTGCATGACTTCAATCCTTCAAGGAAGCTATTGAAGGGTGGTGATTTGCAACACTTTGTGATTTCATTATTCCTTCCTATCCATTATCATTTTATCATTGACATTGCCATTGTGGAAGTGGAAACACTTACATGGAGTTTGACTAAGGCAGGCCCCCAAATGGCCCAATATTTTCCCTCTCTTTGAATGTGTTGGTTTTAGGTTTGAAGAGGATTGAAAGGAGCTTGAAGAAAAATGGTTCACTATTGCATTTGAAGCCCTACACCTTGTCAACTCATGAAAACTCACCTACAAAATTATCCGATAGCATTCTAACAACTTTGCAATTGGAAACAAAAGTCTCAAATTTTTCACCAAAGGACCTCAAAAGTAGAGGAGATGCATACAAGGAATTTATGCCCTAGGAAGAATTATCCCTCCTATTCATACTGAAACTAATTTTTTTGGGCAAGTACACAGTCCTCCATACTTCCTAGATTTTCCTACAAGTTATTGTTTCAATCTATGTATTGTCGAGATCTTGTATTTTCATATTAGGTCATATAGTTTAATTAGGTTAATCATAGAGAATCAATTCCAAATCATCCTAATCCTTAATAGGACAGAGATTCAAGTCTGATTGGCTCACCTTCATGGTTGAAAGTTAATCTACTCACCTTGTTAATCTCCATCTTAATGATACATAAGAATATACCATCTACATCATACCCAACACCAACCATTTTAGTCCTAGGTTTACATAGTAGGCCTAGGATTCTTATTTTCTTTGTTTAATTTTGGTGAGCCTGACCTATTAACATTACATACCTTATAACATTATCTTCTCAACAACTTTCTCTAGTTTGAAAGCGTGCACTCTGAATTTTGAATTTATGCAACTCTGCTACTCGATGAATCAGCCTGGAGGGGGCCCCATGGAAGCTCCCCCACCAAAGTAGCATGTTGTTTCCCAAAATAATGTTGCCTCTCTATGTGGGAGGACCACCCCGTGCTCTGAGCATATTCCATTGTCTAGGGGTTTGAAAAACCCTATTTTTTCTTCTGAAGAAAATCTTGTCCTGGCCTTGATGCTCAAAAGGCTTCCTATGTGGAATCTTGTTGGAGGTCAAATCTTTGACAGGACCCCTCAAAAATCCATGACGGTTTTTTGTACTATGGAGGGGGACAAAGTGGACATTCGGGATGATATTTTGAATGATGTTATGGAGGGTTTGAAGCTGTCCTTGGTGGGGAAATTCTTTGCTGGATGACCCAACATTGACCAGGTACAAAAATGGGCCTCTGATAGTTGGAAACTCAAAGGCAACATTTCTATAAGTGTTATGCCCAAGGGTCTCTTTCTTTTACCTTTTTTATCCCTAAGGATATGTTAAAGGTACTCATAGGTGGATTGGCTTTTGATACTGGTTTTAAAAATATTTTGGCTTTATGAAAGTGGAAACCAGTGGTTTGACACCTGCTGATTTGGAGAAAGTTGCTCCAACCTAGGTTAGGCTCCCTGGGTTGCCACTTGAGTTCTAGCATGAGAAGTTTTTTAAAGGAATAGTTGATTCCTTTGGTTCCTTGGTTACCACATACAAAGTTACTATTCTTAAAACAAGGTTAGTCTATGGAAGAACTTGTGTTAACATTGAGGTTAACATAGTCCTACCCACTTCAATGACCTTAAAATCCAAGTTTGGTAAATGGGTTTAGCCTTTAGAATATGAGCGAGCCACAAATTTCTGTCAGGGATGCAATAAATTTGGGCACCTACATGATGCTTGCAAAATAGCTCCTCTTGAGCCTAAGATTCCCCAAATTGAGACACAAGTGAATGACCTATTGAAGAATAAGGCTTTGATGAATAGTCCAAGGGAATAAGAAATCTCAACACCCAATAAAAAATTGTTAATCATTTAGAAAAAGCATTTATCCCAGACATGGAAAATATTACTAATGATAATCTAGAAAGGTTGTTTTTAGAAGCTTCCAATGAACCATCCACCCCGCCATCTTCAGAGAAAATTTTGGATTCAGATAAAGAAAAGGAAAATAAAGGAAGAACTTCACCTCCAATATTTCAAGAAGAACAACAAAATGAAGCCCAAGAGGAAGGGGAAATTATAATCCAAAAAGAATAGCTTTTGACCCCAACTCAAGACCACCATGAACCAATTCTGAAGGAGGAGCATATGTCACAAAGCAAGGATGATAAAGGATGGATAAACACTAAGTCACGAAAAAAGAAAAAACCAGATGTAGGAGGAAATAGTAAAGTTGGTAGACCCCAATTACAAGAAACAAGAGTCAAAGAAACAACAAAATATGTGGCAATAGGGAAACAAAGGACCCTAGATTCACTAGCAGGGAACAAATCGAAAAGGAAGTAAGGGAGGTCAACCTCCCAACGTGGGTAGTATCAACCTGATATTGCTCCTTAGCCCTTTTAATTTATGAAGATCTTATCTTGGAATGCAAGGGGTCTTATTGACCCATATAAACAACATGTGTTGAAAGTGTGCTTAGCTGATGTGAAACCTAACATTCTCTTGATCTAGGAAATAAAAATGAAAAAGGAAAGTTTTGAGAAAACCCTGAAGTGGCTTTGGCCTATTGCTGGTTTTGATGTTAGTGATGCAAAAGGAGCCTCTGGTGGGATTGCTACCTACTGAAATTCTTCCAGATTTAGTGGCAAGTTGAAATTCAAGAATAAAAACAACCTCTTGATTACTATGGAGGATGTAGATACTTCCATTAAATGGAATATGGAGATTATATATGGCCCAAATGCAAGGTTGGATAGGCTGGACTTATGGAATCTATTGGTTGGAGTTATGATTAATAGCAAAGGTGAACTATGGATGCTTGGAGGCGATTTTAATTCCCTATTGTACCCTTCTAAGAAAAAAGGAGGTCTCACTAACTTCTCAGAGAGTGTGATGGATCTTTCAAGCTTTATTGACTTGGTGGGACTTATGGATATCCCTCTTACGGGATCCCACTTTACTTGAAAAAATAGAAGGAAAGGTAATCAACTCGTCCAAGTGAAGCTGGATAGATTCCTGATCTCCTCAAACTGGAATATTTTGTAGAATGTTTCTCTTACTACCTTTCCTAGAATGGGTTCTGACCATAGTTCTCTTCTTTTGGAATGGGATGATAGGGTGATTAAAAAACCTTACCCCTTCAGGTATGAAATCATGTGGTCCCTTCACTCAGACTTTAAATATCTAATTGAAGAATGTTGGAACCTTCCTTGTGATGGCACCCTGAAGTTTAGGTTAACGTAAAATTTAAAAAAAATTAAGGAAAGGGTTAAAGGATGGAACAAATACACTTTTGGGAACATCTTTACTATTAAGAGGAATCTGAATTTGAAATTAAGGAAGTTCAAAGATCAAATGGAGGCTGGAAAATATAATGATGAGATCTACATAATAGAAAGGGGGCTTAGAGCCCAATGGCACAAAATAAGTAAGAAGGAGGAAATCTTTTGGAAACAAAAATCAAGGATTTAGTGGCTTAAGGAGATAGGAATACTAAGTTTTTCCACCAATCTACTATGAAGAATAGAGGAAGAAACAAGATCAGATATCTCACCACTTTTAATGGTACTAAACTTGAAAGGGAAGAAGAAATAGCAAGTGAGACTGTTTCCTTCTTTTCAAATTACCTAGAGCCTTCAAGGGTCGACAATCTGGATTTGGGGGAATTCCTGTAGGTTATACCTAATGTTATCACAGAGGAAGACCTAAAAGAATTAACTAAGTGTGTCACTTTGGAAGAGGTGAAGGAGGTTGTTTTCTCTTTTGGAGCTTTCAAAGCTCCGTGACCTGATGGATTTCCTCCCAACTTCTTCCAAGTCTACTGGGAGATTGTGTCTACAGACCTCTTAATTGTTGTTAAAGATTTTTTTAGATCAGGTAGAATCTTGAATTAGATGAATACCACATTTTTGGCCCTTGTCCCTAAATCCAATGAATTTGCTTCAATGAATGATTATAGACCTATAAGTCTATATGTAACACTACTTATAAGATTTGTTCCAAAATTATTGTCAACAGGCTAAGGTTGGTCTTAGGAAAAACAATTGCTATCAATCAAAAAGGTTTTGTTTAGGGAAGACAAATTCTGGATGCAACAATTTACACTCATGAGATCTTACACTCTATGGATTACAGTAAAAATCCAAGTATGGTGCTGAAACTTGACATCTCCAAAGCTTATGATAGGGTTACTTGGAATTTCTTATTTGTTGTTTTGGAAAAAAATAGCTTTAAAGGTAAATTCCTCAATTTGATAAAAGCATGTGTTACTACCCCAAAGTATTTAGTCCTGGTTAATGGTATTTCCCATAGTTTTTTCTCACCTGGTGGAGGGATGAGACAGGGAGATCCCTTATCTCGTTACCTTTTTGTCATTGTAGCAGAAGCTCTTGGCCGCAACATCTAGAAACAACTTAATAATAAGTCCCTGAAGGGTTTATGTGCTGCTTCTTCCTTATCTCCGGCCTCACATCAAAAATTTGATGATGATACCATTCTAATGGGGGATGCTTTGGTGGTTGAAGCTAAACAATGGAAAACTATTCTAGAAAATTATGCTAAATTTTCAGGACAACATATAAATTGTCAAAAAAGCAAAATTTATTTTTTCAATACTAGCTAGCTTGTGAAAGATAAAGTGACAAGGATTTTGGGGTGTCAGAAGCAGAATAACATGCTACTTACCTTGGTCTACCTCTTTTCTCTCAAAATTTGAATAGTAACTATTGGAACTATATTATGGAGAAAGTCCAGAAAAAATTGGCTGGCTGGAAAGGAAAATTGTTGAGCTTGGCAGGAAAAATTCAACTTTTAAAGGCCTCTCTTCAAAATATTCTTGTCTATTATATTTCAATGTTTAATATATTGACCTATATTGTTGAGAGAATTGAAACATTCAAAGAATATTTTTATGGTCAGAAGTGGAGGAAAGGAAAATAATGACTCTCATCAAATGCAAGAAGGTGTGAGTCTCAAAGAAAGAAGGTGGGTTAGGCATCAAAAGATTAAAATTGTTTAATAAGGCTTTGGTGGTGAAGATGGGTTGGTTTCTCTTGGAAAATGAAAAATATTGGGCTACTATCCTAAGGGCTAAGTATCTTAAAAATAAGGATGCTAGCTATTTTCTAAGGAAGAAGGAGCTTCCACATGGGTTTGTGTTTTGGAATAATCCCCCTTAAACTCGAGGAGTGTTGATTAGAGGTGCTAAAATGAGGATTGGTAATGGACTCAACATTAATTTTTGGGATGACCCTTGGTCCACACTGACCCCACTGTCAGCCTCTAGAGATCTCCAACAAATCAAAATAAGACTGGAAAGGGAAATTGGGAAAAAAGTTTCTAATTATCTAGTGTGGGATGGATGGAGACCCAGGTGGAAAAGCTTCAAAGACTATCTAAGTAATTCTATTCTTAGGGGAAGAAGACAACAAAATTGGGACACTATTATTGAATTGCTTATGAAACAAATTGGAAACCTTGACCTCTTTTCAAGAAACAAAAAGGATGAATGGATCTGGACAAAAAATTCTAATGGTAGGTTCTTGATTAAACTAGCTTATGACTCAATGATGCATAAAACTATGGTCTTGGGTTCTTTTGACTGGCTTAAAGTCTAGAAGAAGAAACTAATCCCGAAAATTAATTGCTTCTAGTGGATGGATATACATGGAAAGATCCTCACTATAGACAACCTAAAGAAAAGATGTTGGTATCTTGTAAATAGATGTAGCCTTGGTAAGGAAGAAGAGGAAACCATCATGCATTTTTTCATGCATTTTTTTTCAGTGTTCTTATTTCCAAGAAGTTTGGGGTTTTTTTCTTAATGCTCTGAAGGTGGAGTGGGTTTTCCCT
This sequence comes from Sequoia sempervirens, assembly GCA_007258455.2. Classification (NCBI taxonomy): domain Eukaryota; kingdom Viridiplantae; phylum Streptophyta; class Pinopsida; order Cupressales; family Cupressaceae; genus Sequoia; species Sequoia sempervirens. The sequence continues at coordinate 24,396,926 of VDFB02058242.1, forward strand.
GTCAATGTTCAAATTTTTGTGGAAGGATGGGGCTTTTTCCCTTATTCCCACAATATAATTAGTGATATGTGGGAACAAATTCCCCTATTTTTAGCTTAGGGTTTGTGGAAAGAGAGGAATAATAGAGTGTTTAGGGAGACTGCAAGAACTAGCAAGGATCCATGTTTAATTGTTAAAAGAAAAAATTAAGAAAATATGGAAAGCTGCAAGTACAAGTAGGCTAAGAAATAGTCAACTTAGCATGAGCTAAGTATAAAACAACAATGGGAGCTATCTCATGATTTAAATAATGTTAACTAGC
>VDFB02058242.1:24397326-24512984 GCA_007258455.2 Sequoia sempervirens
TTTTCTTTTGGAAAATAGGAGATAGGTTTAGTTAATGCTCAAGAATCCTAGACATCATCATCGTATGGATCTTCTTCTCTCAGGATTTTTTTTTGCAATGGTTCATCATTTTCAAAATCAGAGTATGCATGTATCCTTCACGATTTTGTTGAAACTAGAGAATTTGTCTTGCCATCATTAGAGTCTTCTAGACCTGCAATGGCAAGAAGATCTTGGGAGTTTTATGCATCATCTTGTGCCTTATCACTCATATAATTTGCCTCATCTTCCATGGAAACATCTGGTTCCTCCATATAAGAATCATAAGCCTTGTGGTCCTTATCCTTATTTTTATTCTTTTCCTTCTTTTGTTTCTTCTTAGATTAACTAGCCTCATCATCATCATCATCATCCTTGTCCTTACACTTACTCTTCCATAATTCCTTCACATGTTCAAATTTATCCTCTTGTTGCATCACCTACCAAAGTTCTTCCTCTTGCTTTCTCCTTTCCATCTAAATCCTTCATTCTTCACCAACTTTTCATTTTGCTTCATCAGCCAAGACAAGTTGGCGTGCTACTTTAATTGTTTCTTTTGCTTTAAGCTAGTCATTTGTTTTCAGTTCCATGTTTCCAACCATACATAAATCATTTTATTATTTTTTATCCACCTTAAGTGCATCCCCAATCAATTCTAGGCTTGGTGCATTGTAGAAACATATTCCAAGAGAAGATGATGTATACCGTGACGATGGATAAGCTACCTCAAAATTTTAGTCAATAAAATATGCTTTGTCCCTTGCAAATCCATTTGACACAGTTAAATGATATCTTATCAAAAACCTCAAATGAATCATCTGTATGTTATCTTTTCATTTTTCTTCTTTCTTGTTTTTTATGGGCAACCTATTTTAGTCTTTATTTTAAAACATTTGTTGTGTCCTCCAGTGTATTATGCTTTATCTTTCTATCAGATTCTAGATTAAAAGAACCTATAATTGAAAATGGATTAATTCATCTATTTTTATTTTACAGTCCCAAATAGGTGGATTAAATTATTTTGCCATTAAACAAATCTTGTACAATGTAATGCCCCTTTTCGAAATGAAACCAAGTTGAAGCTCAAATGCTCATCATTCATTTCCCATGGGCCTTGGGGATTTTTCTCTTGGAAAATAGGAGTATAATAATAACTTAAGAGGATCTTAATGTCATAAAAGGGCCACTTAAGTGTTGGCACAAAGGCTAGGAAATGTTTATGATGCAAATGGGGCAACCATTGTGCTAGCTAAAAGGGGTCAATTTGATATTGTAAAGGAAATTTTTACACAAGTACAAGAAGCCGCTATAGGAAACATCTTTGTTTAGATGATTGATGTGTGGGTAAATCTACCATATGTTTAATTTGCACAAGGGTAGTTTGCGCTTGTAGTGAAAATGTTTATGTTGCAAATGGGGTAACCATTGTAAAGTGTTGGCATAGAGAGCAGGAAATGTTTATGCTACAAATAAAAGGGGTCAATTTGGCATAGAGAGCAGGAAATGTTTATGATGCAAATGGGGCAACCATTGTGCTAGCTAAAAGGGGTCAATTTGATATTGCAAAGGAAATCTTTACACAGGTACAAGAAGCTGCTACAAGAAACATCTTTGTTCAAATGCCTGATGTGTGGGTAAATCTAGGACATGTTTACTTTGCATAAGGATAGTTTCCACTTGCAGTGAAAATGTATCAAAATTGTTTAAGGAAATTCTATTTTGGGATTGACACCCAAATTTTATTATATTTAGCTCGAACACATTATGAAGCAGAACAATGGCGAGATTGTAAAAAAACATTATTAAGAGCAGTAAAACATTATTAAGAGCAGTAGATTGTAATGAGCGTTTTGAATTTGTGTTTAATGTAATGAGGGTTTTGAATTACCTCTAAATTCACTGCAAAGGGCATCCCCAAATCCAATTTTGCTATATAGGGCCTCGATGAATTCAAATTTGTGGCAACAAACTCCAAATTCCTTGCCCTTGCCTGCCTTTTCAAAAGTCTCCAGGTCCTCTCTAAATCCTTATTGCCCATACAAGTAGCTACTATAACTAATCAAAACACCTCATTCCAGGCTAACGAATGAAGCGAGGTCAAGCAAGATGAATGAATATGCAATGAATGAGACAAATGAATTTGCAATGAACATGAATAATTGCACCAATACATTGCATACATGAATACATCGTACCAATAATTGGTCGTTTTGTTTTTTTAATTTTTTTTCTACTTTGGATTTGATGACTAACTATTTAGTCATTTTTTATTTTTGTGAATAAAATTTTTAGTCAACGACCAAATTAGTCATCTATTTACTCATTTATAGCTAAGTTGCACAAAATGAGTAGAATTTAGTCATTTTTTAGTTGTTGTGACTAAATTTTTTAGTCACCTAGTCATTTATTTACCAAATTCTACTAGTGTGTGGTGGTCAATCAGAATGGTTGAAGTAAACCATAGTCTCGTGGCTAGTCAACAAAGGCTTTGCGGTATTGTAGTTAAGATTGGGAACAATGGTTAAAGAAGGTTTAGCACAAGCCTGCGATGGTTCAAGTTGGACTCAATAGGATTGTGATTTTAACTTTTGGTTAGTGTGGAAGTTGGAATGATAGTTTTTTTGGTAACGCTTGAGAAGTATGTATGTAATTCCTTAGCACATTGGAAGAGAACAATAAGGTAGATGTAACAAAATCGTTGGATTCATTAAATTTGGATTAACACTTGAAAGGAGCCTGACTCTATAACTTGTATGTAATATTGGTTCTTTAGTAATACAAGAGATCTCTACTTTGGTGTGTAGAGGGTTTTATCTTGTAGAGGTTTCCCATAAATCCTATGTTGATGTTTTATTATATATTTGGTTATTCATGTATGTACATATTTATGTTATGTAATTGCCAAATTTTGAAAAAAATTGCATCTCTCTCTCTAAAGATTAGTATTTGGGAAGGCATTTCTGCACTTTGCTTTCCCTTTCAAATAGCAAGGCTTGGAAGGAGGCACAACCTATTGTATTTTGAGGATATTCAACTTGATGGTAATATTTCTAAGAGGGTTTTATTTCCTCCAGCTCTTGGAAACTTGGGACATAGCTTGAGAGGATTTCTAGGAATAGGGTTATATTAGCTTGAGACATTTGTGTGGGGCATGGGTAAACCCACAAAGTGGTTTACAATTCAGTGAGGAGGAAAAGTTGCAAAAATGACTCATGCAAAAAAATTAGTTTTGAGTTAGAACAAACTTTTGTTTATTAGGCCAAGGGGTCCCTTCGAGTGAACCCATTTAATGATGGGGCCCACCATTCCCAACAAAAATCCAAAAGTGAAGGCTTGTGGAAATGGGGTTCACTTGACCCCTGGTTTGAGCGAACCCCCCTTTTCTCCCCTTCTCCCCCTTAGGCACCAAAAAAGTCTAGAATTTTGCACTTCAAAGCTCGGGTTGAGGATGGAAATAGAGGAGACTTCACAAACCCAACTGGATGATGGTAGTCCTCAGAATGAGCTATCCAAAAAGTATAATTTTAATATGTTTTGGTTTTATTATGTATTTTTTTTTAGTTTTATTAAACATATGTTTTTCACCGAAAATCAAGATCTCTATTCTACACATGTGGAAAAATAGCATATTATCAATTTTTTTTTTGAAAAATATGAGTGCACTAGATATTGAAGTCCTTTACCCAACAAATATTTTTTTGAATTTTGATACATACAAAAAAAGTTACACATTATACGGTTCGCCTATGTCTAAATTGTAATTGGTTTGAATTTGAAACTTGATTAAGGAAAAAATATTCAATAAAAAACTATGAAACCAATTGGAAGCACTAGATATCATAGTTACAAATCTAAATTCGAAAAAAATAGAATTTTATCCTTCATGGAAAAAAAATTATTCGTTATACGGTGAGCATCGCTCCTTAAAAATGTTGTTTACTAAAAAAATTAGTTTTCGAAGGAGATGGAAAAAGAAGTGCAATATGATTCCAAAAAAATAGAAAAAAATATATTTAGAATCTATAGAAAAAATGGCACAAATCACTAGTTTGCATCATCTTCAAATTCCTCACGCTTTAGCCACTATAGGTGCCCGAAAGTGAAGATTTAGTTAGAAAAAAATATTTCAGTGTCCAATTTGGCCAAAAATTATAAACCAGTATTGTGGGATCACCCACATGAGTTCATATATCAAAAGTGATAAGAATTTTAGGTGTGAGAGAAATCTTCCATGCTTGAATCAAACTATTTTTTCCCTTACAATAGTAACATAATCTAATCACAAATCACAACTACTTATATATTGAAGGATGGTCCCATAATAGTGTGTCCCACCTATGGGACATCTTGATTTTTCCCTAAAGTCACACATTTTTAGAAATATTAATGATTTACATATAGAGGGTTCCATCCAATTGGATTTGATTTAAGGGAGTTACATAAAAAATCCTTAGGTTAAAACCCCTTGGATAGAACGTCCCTAGGCTTAAATCAAACCCCTAATGAAGTTTCCTTTGCATCTATAAAAATGATAAGAAAAAAAATCTTTATTTTTGGGAAAGAATATGAAGTGATTTAGAAATGTCATTTTATAAGTATGTAGCACTTAATATTAGCTTTTAAGAATTATAATATATACTATGACTTTAAAATTGTAGAATAAATGTAGGTCCACTATGAGAATATAGTGACCTTTATTTAAGACACTATGAAAAGTAACAAACATTGTTAGAAAATAATAAAAAATGGCATTGAACTTCACATAGGTGTTATTATTTCAATTTGAAAAGAGAGGAAAATAATTTACACATGTATATGCTAAGAGAAATGTGTTATGGATTAATATATTTTTTCTAGTACTAATTTAAAAATATTAATAAATAAGATATTTGATAAAAAAAATTAAAAAAATTGTGCACTCTACATTAGATTTAATGATTAATGCTAAGAAATCATAGAAATTTTTATTTTTTGTGAAATTTATACAATATGGAATAATGTCATTTAATAAAAATATTAAAAATAAGTATTGACTGAAAAATAAAAATGATAGAAATATTGGGGTTCATCCCATAGTGTGATGGTAAAATGGTGATGTTGTTATGGCCACTAGGGTTCAAACCTTTGCTCGGTTATTGTGATCATAGGCACTATACCTCCATTGGTCTAATGTGCTTGCAAGTTTGAATTGTAGCATTGATGCTGCCAATGGTGTTCATGCCATGAGACAATCTTTCATGCCTATTCCAATCCCTTGTTGTGCTGGAGTGCTCATGGGCTTTGTGCCCCTACTAGGCTATTGTGCACATGGTATTAGACTAATTACTTGCGTTCATGCTGGGAATGAGGTCCCCCAATTGTGGCCTCCATTTTGGCTCGAGCCAAGCTAAAAATTCCTGATGTTACCGATAAAAAAATGATAGAAATATTTTTAATTTTTTAAAAAATTATAAATTGAATCTATATAGAAAATTCCATAAATAATTAGTTTAAATCATGCTTAAATTCTTGAATGTTTGTTCTCTATAATTGACATGAATTCTAAAATATGAATTTTGAGCATCCAACTTAGGCCAAAAAGTGGAACATAATATTATGGGATCACTTTGAATCATAATTGTAATCTCAAATTATAGTGGCTATGGTGGATGGGAAGATGTTTAATTCCAATTAAAAAACTTAAATACTAGAATACCATGTGTGAGAGAGGCTTTATTCCTAAGATAATTTTATTTTGGGTTTTATGAAACCTATTATTGAAACTATATACACCTAAAAATGGTCTGGATAATCTAATTAATTAAATATGACCTATTTTATTAATTAACCTTAAATTCATCTACTATTAAATAAATAGAAATATTTATTTATAGTTCATTCTTCTAAATTCTTCAATTTTTAATCATCCTGTCTTAATTAAATAAGCAAACTTCAATAGTTTGTATTATTTAATTGTCTAAATCATGTTTCCTCTTAATTAAATAAAATATCATAAAGTTTTATTTAATTATCATATCCCTTTTTATTAAATAAGAAAATGTCAAATATTTGTTTCATTTAATTAATTATTCTCTTTTGTTAAAACTTGAATAAATCAAATTTATTCAAATAAAGGAAAATTTTCCTCTATTCACTCACCTACCAAATTAGATATAAAACATCTAATTTAATTCAATTGGCATTCATGGGAGAGCTATGGAGACAAAATTGTAGGTAATCGTCTTCAATCTCTTTCCTCTGATTCTTCCTATCATCTAGCCTAATTTTTTCATGGGGAGAAACCATTCCCATGATTAGCTCAAGGTTCTTCATCTCTCACTATTCAATCCTCTAGATCAAATCCAAGCCTTTGTTGTGCTGCCCTGTCACAATGTGTTGCCATGAATCTATATATACAACCTTTTGAAAAGGACAAAGGATCCCGAATCTAAAATTTGTGCAATCTTATTATGTAGGAATAGCAATCAAGTAATCAAGCATCTTAGCAATATCAATATCATTTAGCAATAGCAATCATAGTATAAAATCAATATCATGGCTACATCGTAGATTACTGTAGCTTCTTTCATCATAGTTTCATGCCATCATAGATTACAGTAGCTTCATTTTATCAGTTAGAAATCATCATACAGGATTAGATTATTGCATTTAGTAACATCTCATTCTCTAGATTGGCATTTTAATAGTCATAATGCTCACCAAATCTGAGAGCCCCGTGACTTAATAAATCTTTAGAGATAGAGAACAATTTGATGCTTTTAGTAGATCTGTGATTTTAAATTAGTTTAATTGTTGTTAAATATTTGATATAATGTCTTATTAAGAAGTGTTCTTAGTGTACTTATTCCACACTTACATTTTGGTGCCCACCGTGGGGCCCTAACCCCATATTTTAACAATTTTTCTAAAAACTGTTCGTACAAGATTCTGGCATGTTCTTTTAGCGTGACTGAGGGATTTTGCAGTGCTTCTAACTAAAGTTTTAGAGCTTTTGACTATTTTAGTGCATCCACCAAAAGTTTTAGTGCTTCTGACTGTTTTAGAGCATCCAATGAAAACTTTAGCACTTCGGCAAACTATTTTAGTGCATCCACTCGAGGCTTCTAGCACGGTTGACTGTTCCATGATCAATTTTGTTTCAGTACTTCCAAAAAATTCTATAGCACTTTTGAAAAATTCTATAGTGATTCCAATCATTTCTACAATGCTTCTGATCAATTAAGTGGTGCTTATGACCTTTGTTATAGTGCTTCTGTAACTTGTTGTCTAGATTCGACGTGACAACGACCAGTAATTTCATTCTTTCATTTTGGAATAAAATAAACCAATATGAGGATAGTCATTTAGATTAAAATATATCAATCCTAGGGTAGTCATCATACATTTTCTATTTTGGTTAAAATTAACATCATATCTTTTGTGAAGCAATATCTTCACATAGAATATAAAATTGTCATTTGGGCTTTAAAACTAAACATTGATTACTATGCTTGTGTGGTGATAGGCCTATGCTCTCCCCTTAACTGGGTGATCAAAATGCCAGACTCATCCTTTAATTTCATGCAATTTACACTTTGTTAAATCCTTTAGAAGGGTTTTCATAGTGGGAAAAGTACTCACCCTATGGGAATGACCTGAGTGGGAATAACCAAAGCCAGGTTTTCCAACCCACTATAAAATAAAAGTGAATATGGGGAAACCCACATTTACCAGAAGTGTGCAAGATAACCATCCCCAAAATATTTATTCTAAAGATTGGGAGGTCTCCTGAGGGAGTTTATCATTTTCCACTCCGAACGGAAACCCTATCTATGAACCATAGTGTAGAATCTAGTTGAGTCAGTAACCAAACATTGTAATACTCAACAGTGCAAGGGGAGGGAAAAATATTCCCCCAAGACACTCACCATATAATTTCCAAGGACTATTTGCTCAAGGGTTCAAGAAATATAACTTTGAGTACGCACCTAGAAAAGACAAAAACATGGGCGCCCTCTAGGGGGTGACACGACTGTGTGAGTCGACACAATTTTAAGATGTGGGTTGTTTGAGTATAACGATGGCCTTTTGACCTTAAGAGTGAGTTTGCTTGAAGTGTATTCTTTGTTAAAAACCTATGGAAATCGAGAAGGATCATGTTTGACTCTTGAAACATACACTTACTGTGTAGATTCTAGGACTTAAAAAGTAACTGTTCTACAATTGCTTTCTGTGCTTTCAAATTATTAATCTAGATAAAGATCATCCAAAAAAACACAAAGAGTCAAACAAAATCAAACTATGAAATTTATGATTAGGGATTGGAAATCCACAACGTTTATCAAGAAATCCCTCACAACAAGAGTCAAGAAACCAAAGAAGAAACTTAGCCACAAAAAACTTTAGAAAAGAAGATGCTTCTTGTATCAAAGTAGAAAATTTTTGTTGGAACATAGCACTTTTATCCATAGGTATCACGACTTTACTAGGGGATATACTGATTACTTTTCCTTAGAGCCTTTATGTTCACAAGCTTACTTTCAACGAAGAGCTCTTTCACAAAAACATGATCATAGTCGACCCATTCGTTAGTCTTTCATCCCACAACCAGCAATACAATATTCCAATAGGCCCAATCAATTCTTACAGTAGAGAAAAATTAGAAACATTAGGCTTGTCATCCAAAATCAAAGGTTTACCAATAGAGATATCTTGTCAAAATACCAAAAATCCAAAAAAATACACCAAAAAAAGTCAGTCTCTTCATAGAGAGGAAAATTAGGAAACACTATGGAGTCCCAAAATAGCACTTACACACTCTGTTTTAGCACTTCCGTGCTGTATTGTAGCATATCCACAGTTCAAATAGCACGTCTGGAGTTTGTTTTAGCACTTATGACAAATTTTGTAGCACATCTACCGACTATAACCAAAATTTACCAGTGTCAGGAAATTACCAGTATAATAACGCTTTCACAGTTTGTTCTAGTTCTTCCACGCTATCTTTTAGCACATCCACATTTAAAATAGTGCGTCTACAGTATCTTTTAGCGCATCTAAAAAAATCTAATAGCGCTTCTACCAACTGTAACTGGAACTTGTTAGTGTCAGGAAAGTTACTAGTACAATAGCACATCCACGGTTTGTTTTAGCACTTTTACCCTGTTTTACAACACTGTTACCATAACTTTTAATGCATCAGAAGTCTATTTCAGTTCTTCTACCCTCTACAATAGCTCTTCCACAAAACAAAAAAATAGGGAGCTTGTACGAACATCCATCAGATTGTTGGCATCAGAAACTCAAATTTTTACCAAACAAAAACATTTTTTTTACAGTCCAGACAATGTCTTAAACCTGAAACAAAATAGGTTCTTATAAGTCCAAATTATTTTCAACTTAAACCCAGATCTTATAAACTACAAAGTGTCCAATTATCAAAGAAAAATATTGATTATTGAGTTAAGTTTCCTCATCAGGATTTTGACATCCTACAATCGCGAAACAAAACACAAATAATCAGATTTTTTAACTTGGTCTCATCAATAGAATATATCATTCTATTTGAATTTGTTAAAATCCAATTGACACTAATCAAAACACAGAAGATCAAAGTTTAGTGAAAATAACAAATACTTGTATGCCAATCTTGACAAGATTACAAAGACAAAAACTTAGAAAGAAGGAAATTGAAACACCAAACATAATGGCTGAAGAAAATCCCTTTCACAAATTCCATCAAAATGATACCAATGAGATAAATCAAGAGGATATACAAACCGCCCAACAAGATCCAAATTTTCACAGATTCATAGAAAAAGTCTTGGAACAAGACATGGAAAAATACCTCTTAATGTTAGCAAAATTAGGTGCAAAACTTCTGAAAGATTTTGACATCAATCGATTGAAGGAAACACCTATAACAAATGAAACTAAGCCACACAACATGCAAGACACAAATCAAGTGGTTGCTCTAACATCTCAAATGCAAACTTTACAACAACAAATTTAGGATATGCAAAAGGGAACCACAAAGAGGTATTCATTACAGGAAATTTGTCCTTATCCCCTTCATCCAAGTGTGGACATGATACCCTTCCCTAGACATTGTGAATTCCCCAAGTATGACAAGTACAATGGAAAAACAGATCCGATTGACCATGTGAGGGAATTCATAACAATGAGTTTAGAGTATGAAAAGGAGGATACTTACCTAATGAGGTTATTTCCAAGGAGTTTAGGAGATTACTATATGGAATGGTTCTCCAAATTACAACCAGGGATTCTATCCTTTGAAGAGCTAGTTAACAGATTTATCACATAATTCTCTTTCAACATTCAACATGATGTAACCATAAAAGATATGTACAATATGAAACAAAAAAGGGTGAGACATTCCTATCATTCCTACAATGTTGGAAAAAGTTGTTTGCCAGATATCCTCGATCTATACTTGAAGAGGAAAATATTGAATTATTTATCGACAACTTAAATGATGACATGAGTTATAGAATGGAACTACAATGTCCCTCAACATTTGAAAAAGTGATTGAGAATGGGCTTAAAATCGAAGAAGCCTTAAAGTCAAAAGAGGAGTGATTAAACATTACAATGATACATCAAACAACGCAAATTCCTCAAATCACTATGGAAATAATGACAAGCCTAAATTTTGGTAGAAAAATAGAAATACTGGAAACAATGATGCTACAACTGACACACAAAATATGAAACCAATATTCAATTTGATGGAAACAACTATGAAAACAAATCAAAATGACAACCAAAACAACAATCAAGGTACCACTAAAAAAAAAACCCAAACAATGGAGAATCTCGACCAACATCATATCAAAGACAATCCAATCGACAAACATTTACACCATTAGGACAAACCTTGGAATCAACAATGAGAGAGATTATTGCAAATAGAATTATCACCCTACCAGAAGCAAGAAATTGGGAGCCGAAAGTGAAACCATCTTGGTGGAATGATGCTGATTAATGCAACTTTCATAAAAATAAAGGACATAAAACAAATGACTATATGCAATTAAAACATCTGATACAAGACTTGATTGAAGCAAAGAAGGTGTTTGTCGAAGGACATCAAAGAAAAAATGATCACAATGCGTTTACAAATCCTTTACCCAACTATGAAAAGGGAGAATCTTCTTCAAACAGTAAAGGTAAAGGTAAAAACTACATCTATGATAGCACTATTCATTGCATTTCTGAGGTTGAGAAAAATAATGTCATTGACAATCAAACAAACAACATTAACATCAATGACACTATATCCCTAAACATGATCCCAGACATAAGCACATCCGACAACCAAATAAATGTCATAAAAATTAGGGAAACACAAGACAATCAACTGGTCAATGTAACAATAAGGGGGAAATCCAAAGTGATACTGAAAGGAGTTTCATCTAAAATCACTACCCCCCCTTCAAATCAATACAACATTGTGGATCAACTACACAAGATACCCGCACATATATCAATATTGGAACTTCTTAAAATTTCACCATCACATAAGGAAGTTCTGGAATAGGCTCTAGTAGCCACTACAGTACCCAATAATTTGGATGTCTGTCAATTTCAAGCTATGGTGGGACATCTGACCACGCCTCATTGTTTGTCATTCTCTGAACAAGATGATGTGTCACTAAATCACCCACACAATGCAGCCCTACATATAGAGGTTCTAATCCATAAACATCGTGTCAAGCGTGTCTTAATAGATGACAGAGCTAGATTAAATATTTGTACTTTAAAACTAATTCGTGCACTAGGTTATTCTGACAATGCCATTGATTCCAGAAGAAACGTAACAATAAAAGCATATGATGAAGAGGAAAGGTCTTCCAAGGGGTTGAATATATTACCTATCCAAGTGGGACCAATTGTGAAGAATATTGTTTTCCAAGTATTAGACAAAGATCTCACTTATAACATACTCTTGGGACGTCCTTGGATTCATGAAATGCAAGCAGTACCTTTGACATATCATTAGTGTTTGAAATTAGTTGTCAATGGACAAGAGGTCACTATTTCAGCTGACTACAATAATCCCCAGACTTGTAACATGCTTAAAGCCACTCAAGACACTTTGGTGCCCCACAATAGAGAAGCCAACACTTCGACTTCATCTAGTGGTGAAAAGCAACTAAATTTTATATCCAGATGGGTTGAGAAAAAGGACTAGGAAAATGAAACAACTGTTGTTGACTCAAATTTATCAAACAATGAAGGTCCCTTGAATACTCTATCACAACAGTTTACAGACAAGATCTAGTTAAAAGACAAGGGATTGGGAGAGTATTCCATTGAGAAATCTTTGTATCTTTCACAATTGCTGCCATCTCCAAAATCATATGGAAAGCCCACAACAAACACACAATGATCATCACAACCTAACACAGTTCTGGATGAAAGGTTTGTAAAAGCAGATACTCTAGAAGATGAATCAGAAGACATGCCCATTATCAACATAATGACATATCACTATGGAAAAGGAAAGGCCATCTTAGAGAAAATGGTCTATGAAGGACAAGGACTAGTTGGTAAAAGAAAAGATGGCATTATAGAACCTATTCAACCTCTAACACTTCATCCTAAAGACAAGACATGATTAGGCTATACAAGGGAATCAAAAGAAGTAACTCATAAAGTGGTAGAAAGGATTCTTCAAATGAGGGATGGTTCTAAAACAGATTCCAATGAGTATGAATGGGATCATTTATTTGCAACATCATATACTAAAAAAAAATTGATGTCATTAAAGCATATACACCCACATGAGAGGAGGGACAAAGTTCAGGAACTAGACCACTTGTATTAGGATCACCAAATATCAATGACTCAAGTGAGGATGAACAAACATCGAGTGAGATAGACGACTCGAAGGAGGGTAATATCATAGACCTCGAACTTACCTCTAACACCTTTGACCACATGGCTATTGGAACCCTCACTGCCATCAACCTTACTCAACCTAAGGACTTTTTACCCTTGATGCATCCTAAACTTATTTACTGGGAACCAACCAAACCTATTAATATACCAGTCTTCTCAAATGATGATGCCATCATCAATTTTCTTTGCAGTGAAACACTTGATACAAGTTCTACCCATAACACTCATAAATACACTTCAAATTAGGAGGGTGTCAAATCTTCCAGTTGCAAAATTGACAACAGGAAAAATGGATCTAATGGTGAAAACCATTCAATGGCAACATTAGATCTTGAAAAAGTAAAAATAAAGAACATATCTAATAGTCAAAACCTTTTTGAGGCACTGAAAGATGGGAGATTTGACACCCTTCCAAAGCATTACCATGATAGATCATTAGTATTGGTGGAGCCTACATATTCCATAAATCTTGGAACAACAGAAAAGGCAAAGATTCTACATCTGGCAGCGTCCATGACAAAACAAGAGAAGCCTGAATTCACCAAATTATTTGAAGAATGACATATCAATTTTGCATGGTCTTACTCTAACATGCCAGGGTTAGATCTAGATCTTTTGATGCAGCATCTATCTCTACCATTTGGAATCAAACTAGTAAAGAAAAAATTGAGAAAAATGCATCCCCACATCGCCTTGATGGTAAAAGCTGAGCTGAAAAAGTGTTTGGATGTAGGATTTATCAGGTCTATCGATTATGCTGAGTGGATTTCAAATATTGTGCCTATATCTAAACTGGATAATAGTATCAGAATATGCACATATTTCAGAGATCTAAATAAGGCATTCCCAAAGGATGATTTTCCTTTACCAAGCATTGACATTATTGTTAATTTAACAACGAGACATTTCATGTTGTCATTAATGGATGGATTCTCAGGGTACAACCAAATCAAGATAGCACCTGGAGATTAGGAAAATACAACATTCACTTGTCCTTGGGGCACATTCTGTTGGATTGTCATGCCCTTTGGGTTGAAGAATGTAGGTGCAACATATCAGCATGCAATGACTACTATTTTCCATGACATGATGAATACTTTTATGGAAGATTACGTAGATGATATATTGGAAAAATCATACACCAGGGAAGGACATCTGGAGATTCTAAGCAAAATCTTTACAAGATTATAGAAATTCAATGTCATATTGAATCCAAAGAAGTGTGTGTTTGGGGTTACATCGACAAAGCTCCTCAAATACATAGTATCAGAAGAAGATATTGAAGTGGATCTGGCTAAGGTCAAAGCAATAATGGAAATGACTCCACCAAAGAATATCAGTCAATTAAGATCTCTACAAGATAGGCTACAATCAATCAAAAGGTTCATCTCTTAGTTAGCAGATAAAAGTCATCCCTTCAATCATCTGCTACATAAGAATGTCTCTTTTAAATGGGATGAAGGATGTGGAACTACTTTCAATCAAATAAAGAAATATTTGATGTCACCTCCCATACTCATGCCACCTACAATAGAGAAACCATTGTTACTATATATCGCAACAACAAATATTTCTTTAGGAGCTCTATTAGCACAGGAAGATTCTGAGGGAAAAGAACAAGTTATTTACTATATCAATAGGACTCTCAATAGTTATGAAATAAATTATACCTTCATAGAGAAAGCTTTTTTGGCAGTGGTCTTTGCAACCTAGCAGTTAAGGAATTACATGTTGAGCCATATAGTCAGACTCATAGCAAAGATCGACCCATTAAAATATCTACTCAACAAAGCTACTCTAACAAGGAGACTAGCAAGGTGGGTCATGATCTTAAGTAAGTATGACATCCAGTATGTAGACCGGAGAGCCATCAAGTGACAGGTGATAACTGATCAATTAGATGAAGCTTCGTTGCCAGATGATCATCCAATGAGCATTGAATTTCTTGATGCATATATCCTTACTGTGACAACACAACCATGGAGGCTTTATTTTGATGGGTCATACACACAATGTGCGGGCATTCTATTTGTCATACCTTAAGGACATACAATCCCAAGGTCCTAGACTCATGTTTTCTTGCACAAATAATGTAGCTGAGTATGAGGTCTTAATTATTGGAATCAAAGTGATAGTTGAATGGCATATCACATAACTACAAGTATATGGTGATTCACAATTAGTAATTTATCAGGTAGATGATGAATATCAAACAAAGGATGAAAAAATGATGCCATATAAGAAGATGATAGATGATTTCAAGAAATACTTTGTGGAAATCAAGTTTGAACAAATTCCAAGGGCAAAAAACAAAGCTGCAGATTTTATGGCGATAATTGCTTCTCTTTTACAGTTGCTAGAAAAACAAGGTCGTTATGAGTTTATGGTAGAAAAAGTATATAAACTAGCTTATGATGATCCAGATTCTCAAACCATATGCCAACTAGTTGACA
Source organism: Sequoia sempervirens (assembly GCA_007258455.2). Taxonomy (NCBI): domain Eukaryota; kingdom Viridiplantae; phylum Streptophyta; class Pinopsida; order Cupressales; family Cupressaceae; genus Sequoia; species Sequoia sempervirens. The sequence goes on from VDFB02058242.1 coordinate 24,412,701, forward strand.
TTGAATCCTCTGTCTATGGAAAGACCTATGCTTACCTTAAAAACAATATCCTTCCTCCTAATCTTTCCAAAAACTAGAAACGTAACTTCATCTACCAAGCTGCATGACATACCTTAATAGCTGACATACTTTATTGTCAAGGTCTAGATGGTACTCTTCTTCAGTGTCTAGAACATAATGAGTCTTAGACAACTTTACGTGAGATTCATGAAAGTATTTGTGGAACTCATTCAAGTGGACTAGCCTTAGCAAAAAAAATCCTCCATTTGGGGTATTACTAGTCGAATATGGAGATGGAGTCCTATCATTTTGTTAAAAGTGCCAGAAATGTCAGATACATGGTAATTTAATCCACGCACCGACACAAGAATTGCACCCATTCACATCAACATGACATTTTTGTCAGCGAGGATTGGACCTAGTAGGGAAGGTCAATCCATCTTCATCCAATGGACACAAATTCATAATCACAACAATGAAGTACTTTACCAAATGGATAGAAGCAATTCCTTTAATAAAAATCACTGGAAAACAAATCTCGTCATTCATATTGAACTACATCATCTGTAGATATGGAATTCCTCAGTCCATTGTAACAGACAATGGAAGACCTTTTAAAAACTAGGATGTCTAGGAATTGTGTGAGAAGTTCCATATCCAACATAATTTTTCAACATTATACTACCCTCAAGGAAATGGCCAAGCAAAGGCCTCAAACAAAATAATTCTAAAAATTCTAAAGAAAAAGGTTAACGATGTTGGATGTGATTGGCATGTTCAACTAAATCCTGCATTATAGGCATATCAAACTATACTATATGCTTTGGTATATGGATCAGAAGCTGTACTACCCATTGAGGTTGAGATTCCATCACTCTGTGTCTCACTGAAAGGTATCATTCCAAATGAAGATTATAGGGTTTCTAGACTGCAAGAGTTGGAACTATTGGATGAACGTCATCAACAAGCTATGAACCATCTAACAACATATCAACAGAGGATGTCTAGAAGCTACAATCAAAGGGTAAAACCTAGGGTCTTTCAGGTTGGGGACCTGGTCCTAAAGGAAAACCCTAGAAATTAGTAGGACAGAGAAAAGAAAGGGAAGTTTGAACCTAATTGGCTAGGTCCCTTTGTCATCATATCAGTTTATGGATCTGGAGCCTATCAATTGTCCACACCTGAAGGGGATCTGTTCGACGAACCTATCAACAGTATCCATCTCAAAAATTTCTATACTTGAGTCACCTAGTGCATGGATTAAGTTTTAAAATGGTTACCTTGATGAAAACCTAGAAAACATGCGTCTCGGTGACAAAAAAATACAAAAAAAATTAGAAAATAGAAAAATAAAAAAAGAATAAAAAAGACTAAAAAAGTGTAATAAAAACATGTAGTGAAAACATGGAAACAGATGCTACTTGTGATTTTAAAGCCAACTTTTCCATCTATTGGACGCATGACATGATCGTTACTTCCACCATAATTTTTCATCCATTATCATATCATTGCGAGTGGTCAATTCCCACCCTAGCTTGGGGGAAAAATTCTAACCTCACTGGGGACAATAAAAATCGAGCTTAACCAAAATGGACAAACATTAGGAAGACAAATGCAACAAAAACAATGATCAAAACACAACCCAACATGAAACATCAATCACCATTAGAAACACATTAGACATCCATATCACAACAGAAAATTCAAAAGAAACAAGTCAAAAAGACAATCTCAAAAAGTCAAAAATAGAGTATGTGTCAGTCGAACTACGTGGTCTCTTTGTGTATAACATAGGAAAGGCTAATCTTTGATCAACCCCCGAGGCGCCTAGGATAGGTCTTTAGGTTAGGTTTTTGGCCAGAAATCTCGAAAATCACAAAAACATCATAAAATAAAAATGGATGATCTAATCTGAATAACGGTTGAAATAATTTAAACAAAGGTTGGATATGTTGTACTTTGATCTTTGTTATCATTTCTTTGGAGCAACTCGATGATGTATTAAACTAGAGAAGCTAGGAAGGAGAATTATATTTTTCTTTATTTGCTGTTTGTGAATTAATCTTAATTACTGCGTGAATTGTCATGGGAAGTGCTCTACAAAGTATCATGGATGACATTCCAAATCACATAGGAAAGTGACTAATTCTTGTCTGTTTACATAAGAAATGCTCAAGTCATCTCAGTTTAATTATACCTAGATGCTTGTGTTCACTTGCAATATCAAAAAATCATGGAAGTAGTACTCAGGTCATCATGGTCTAAATCATACCATCAATGCTTGTACTCACTTTCAACATTTTTAAAGCTCTATGATGATACAAAGCACGATAAAAGTATTGTTAAGATTCCAATGTTTGCATGTAGATTTTCATCATAAAATTAGATTTCATTCATAATAGTTTTTACTTTTGCAGAGTATTTGTTACAAAGAAGGGTAATCAATTCCAAACAATATCATCTTTTATCATAGCAAATTGAGTACACTTGACATTAACAAAAACATCATCATGATCATGTAGTCGCATCATCATTTTCATTGCATACATTCAAAAGCATTTAATTATCATTTCATCATTCATACATTTGATCAAATAATTTTTAGTGATCATATCATATTTCTCATATCACATGTCATAAAAATGCATAAGAAAATCTCAAAAATAAATCTATATAGTTGCATTTTCATTCGTCCATCAATCTTATCACATATCATAAATATATCATATATCATACACCATTTTCATCCACTTATTACAATAGATAAGTGCATTTCAATTCACATATATATTCAACATACCATTATCACACATCATTTTCATCCACTTATTGCATCATATATTTACATTTATCACAAGAATAAAAGTACACACATCCTATTTACATTGCACATCATATATCATTTAGAACATAATATCCATAATCATGCATATAGGAACATTAACATATACTTTCAAAATACATATCATCATACATTTATTTCATCTATATAAATAATTACATCCATACATTCATCATACATCTATACATCATTAATACATCTTCATTATGCACATCATAAATAGAACATCACAAATCATAGCATATCATCATGATTATAAAACTGCATCCATAACATCATAATATAAAGATCATCACATGGCATATAGAACATAGAAAATAAATGCATCCATCATAGAATCATATACAACACATAATGGATCAATAAAATCCATTGCATATCATATAGATCTCAAAATCATAAATGTCAAGTATACAATGATGTCTAAAATGAAAAGAGATATATCATCAAAAATGGTTGTAATCACAGTGTACATCACATCTCAAAATATAACAGAGGGTGCAATCATGAAACTAGGTGCTGCTAGCTCTAGATGGTGTAGGCATCTCAGGACCAGTCCCTCCACCACCACCAGATGTACTAGGATCTCTCGGGTCTCTTAGAAGAGGCTGTGTAACACCCACACTGATAGTCCTAGTACGAGTCCTACCAGATCGGGACTGCCCATAGCTCACTCTCTGCTCTGAAGGGATGACGTCATAGAATTTACCTCTATAATACTCTATCTCTCGACCAACACAGACAACCTCTTGCATATAATTTTCTATAGTGGTACCATTTTCCAATCTCTGCAATCTCTCAGCTGCAGCTTAAGCCCCCTCTACAGTAAATCTGGCGTCATCCCTCTCAGTTGTCAATGATGCAATTTGAGTCTAAGCTTCCCCTGTAGTCTATCTAGTGGAATCCCTCTTAGCTGTCAAGGCTGTAATTTGTACCTAAGTTGCATCCAATTGAGCCTGTACCTATGCTAGGACCTATGTGTGAGCTTGAGCCTGAGCCTGTATCTATGTCTAAGTCTATACCAACAAACCTTGGACCTGAGTTAGTTGACCCTGTAAGGTCTGAACCTGTACCTGTAGACTCACTATTTGGGTCTACTGCTACTGCACACACTTCTCTTAAGGGGCCACCACTATTTGCCTCTTACTAGGCATTGAATACTCCTATAAACCAGGACCCGACCCAATGGAAACATCTGGTCCTCCGCCTCCATACCCCTCATCATCATCACTACTATCATCATCATCACTATTGTCCCCCTCATCACCACTACCCTCAACATCCTCCACCTCCTCCTCACCACCATTTCCCTCCTCATCACTACTGCTCTCGACCTCCTCCACCACCACCTCCTCATCACCAATCTCCTCTCCTCTGTCAGCGTCGGTGTGCAACAACAACCTCCTCATCAGCAGGTAATGGTGTTAGCTCATTAGGAATGATAATACAGGGAAATGGATGTAACACCAAATACTCTGCATAATCGGCTGTCACTGGTGGCTTGATAATATTTGGACGAATCTCCCAAATAAGAGGTTGTAAAGCTTGGAACTCCTGCATTGCTGCATCATAAGACATACTAGACCCTCAATCTGTAGAGTCTAATTGCCAATGAGCATAGTGGGAAACACCTTGGGGAATGCCTTGAACAATGCCATACTGACGAAGCACTCGTCTTAATAGAAATCTCTCCAAAATCCACTGTATCCAACCAATCAGAGTAAATGACTGACAAAAGAATGACAACTGAACGTCATCATTGTCCCAGTGCTCACAATCTCCATTTCATCCAATACTCTGCGCCAATGATCCAACTTACCTAGTCTATGCTGAGTAAGATGACTTGTATATCTATGCACATATGGCCCCCTGGTGGGACGTTGCCTCACCATCACTGGCCGCGTGACAACAATATGCTCTCATGCCCACACCTGAAGTAAAGTGACTCTGACAGATAAACTCTGACCTCCAAGGTAGACTACCAAATGCAAATCATGATACAAATGAGCAAGCATGCACATGCCCCAAGCATATCTCATCCTATGCACAGTCATGCTCTCTAGTACATGGCCCCAACCAACAGAGAATCCCTTTGACCTGTGATAAGGACAAATGAATCCTCCAATGAATCCAACAAGCACTGTCAGCAAAGTGGCATAAGCATCCACCATCTCATGCCACAGAATCCAATATCTAACAATCCTATCATCCTGCAACACTCTCTAAAGGGAATAAGTCCCACCCTGCTCTGATGAATCATAGACAACAATATCCCCAACAACTGGTATCTGCAAAATCTGCCAGACATCCTCAAGGGTGACTATAATCTCATCGATAGCTAGGTGGAAGGTATTATGCTCACTATGCCACCTCTTCGCTAAAGCTGTTAGGATACCTCGATTAATCCTAATATAGGGCATATCCAATAAGGAGGACAATCCACGATGTGTAATAATAATTGTCTCAGGCTGTGCTAGCTGTGGTATCAGATCAAATGTCTGAGGAAACCGCTCTTTAATCTGGAGGTTTGTCGAAGCCTCCTATAATCATGAAATGATGAAAGTCAGTATTCCATGTCAAATCATCACACATCAATTATCCTATCAAACCTAATCAACTCTTGGTGAGACTTTTCATTAAATATTGTGAGTGAACAATCATTGAACCTCACCTATCATGAGGTCAATCATCAAACATCATTGAACCTCTCTTATCATGAGGTCAATACATCAAATCAACCTTGCCTATCATGAGGTTCATCAATCAAACTGTAATTATTCCTCGCCTATCATGAGGATAATTATCATCAATTAATCATCAGACCTCACCTATCATGAGGTTGAACACCATCTATTTGATAAGGATCATCAATCATATCAAACCAACGGCTGACACGATAAAAAATTGACAAAATCACGGACAAATTTGACAAATTTTATCAATCTAACTTAGAAGCACTAAAAAAAAGTTTCTATGTGCCATAATATCAGAAGTGCCATTAAAACCCTTAAAAGTGCTAAAACAGGCACTTAAAGCGCTAAATCATCCAAAGCACCATTTTATCAGGCATATGCACCATTTTAGACGGTCAAAGCGCCACTTCATCATAAGCGCTATTCTATTGGGGCAAAGCACTAAACTACAGGGAAAAAGTGCTAAACCATTGAAAGCGCTAAAACAAAAGGTAAAAGCACTAAACTTCCTATCCTAGGCACTAAAACATCAAAAGCGCTACAATCATCTACCTAAGCGCTACAAAATATAGCCTAAGTGCTAAAACATTAAAAGCACTAAAAAATTTGTTCTAAGAGCTACATCGACATGCAGAGGCGCTAAAAGAAACAAAAAATTTAAAATCCAAAAATACACAAAAAATGAGAAAATCACGCAAAACGAGGAGGTTCACAAGTACATACCAGAGGTCTGTAGACGGCTGGGCGGTTGTGTGATTGCACACGCTTGAACCGGTGAGTGTGGTAAGGAATCAATATCTTGCTCCAAATTGTTCAAATAATCTCTCTCACAAATTTTCAAAACTCAAATTACACAAATGAGTTTAAAATCACTCTTTTGACCTTTTATAGTTTATTTTTCGTGGGATTTTTATAGGGTAAATTAATTTTTTTTTCAAGGGAGATTAATTCAAATTCATCTAAGGGCAATTTTCTACATTCTTAATCAGGAGATAAATTATTTCACCACCAAATCATCATCAAATCATTAAAAATCATTGAGGAGTTTTGAATCAGAGAAGTTCGAAAGAATAAAGATTTCGTTTGGTACATCTTGGAACCATGTTTAAAGTAAATTAACAGAAGATAAATTGGGAACAGAATGCTGGAGCAGGCAGGAACAGCAGGAAGCATTAGTAGGCATTGCTTTAGGGGGCGAGGGCAAGCACAAGGGTGGGATGATACAAATTGATTGGAAGTAGCAGGCATTTTAGGGTGGGTGGCATGAGCTAAATACACTGACCAGGAAGTGAAGAGTGTTTGGTTTTGGGTCTTTCAGGAATTTGGCTTCCGAGTTTTTGGAGTTGTCTGTGGAGGAGATTTAGGTAAGGCGAGCCCAGTAGGGTTTTGTTTGGGGCCCATGCAAAATCATGACATAGGGTGGTAAGGCAATATCAGCGGTTTCATTTTGGTATGTATCCATTGACAGGCCAATGGGCAGAACGTTGGTATTCACTGTTGAGCAGACCAATCAGTTGTTTCAAATACGAGGAAAATTTTTCCCTCCTATTCACTCTACCTACCAGTGGGTATAAAACATCTAAATTTAATTTCAAATGGCATTCAGGAGAGTTGGAATAGGCATGGAAATCCTCTTCAATCTCTTTCCTCTGATTCTTTCTATCATCTGGCATGATGTTTTCAAGGGGAGAAACCATTCCCATGATCAGCTCAAGGTTCTTCATCTCTCACCATTCAATCCTCCAGATCAAATCCAAGCCTTTGTTGTGCTGCCCCGTCACAATGTGTTGCTATGAATCTATATATACAACCTTTTGAAACAGGAAAAAGGATCCCAAATCTGAACTTTGTGCAATCTTATTCTGTAGGAATAGCAATCAAGCATCTTAGCAATAGAAATATCATTTATCAATAACAATCATAGAATAAAATCAATATCATGGCTGCATCGTAGATTACTATAGCTTCTTTCATCATAGTTTCATGTCAGCATAGATTACAGTAGCTTCATTTTATCAATTAGAAATCATCATACATGATTAGATTATTGCATTTAGCAGTATCTCATTCTCTAGATTGACATTTTAACAATCATAATGCTCACCAAATATGAGAGCCTTGTGACTTAATAAATCTTTAGAGATAGAGAACAATATGATGCTTTCAGTAGATTTGTGATTTTAAATTAGTTTAATTGCTGTTAAATCTTTGATATAATGTCTTATTAAGAAGTTTTCTTAGTTTACTTATTCCACGCTTACATAAACCAATTAGTTTATGTTAGATCTCCCTTAATGGTACTTAGTTATTCTAGCATGAAGATATGGTGTCCTTTCCCCCCTAAATCTATTAAATGCAACCTCTCCCCAAATTCATCCCATGATTATATACTTATGGGAAGAGTTTTTACTAGTTTAGGGCTCTTCCTTTTAACAATTCTAGTAGAAACCTCTTAGAGACATCCTCTTGGATTACTTCATGATAATCACACAAGTTGAATATGTCTTGCAAATATTTAATAGGAGTTATATCATTCTCTCTAGTGTTATATGGAAGGTCCTTTTGTGTGGGTGGTGGGATAAGATTCCATATAGTAGGTATAATTAGAGAGTTTCAATTATTTCATGGCATAAACAATTATTGGTGTGCTTGAGCCATAATTGCTAGAAATCAGGTAGCAAGTGTGGTGGATTTTTTATTAGGGTAGTTTGAGACTAGATATATTCTTCTTTTTGGAGTTAAATAGTTTGCAAGGACCTAAGGATGAGAGAATAAAATAGACCTCATAATAATAATTATTCTTAAGGACTAGGAGCTTCTTTTGTTTACATATAGAGTTGCCACATGAATTAGACAAATATCTTTTACAAGTCAACAAGTAGGAAACACAATAATTTATGAAAAATATTAGTCATGGTGAGACTCATAATCCTATTGAGTATACTAGAAATGTTGATGGCCTAAATTATTTTAAAGAAAAATGTGATATGATATCAGACATGGAAAACCTCATAAATGTGAGATGGGTCTACAAATCAATATTTAGGATTACAATGTTAACTTAGATTGCCCATTCTAACTTAAGTCTACTTGTTGAAAGAGAGAGAAAAGAGATGCAAGAAATAAAATGAAATAAAATGAGAAGGCTCACATGTCAAATATTTTTCCTCTTGTAATTGAGATATATCTTTTAACACATGATACAAAAATTAATAGAAATAACAATAATACAAAAATTTATAAACATAATTAAGAGTTATAAATTCAAGAATAACAACCTATTGGATTAATGCTTCTAATGGTATTCAACAACCATACACAATATAATATTACTCTCTAGCCACATACATAAAGGCTCCTTTATTTGATTACAAAAGAAGTGATAAAATATCTTACACACAAGACATAATATATTATGTATATAAAATAAGATCTCCTAGAGAAGGGCACATAGGCCTATACATATATAGAAAATTCCCAACCCACAAAGAGATTATTCACTTAAAAATTTTAAAATTCAAAATCTAAGATCATTAATATTAAGATGAAATATCCGAGTGTAAGGTCGACACCTTGTATGCTCCTATAGATAGCTAGAGTACCTACAAAAGAGTGAAATGTACCCAATCTATCAATTTTTGGCTCCCTACCAACACTAAGTAGGTTAATTGATAGGTCACAACAATATATGGGAGTGGTAGTTTGGCATGAATATTCTATGACATTGTAGGGTAGAATTTAAAACAAATGAGCCAAGACTCTTGCTCAATGCATATCTTTCATGTTAGAACATCTTTGGAATGTTGGGGAGAGGCCATAAACATAAAAAATGGTCTATCGAATGCCAATGTAGCTAAGAAATACCAAGGCGTAGTCTTGCATATACATATTGTTGGATGAGATATAATATGACAAGATTGAATGGCTCATGTTGTTCCCAATAAAATATATTCTACCTTTTCCTAAAAATCTCATGAGAATGCCATAAAACACTTTTCAAGGAGCTAAATGGACCAAAAAAAACAATAGAATTGAAGGTGAGCCTCACCATTAATAGAAGCTATTTAATACAACAAAAATATGCCACTAAATGACATGGACCAATGGTAGGGCTTGATATCGAAATCCAAAATTTTTACATTTGAATATTTGTTCATTGTCATATGAAGATTAACATGAAATGATCTTCATTGATGCTGTTAAATTTGGCAGATTATTGGGGTGGAGTACTAAAGACATTTTATTAGACATAAAGCTTTTTGTGTCTAAGTTGAATTTGAAGATTGCTACCCACATTTATCGGGAGGGTAATCAAGTGGCTGATGCTTTAGCCAACTTTGGCACACATTGGAAAATCTCTAAGTGTTGGCATAATTTGGGTAACCTACCACCAGGTATTCAAGGTTTAATTCTGAAGGAGCAAAGCCCTTATTTAATCCATGATAATAACTAATTATGCAATTTTATGGGCTTTATGGGGGGTCCACATTCTTGCCTTATGGGCTATGTGGATAGGTGTGAATGCTAAGGTGTCTTACAAGTGGCAAAATTTGAATAATGGGGCGGAGTTCATTTTTAAAAAGGCCATTATGAGGAATTATGGAGAGTACTTTATGATTAAGGCCAAGCTGGGCCATACCTTACGTAATCTCCTTTTTGGGATTGTGCTAAGCTATCATATATCCATGAAGTTTTTTTATTTTAATTTTGATGTAACTAATAATTATGAGATAAATCTTCTAATTGGTCCTATCCATTCCGCTAGTTTTCCTCCTTTACTAAAAGTAAGAGTCTTAGGTGTTTCTAAATTTGGCCCCGTGAACATCTTACTTTGGTTTCTGTGTAATAACATGGAAGGAAAACCTTCCATTCACATCATGTCCTGCTTACCTAGCCACAAGTGTTTGAAGATTTTCATTAATGAGATCGCAAAATTTCCTTTAGGGATTTAACTCCTCAAGTGTGTGTTCTGTACATTGCTTTGATTTCCCAAGGTTGCATCGTTTGGCTTAAAATCTTAAGTGTGCGGGTGACCTTTCACTTAACCAATTCCTCTAACCTTTTTGCTCTCATAGGTTTTCTAGTTCTTCCATGTGCAAAGTGGCATAATGGGTGGCGATAGGGTGCAAACAGAGCTAAAAAACTGTGATGAATTTTGTAAGGATCCATTGGTGTGGCGCATATGTGTTGAAGGCAGTTTGGCTCCCCTAATGGAAAGTTTGGTGGGTCATGACCCTAGTTTATCTGCATAGTTTACAAATTCTTGGAAAGATAGAAGGGTTACCATGGGTGGTATTTCCTTCGAAGTGAACGAGGAGGTGATTGCGCATGCAACAAGGCTGCTGTGTACTAGTAAGAAGTACCCGAAGCATACTAAGGCCCAAGATAACGAAAGCCTGAATGCCTTCTTTGTGGGTAATGAGAAATCAATTCGTAACCAGTCAAGGTTTGAAAGAGAGGCTCTCCCGTAGCCTTGGGACTAGGTCTACCTCACCCTAATGAAGTATGTGACCCTTGAAGGTAGATAAAAAACCTACTATTTCTTTCACTTCCCTCTTTTAAATCACCTCCAATACAAAATTTTCTTAAGCTTTCCTTTTTTCTTACTTAAGGATTTAGAGAGCTCTATTGAATACTCCTCCACTACCACTTCACCAAGGCCTCATTTTGAGGCTCTACCACTTCCATCTTGCGTTATGCCCACCCAAACCCATTTCTCATGTCTGTGTTGAGGAAATTGAACCCCCTGTTGTGACCAATATCTCCCTGACTGAGTCCAAAGGTCCCATCAAGAAAACCCCTCCATTTACCGTTGAAACTCGTAAGCCTAAACCTATTGCCAAGAAGCTTAAGGGGAGTGTGGAGATTGCCCATACTAGTGCTACGGCTAGTATTTGTGAGCTTAAGTCAGCCCCTGCCAAGTTTGTTGGCAAACCCACCTCTTAAAAGAAAGTTAAGAATGAGGGGAAGGGTTTGATGGAGCCTCCGACCATGGATAGCAAAGGAAAGAATGTTGTGGGTAGGGACTCCAAGGGGGACATAATAGTCGCTTCTACGATGGTGACTGGTGGAAAAACCATTATTAGGAGGTCTGGTAGGCTGGCTAAAAGTAACAAGAAAGTGCAAGTTAATGACATGGATATGGATGAGGAGCGGTTTGTCAACAAAGGTTGCAGTGATGATGAGGAGGAGTATGTTGGAGAGCCCCACACCATTCCAGATATTAGCAAAGTGGATAAGGAGAACTCGACCTCCCAGTCCTTGGACCCTTTGGATGTGGAGTGCATTAATATTGAGAAGGCTATGGATTATGGGGAGGAGCTTTGTGTACTGTAGGAAAGAATGAGAAAGATGGACAAAAAATTAAGTGGCTTGACTTGTTTCATTGTCAAGTTGGTCCACTGTGTTACTAGCACCCTCTCTGCTGTGATGAAGGATGAAATGGACAAGAAGAATGCTGAAGAAGGCTCAGAATGGGTTGGGGATGATGTTGTTAATCTCCTTTCTCAGAACTGGGAAAATGCCAGTTAATCTGTTGTTCCTGCCTTGTATGTCTGTCGGCGATTATTCTACTATGTATGTTTTTTGGCTTAGTTTTTAATGTTTTTTGGACTTGATCTTTTTTGGCCCTTGTGGCTCTTCGTGTAAAAGGTACATCACCCTATAAATGTTGCTTACCTTATCAAAAACATGATATGATCAGATAACACATGATAACTAAAACTCCAACATTTATATTACTTCATATGCATTATAAGCTTATCAAACTACTAAAGAAAAGAGTTCTACTATAACTAAAGCTCTAAAAAATAATTTAAAAAATACCACTTAATAAATAATTCACTATACTCACCACTACAACTATAAAAATTATAAAAACAAAATAAATTAATTAATATATATATATATATTCCTTAGCATTTATATGCCATATAAAATCTTTGAATAAATAAAAATGAAAGGAAAATTTCCCTTACCCACAATGCCAATACTTTAATTTATCCCTTCATTACCATAGGAAAATACCTCGAATTCATTCATATCTTAGCTTAGAGGGAAAGTTGAGTATAGAATGGGTATAATATACTTTATTCATAGGTAGTAAAAGGTTATGTTATTCCTTGTGTTAGTGATGTTATACAAATGAAAATGACAATCAAATACACGTATGTTGTACACTTTGTCCATGTGAAGAGTCACTATTATGATGAGCACTCATAAGTATGTGTGAACGAGCTTAAAGTTAACACTCATAAGGAATGTCTTTCCCAATGAAAAATCTTTTGAGTATCTTGTTCAAAGGGTTTTGAACAGAATTAATATTCAATAGTACACATCCCTTTCTCTTATTATGATATATTCACTTCTCCACTAATTAGAGAGTTTCCTTGCAAGTCAGCTTGACGTATAAATAGATACATTATGGGTTCTTATCATTTGATAAATTATTAAGAAAAATAGAATTATAATTATGTTACTTGAAATATGTGTTTGAGACAAAATTATGATATGGGTTATTCTTATTTCTCATGGGTGTTGTTATGTTGGTTAGTCTTTAGTTAATTGAAGATGATTATTCCTTTTTATCAAAATCATAATAATGTGTAATGTGTAATAAACAAATGTTTTAAAGTTGATTATTATTATTATTATTATTATTATTTTTATTTTTATAAATTTTAGATTTTTTTGGATTACCATTTGAATAATTAATAAAGAATAGTAGTTAAATTTGATAGTTTGTTAAGAGAATTTGTTTGAACATGTCTTATATAAGGATCATAAAAATTATGATTTTTAAAATAGGTAGTGTATGATTGTTCTATCGATAATCCTTAAGGTATTTAGTAGTTTGGAGTATGGTGGTGTGGATAGTTTGATAGATCTTACTATTCTGTGTAAAGTTATTTTGTAAAGAAGGTAATGTAAAAAATGGACAATAACTAGAGTTAAGATAGACATTGTCTGGTAGATGCAATTATTGAATGAAGGAAGGATGGGTGATAATGTTGGCTTAACAATTGGAGAATAAATGGTTATTGATTGTATTATTGTTTGCAATGCTAACTATTCATATTCGACAATGTTGGGTGAAAAGAAGAGTAGGTTTTTTACACAAGTTTCATTGTAGGATAAGGAGAACCTCTCTATTTTATTTCTTAAATGAAAATGTGATTTAAATTGTATGGTATAGGAAATGAATAAGATATCATAGGTGTAATTGGATGGTGAAGTGAGAGAAAGGTAGATAATTATGCAAATATCACTCTTCTATATAGGCTTAACAATTTTTTGCCAAGTTTTTAGGAGCTCCATCAATGGTTATCAAAATCCTAGAAAATCTATTTATTTGAATTTATACAAATATTTCTTCATGCACATGGTTTTTTTTAGTTGTTTTTAAAGCCACAACCAACAAAATGGTGAATATATTGTTCTTGGGCACAAGGAGAAATGCTTCTCTCTATGCTAAACCTTGGTTTTTAAATTTTAATCTTTTAACAAAATATTTAAAATTTAGTCAAATTGGGTGAGGACATCTAATATTTTCATTCTTTTTTGTCCTTCTTTTCTAAAAAGCATAAAAATTTCTTGAAAAACTTTGTTTTTATGTCTTTTCAAATTGAAAATATTTCTCATTCTACTATTGCATATATTTTGGTAAAGGTGGAATATTTATTTTTGGGTTCATCAATATAAATATGAATAAACGTAGATAATGATATTTGAAAACAACATCTTAATTATCAAAAATTATGTTTTAGATGTAGATTTTGTTTTACTATTGAACATTTATTTGATTCAATTCTAAGAAAAAAAAATTCTTATAGAAAAATATCATTAATTTATCAAGAATAATAAAAATAAATAAAAACTCCCTCCCCTACAATGCCAATAGACAAATTTATCCCTTGATTATCATGGGCAAATATTTGGTAATCCTCAAATTCATTCATATCTTAAAGGGAAAGTTGAGTATAAAATGGGTATACAAAACTTTGTTCTTAGGTAATAAAAGTTAAGTTACTCGTGTTAGTGATACACTTTGCCCAACTCTCCTATTATAAAGAGGACTCATAAGCATTGTCTTTCCCAATGAAAAATCTTTGAGAATATTACTCAAAAGGTTTTAAATGGAATTCATAAACAATAGTACATATCCCTTGATCTTATTATGATATTTTTACTTCACTAATAAGAGAGTTTCTTTACAAGTCATCTAGATGCATAAATAGATATGATATGGGTTTTATTCATTATTTTTAATTATGTTGGAAATTTGTGTCTCTTTTAAGTATTCTTATTGAGACAAGTTTTTGATGAGTTATTCTTTGTAAAAGGTATTGCAGATATTTTTATATTGATTATTCATTAATTAATTTAGAATGAAAGTTCATTTGTTTGAAAGTTGCGATAATGAGGGATCTTTTGATTATTCTTTGTAAAAAAATATTATGGGTGTTGTTCTGTGGTTTAGTTATTCGTTGATTTAGCGTGATGGTTCATCCTTTTGAAAGTCACAATAATGAAGGACCTTTGAAATTGAAGGCAACAATTTAGTATTTTCTAGTATAAAAATATTATTTTTAAGTTGAATTTTTATTTATTTTGTTTATTTTAAATGCATAAAATTTCAATCTTTTAAATTATATTTTGATAATAATATAAAATAGTAGTTAAATTATGGATATTGTTAAGATAATTTGTGACATGTATCATTAAAGGATCATAGAAATTAGTGTTTTCAAAATAAGTAATATTTGGTAGTTTCATTGAAAAACCCTAAGGTATTAAGTAGACTTGGATACAATTTTGTAGATTGTTTGAAAACTCTTGTTGTTCCTTGTAAACAAAGATTTTGTAAAAATGACAAATATGCAAATAAGGGATAACAAGTGGATTTAAGGTTAACATTGTTTGGTGGACTGAAGCTACATAATGGAGGTGGGATGGGTACCTATGATGCCTGGATTAGATAAGAAAATATTGTTGGTTACAATTTTTGTTTAAATGATAGCTACTGATATTTAATATTAGTGGGTGAAAAGAAGGAAATGTTTGTTACACTAGTTTCTTTGTAGATAAGAAGGACATCTTTATTTCATTGCTTAGATAGAAAGGTGTTTCTATGTTTATCGTATAGGTAGTGAAGACAATATTACTGGTAGAATTGGATGGTGAAATGATGGAGAAAGAATCACACTATGCAAATAACACTCTTATATGTAGGTTCAACAATTTTTGTGTAAGATTTTTTGGAGCTTGACTAATGGATAACTCTATCTATTTGAATTTATACAAATATTTCCTTGTTCACAAGAGTTTTTATATATTTTTTGAAGCTAAAGCCAACACAAATATGATTCTATTGAAGGATCTTGTAAATGGGTAAATTATTCTCTCTATGCTGAACCTAATTTTTAGATTTTATTCAAGATTTTACCAGTTTGGGTGAGCTACCTAATCTTCCTTTAGATTTTTGGCTTGCTTCTTTTCTAAAAAGCATATGAAACTTCTTGGGAATTTTTTTTTCTCAAATTCAAAATCCTTCTCATTCTACTATTGCATAGATTTTGGTAGAGATGATTTTTTCTTTAGATTTGCCAATAAAAATTTAGCTAAAAGTAGACTATACTATTTGGAAGGAACAACTTGATTGATTATGGAAATTTAGCTTTTATATGTAGGATTTATATCAACATAGCATTGAGAATTCATTTGATTCATAACTAGAAGAAAAATAAATTCTCTTCCAGGGCAACATGGTGCCATAATGCTAAGATGTGCCATAATGCTAAGATGTAGAAACTTATTGTAAATGATTCGTAGAATATAGTACCTTTTCCTTCTTATAATAAGAAGGATTCCAATGGGAAGGATATGTTTCTAAGATCCTTACCTCTTATGAGTGCTTTGGAAGATATAATGGAAAAACTTTTTAAGGATACAATAATTATAGAAGATGGAAAATTGGTATAAAAGGATATAGTTTCTCAAAAATCTTCAGCCTTTGTAGATTTTTCAAAGTTAAAGTAGATAAAGATAATAGATCTCCTAGTGTATAGAATAAATAATTAAAGTCTTTAGACTCACCACCAAAGTGAATTATTAAGAAGGTTCTAGAGGGATGTTTGGAATTAGAAAGTGAATATGCTTAAATTTTTAAAGAGATAGAAAGACAAGATCTATAGAGGATTTAGAAAAGATTAGCTCAGGTTAGATGGTTGGACTTCTAGCTCTAGTATAATGTTCAAAATAAAGAAATGTACCTCTTCTAAAAAAATGTTGAGATCTTACAATAAAAGAGGATGATAATTTTTAATATAGGTTCATTTATTTTTATTTCAAGGGTAGGGGTCTCAATAGAACCTTTAATTAAATTATCAAAAATATGCGTATTTGATAATTTTATAGATAATTTGAGAAAATTATAACTCATTTTAGTATCAAAGTAATATTTTAATACATGAAATTATGGAAAGATGTATGACAATGCCTATATCTTTGAAGAAAAACAATTATTTCTTGCAATCAAAAAATATCTACATGAGTGTAATAAAGAGAGATGAGTGGGTACTTTGAATGTATTAATTACCCCCTTAAAAAAATATAAAATCAAAATTAGATTAACGACATAAATTGCTACTGAAGCAAGAGTAATCCTCCATGAACACCATAATATATGTGTTATCCCAAAACAATATTGATGATGATAGGGAAAACATATTTAATGGAGATACATTCTTATAAGAGAATAAATTAGTTTTATTGGGTAAAACATGAGCAAAATCCATTTTAAATCAAAACAAAAATTGAAATTAAATATTTTCTAGGATAAGTAAAAATTAATACTTTCGATACAAGGATAAAAAATAGAGTTTTATTATAGTGTGCATAATTTGAATGGGGCATAAATAATTTATTTTGAAGGTATCAAAAATTATTATCATTCTTTTGTATGGTGGGAAATTTATTTGGAATATTCGAAAAGGAAGATTAAACTAGTGGTATCTAGCTAGGAAGAGTTCAACCAATTATTGGGTGAAAAAAGGGTATGGAAATTTAAGTTTTAAAAAAGTGTAAATTTTAGTTTGGTATTATTTCAAGTACATTTGTGAAGTAGATTCAAAATGTAATTCCTCTTAATGTTTTTGACATATAGCTTGGTATTCCTTACTTCCATGTTTTGAATGTTATTTTCATGAGGATGGATTACAAATATAAGTGGTTAAATGATGGATCCAAATACTTCATAAAAAGACATCAAAGAAAATACAGAGTTGCAATGGTATGTCCCAACGAAGCCATTAATTAATGTAAGAGAAAACCAAGCTCTCAAATACAAGCTCCAACAACACAAATGAAATGAAGAAATTGTCTCAAAAATCTGCAAGAAGTTTGATTGATTAACAATTCCAAATTCTTCCTCATTACATGGAATCGTTGTCAAACTAAAAATACATCATGCACAACTATATGAGCTGTTTGAAAACCTCACAAATAAGATATGGAGGTCTGATACAAAAAAAAATACACCCATAAATCAGAAATCTTCAATCCACCTTCCTTCAATAACCCCAACCTCCTTCAACCTACAATCTTCTTTGACAAACCACTGCTGCAATCAACTGGAAATATTCAAATGTGCTTGTTTTTGTTTTCTCTCCTCCAAACATACAAAAAAAATTATTTTGGCCCTCTCCTCCAAAAGCTATGCCTTGGGAACCTCCTCTTCCATTTTGAAAAAAATGACTCCTACAAAAAATTTCAATTCTACCCCTTTACAATGCCATCCGCTTCCCTTCTTGTAACCCCCCCAAAATGCCATGCCCAACATGGAATAACCATAAAAATGAATTAAAATAAATATTAAATTTCTCCACAAAGAATATCAAAATATTTTTGCAATGAATTACCAAATTAAGTGACAACTTGGATTTCCACTCTCACAATTAGTGACCCCGCATGAACAAGAAATAGTCAGTTACACAACATGGACACCTATATTCTCCATAATTGCATGTAAGAACATTAAATGAAATTTCATAAAGTTTGTAACTCCCAATAATACCATGCCAAGATGGAAAATTATCAATTCAAATTACAATCCCACCACCTAGACTAGCTTTCACCCCAAAATTTGCATCATAAATAAAGACGAATTTATTTAATATATCATTTTTCCCTAATATTGAGAGTTATTTCTCCAAATAAATAATATCAAACCTTAGGAAAATTAAAATTTAAAATGCTTCCTTTTTTTGGATGATGTAAAATTGTCGAAGACTATGGATGCTCCTACATCAAACACCCAAGGTAGGAAATATTTTGTGAATATGGATTCACAAAATGGATTTGAGTGGTAGTACCACCCTTTCAGATTGCAAGCAATCCTCAAAAAAATCCATAACTAAATTTGATACCTACAATCGATTCTTCTTTCTCTTCTTCCAACACTTAGCTAGAACAAGCAACCTCCTCCTCTGACAACTTTGCTCTTTAATCCTCTTCCTCGATGTGGAATCAACTCCACCATAACCTGACCACCTCTTCCAAGTGTATCTCACATTCTCCTCCAATCTTGTGGGATTCAACCCACCGTAGTCTGTCCACCTCCACCAATTTCCTCCTGCACCATCATCTACAACCTCTAGATACACAAACAAGCGATGTATCCACATACCAATATGCAATGACAACTTCATCTTCTACAACTACAATCTCTTCTATAGAAGGTAAATAATCATCATGTTTAAACTAAAAAATAGAATTTACTTCATCCTTCTTTTCTACTTTAACATCACCTTCTTCATCCTTCACTATAATATTTATCTTCTTACTATTAAAACCATCCATGTATGTATTTTCACAAGTTTGTTTCCATTTCTTCCATATATCCATGTCCTCCAAAGGATAATTTATTTCTGCACTCCTTGCTTCTTCTTCCACAATTGCAAATTCTCTTTTACCTGCAAATAAAATATTACAAAAGGGGGTATAAAAATCATCTTCTATTTGTGCAACAGACTGCTTCTTCTCCATCAACTTTTCAACTTTAACATCCAAAAAATTTTGGATTCTCCTCATCTCTTCTCTCAACAAGGTTCCATCCTTTTCCTCTTCAACATCTTCATAAAATTTGGGGCCATTCATGTTCACAATTTCATATTGCAAAATTTCTTTATCCACTTCACATAACTCACTCCATTCACACACTATCGCTACAATTTGTGCTTCATTATCTTCTCCATTTATGTGGGATGCCCCCTCATATTCTTCCTTCCATTCAAACCTTACCAAGGGGTTACAACACTCTTTATTTTCACTCTTCTTTTCACTATCCTCTTTCAAGAGAACGTTCTTCTTCCCATGCTTATTACCCACACTATCAACTCTGACTTGAAGACTCAAACTATTAGATTTTTCAAGAGGTTTGAAATGCCTTTCTCCTTTAAATTTTCTCTTTCTAAACTACCAAGTGTAATAGATTTTGAACAAATCAGATGGTCCCAAAGAATTCATCTATTTTGTATAGGATATCTTGCCCTGCAATGACTCAAAATAAAACATATGTGTAACGCCCCACCACACAACCCTAGGGGAAGTTGCAATTTACAACACAAACAAACTATTTTTGTTTTTTTAAGAACAAATAACATGCAAGTTCTCTAACCATTTCCAACCAATCCCTTAAGGTTATGAGACTGAGTTACTTAAACCCAAACAAGAAACATGAATTATAATCATAACATTTAATTACTTAACAATTAAGTTCACATACATTCCATACATAATAATTTATATCAAAGAATATGAGATACCACTTGATTCCAATAATATAGTTTACAACATGATTACAACACTCATTCCCCGAATGAGATAAATCCAATAAGCATGATTACATATTACAAATTCCACCTCGATAACAAATGAGGGGTAATAAAATACAAGATCAATTGAATGAATTAAGCAAGGAAGAAACTGGAACCCATGAGCTCTCCAACTGGAAATCTCATCCGCATGAACAAGAAGACAACCCAATAGATTAAGGTGCACGTTCCACCCAACCATGTGATACCTGAAGGCTCACCCCCCGTGCTAGGAGATAGTAACAAGGAATCCATCACAAGACCATCTACCTCTAGACACAAGCTAATACACAGTTGAACTGAAACAAATACGAATACCAAAACACCTAACACAAAGGTTACAATGCTTCCAGAGAACAAAGATCATGTACATCATTTGTACACCACACAATAACTGATTGACTATTGACGTAGGAAGAGTGTCATACATAAATTGCCATGAGTTACCCTAGCTCAACCTTCCTAGGCTACTAGACCCCCATTTTGGGTTACCCTGGCTTGCCTCTACCGGCCGTCGGACCCTCATGCAAAACTATGCGTCTCGTCTTATCTCGAGCCTTAACAAACAAATGCTTCATGAGAGAGGCAATCATTATCTTTATTAGTGTGAAAGTTCCTCGTTAATTCTTTTAAATTATCACTTGATTAAACCCTAGGCGAGTTACCCTGGCACCCCTTTGTGTGTCAGACCCCCACAAAGAGCTACTCTCCTAACAACAACACACACGGTACAAAACCTCAATCCAATGGGTAAACTTGTTAAGATGATCTCTCCAATCCAAGGAGGCAACGAACAAAGGAAACTCACTCCAAACACTGGAGGAAACAAAAGTACATGATCCACTCCTTCCAAAGGAGGCACAAACCACATAAGTCACTCCTAATCGAAGGAGGCAGAAACCATCCCCGTTCGTGAAAACCGGGTGAGACAACATGATACAACTCTATACATTTCCCAAGGTGATTCGCAAATTGAACCACTACATGAAACATTCCAACCTAGAGAACTCCTCTGGAAGACTTACTAGACAATTAACCCCATTTGCTCAACATTGAGAATGAACGAAACATGATTTAAAAAGCATTCCAGACAACTCATTATCTAATGTTAGGGTTTCCTATATTGAATCCAAGCAATGACGCAGTACATGAAATTAATTAAATAAATAACATTATTTGCACATGCTCTAAGTAAACCAACCACCTTGGCAACATTAAGGGATTTAAAACTAACGATTTAATTTCATTTGCTCAATGCTACACAATGATTAAAATCAATATTTTTATATGAAATCATTTATTATAATGTCAATTTCATTTCAACTATAATAATGAAATAATCTTTTTTAAAGTTCCTATCTTAAATATTTAAATATCATTTAAATATATGCCACTAGAATGTAATTTTTAAATACCAAGATTTTCCAATTATTCATAATTGTCAAAATCCTTAAATAAAACATTTATATTTTCCAACTATGATAATAAAATAATCCTTTAATATATATTTTTCAACTCAAAATAAACCCTATTATTTAAATTATATAAACAATATATATATATATATATTTTAAATAATAATAATAAAATATCCATTTAAATTCCCATATTATATAATATTAAATATTATATATTTATAATATAATATTATATATATAATATTAAATATTATTTATATTATATAAAAATATCATATAAAGAAAACAAATAATAAATAAAATTAAAAAAAAAAACTAAATGAAAAAAAAACTTTATTGGGGCCGAACCCCAAGGAAAGGTACACAACCTCCCATAGGGATTGCTGGGAAGGCGGTTGCCTTCACTTCTATGGGTTATGGGGCACCTCTCCCCACACCACACAAAACTAAAAAAAATTCCTTTTATAAATTTTTTTTTTCAAAAAACAAATGAAAGAACCTCCCCTGGTTCGTGGAAATTACCAGACGAAAATGACAAGAACAATTTTGTATAAAAAAAATTCTTTAAAATAAAAAAACTTCCCACTCATAGCATATAGATTTATATGCAAAAGAAACATATATATATTTATAAAATTTCATTTCACAGTCTAAACTTGGCAAATATTCCACAGAATAACAAAACACAACAAATCTTTAAATTTCTAAAAGGACATAATAAAAATTCTCAGATGCAACACAGGTTTTCTAATTTCTATTGCAAGTTTTGAAACAAAAACACATGGGTTTAATAGAAATTCCAAACAGCGGTTTAAAGGTTTTCAAACAGCATAGCAAAGATTGAACTCATTTCAAAATGAAAACAAATCAAAGAGGGAACCTGGTTTTTTTTTCTCCACAGCTTGAAGATTTGTCAATGGTGCTTCCAATTTCTATTTTTGATTCCGGCTCAACCAAGAAATCCACTTTGCTTCTTCCAAATTTCTAGAACCAAATACAAAACCTTGCTCCTCTTTTTTTTTTTCCACAATTTCAAAATTAAAACTAAAATGACATTTTCCTTACAAAGAGTTTTCCCCAATTTGGTCAAACCCCTAAAATATCCCACCCACTAAATTTATTGAACATTTGGAGGATATTTCCATTTTAAAAATTTAAAACAATTTTTTTTACTTTCAAATTGAAATTTCATGCATTTTTGAAAATTTCTTTTAAACAAAAGAATTTCAAGTTTGCAAAGAATTAATTTTATCTATAATTTTCAAAAAGTGAAATTTAAAACACATTTTTATTTTTATTTTAATTTAACTTTAACTATCCAACATGATTTCCATTTTCATTTAAAATTTGAATCTTAATATACAATAATGCCAAAACAACTACTTCATTTAATTTATCACCATTAACCTAGTTAATCAATAAACTAAAAATAATTTTATTAACTAAATCAAATCAATCAATAAAATAAATAACATTTCAATCATTGCAACTAAATACATTTAATCATCATTTTAACTACACCCGCCATTTAATAACCTTTAAAAGATGAAATGAAATAATTACTCAAGGTGAAATGGGCCAAATTAAAACAACAAACCTGACAACAACCAACGACACACTATGACTAGGGTGACGACTTGGCACGAAAAACCTAGCTACTATCTCCCAATCGATTACCGTTGGTCACTAGACACGCTCAAACCTATGAACCAGGTGGAGTCGATGTCATGTACTTGTCAAGCTGTGAACAAAGAGTACATCGAACATGCATATATATATATATATATAATAAGATCAAACACACTGTGAAGAGGAAATCTCAGAATCGTAGGGCACTCACAAGCGAGTGATAGAATCCCATCCCCTTCACCAATACACAATTACTAACTGACGATTCTAACATCAATGATATGATCAACATCATAAAACATCATTAAATCAAATATCTTCTAAGTTAATCCAGAACATGCCATAAAGATAACATTAGAATAAAATAACATCACATCAAAATATAACATTCACATCATTTAACAATTGCGATCAAAAGTAACCAAGTTCCAAGGTCACAACATAATAGAAACCACATACAAAGAATAACATTGCTGATAAAAGAGCCAAAATGGAGGGGTGTTACAATACGCCATTTTGTCAATGTCAATAGAATATTAGAGAGTGCCTTGATGGCATGTGTTTAAATTTATAATTCTATATTTTATAAAAACATACCTACAAAAGAACCAACAAAAATATTGTAGTGTATCTTATTTTCCAATGATACAACAATTTCAAAATGCTAAAATATCAAATTTCAAATGTTACATCATTCATTGATCTTTAGAAACAATCAATGGTTCCATGGGATTTCAAACAACAAATTTTACTCTTTTAAAAGATAGGGGTGTCCACTCTATCCAACACATAATTACTGGCTGATAGAATGATAGAAATCATTGCCCTTTTTTACAATATATTCAAGGAGTTCCAAATGAACAAGTAGCATACAAGTGTTAGCTTTCCCTTTTTATTTCCATATGTTTTTTAAAAAATGGCAATCAAAATTGATCCCACCATGTATGCTAGCTCAGTGAGTTCCATCCAATGGAACAACCGCCTTAACTTGTTAGATTGTCAAAACTTCCAAATGTTCGAAAGCTCCTGTTATGGCATAAGCATGGAGTATATTGACAAAGGTCATGGAATCCAAGCTGTACACTGCCAATGTAATTGCTTGAAAGTTTCAAATGTGTTTTAACATATCTATCTTTCTTTAATAGATGCAAATTATGTTTGTAAAGGTTTACATGGCATTTTTATGCAACTATAATTTGTTTAACATTTTCAAAATCCATTCCAATAGATCTGTGAGCATTACATATTCTTGTATTCATAGATTTCATGACATCCTATTTCTTTTTGGTCATCATCAATCAACTCACACACCTTGTCTATGTTTAAACATTGGACATGCATGCATCTAACCACACTTGCATTGTTGTTACATAAACTTTAAAATTTAAACTACCTATTTCAATGGGAACTTGGGTCTCTATTGGAACTATAAACTTTATAGCAAAATCAAACCCTAAAAAATGAACCCTGGAAAAATCAAACCCTAAAAAATAGAGGGATACCACATGTCAATGCACCCATGTACTTAATTAAGCATATGATATTGAGGTTTTAGGGCTACTCGATTCTTGAATTCGAGACAAGATTTTGTATCCTTTTAAAGGAAAATATTGGTTGTGAGTTAAAATTATTTTCATGCACCTTTTTTTTGGTTGTGATGTTGACCTGTTGTTTATTTGGCCTTCCTTCACCTTGCTTTCATCTGCTTTCACTTCACTTTCCTTCTGTTTGTGAAAATGAATTTCACCTCGCTTGTTCATGGAAATGACAATAATCACTAGAGGGTTATAACCTCTTCTCTAAAAATAGAGGGAATAAAATGAGCTTCATTTAAAGGGGGGCTTCAAACGAAGCCCATGATTTATCATTAATATATATTTTTTTAAATGCCACAACTCGAGGGGGTTCATTCAAAGACCCCCTTCGAATGAAGGGGGGAACCTTCAAATGAACCCCCCTTCATTCAAAGGGTATTAGTAATTTTTTCCCCCACAAACATTTTTTTTAATTCAAGAAATTGTAACCCACTATTGTGGGTTCAACCCTAGGCTAGAAAATTTTATGAGCCCTTGCTCACTATGTAAAACTTTGTATTGTTGCAGGTTAGCAACTCTATCATCATGTGTTAATTGGAATGATTCCAACTCTATTGGGCTTATCCACATTGCATCCTCCACTGGTCTACCCTTCCATTTCACCAAATATTCATTGTACTCTTTTCCCCTTGTCTTTCTAACAACTCTAGAATCCAAAATATTTTTAATTTCCTCTCATTCTTTCTTGGGCAGTTGCTCCTTCCATTTCTTTGGTAATGCTTTCTCTTCTTGTTGTTGTTGTGATGTTTCTCCCTCATGGTAAGTATATAAATCAAAAACATTAAAAATTAGAAAGATTTACAAACCTTTAGGTAGCTCCAATTCATAGGCATTTGGTGATTTTTTTTTTATAATCTTGCATAGTGCAATCTTCTTCCACTTGAGCTTGTTGGAGGCATGGCTGGGAAATATTTCCTTTCGTAGATGTGCCAATACCGTATCTCCTTCAAAATTATTTTCCCTTCTCTTCAAATCAGCCTTCTCTTTATACTATTAGCTTCTCCAACTAATTTTTTCTCTCACCTGTTGGTGTAAATATTGCACATGTTTGGAAAACTCCTATCCTTCAACACTTCTTTTATATCCCTCAATATTTGTAAGCTCCCTTAATTTTGAAATAACTCTAGGGCTATGACCATATACAATTTGGAATGGAGTATTACTTGTACTTTTATTGATTGAGTCATTGTATTCAAAATCAATTTGAGGCAATACCAAATCCCATTGCTTTGGCTTATCACCAACTAAGCATCTTGGCAAATTAACTAAGCTACGATTAACAACTTTGCTTTGTCCATCTATTTGAGGATGATATGCAGAGCTAAACTTTAAATTAGTCCCTAATTTCTTCCAAATTGTCCTCCGAATATGTCCTACAAACTTAGTATCATGGTTTGAAACTATACTTCTTGGTAAACCATGCAATCTAACAACCTCCATAAAGAACAAATTTTCTACATATGTTGCATCATCTATTTTCTTGCATTCTATAAAGTGAGCCATTTTGGAAAATATTTCAACAACCACAAAATAGAGTCCTTACCTCGCTCTATTCTTGGTAGTCCAAGCACAAAATCCATGCTTACATCTCCCCACGACTTCTTTTGTATGGCTGATATAGGCCTATATTTTGATTCCCTCCTTTGGCATATTGACAAATTTGACATCCTTGCACAATTTTTTTGATTTCAGCTCTCATCTTTGGCCAAAAATACCTTTCACTAAGTTGTGCCATTGTTTTATCAACTCCAAAATTTCTAGCTAAACCACCACAATATTTTTCTCTTATTAAGTTTTAATTCATTGGTCTTGAGGTATATGCATAGTTGTTTCCCTTTGAACAACAATCCATTTTGTATAAAATAATCCATCCAAGGTGTCCTATCCACACTAGTAGGTTCCATACATGTAATCCATGCATCCTTAAAATCTATATCATCTTTGTATAAATATTTCATAGCATCAAATCCAACTACTTCGACCCTCATTTCAGTCAACAATGTTGCTCTTCTACTTAATGAATCTACTACCTTTTCTGAACTTCCACTTCTATGATTGAGGAAAAAATTATACCCTTGTAGGAACTCAACCCACTTCATGTGTTGTTGGTTCAACTTGGTTTGACTATTAATAAATTTTAAAGCATGGTGATCCATGTAAATAATAATCTCCTTTGGAAGCAAATAATGATGTCACTTCTTTAAAACTTGTATAATGACATAAAATTATTGAAAACATAAAATGAATACCTTTTCTTGGAATCATTAAGATTTTCACTAAAATATGCAATAGGTTTTCCCTCTTGGCTTAGAACTGCTCCTATGGCTATCCCACTTGCATCACAATCCACTTGAAACACTTTTGCAAAATCAGGCAATGCTAATATTGGTTCTTTGGTGACCTTCTTCTTCAAAGTCTCAAAACTTTTATCTCCTATTGTTGTCCACTTAAACTCTTTCTTGTCTCCCCTTATAGTTTCAGTTATGGGTGCACATATACCACTAAATTTTTGAATGAATTTGCTATAGAAACTAGCTAAACCATGGAAAATGTGAACCTCTTGCACACTCCTAGGTGTTGGCCATTCAATGATAGCACATACCTTTTCTAGATCCATTTGCAACCCTTGTGGAGAGATAACATATCCCAAATAAACTAATTTCTCTTTCATAAAACTACACTTTTTCAAATTCACTAATAACCTTTCTTCCTTGAGCTTTTGTAAGACTTGTCTAATATGCAATAAATGATCTTTGCTACTACTAAAAATTAGAATATCATCAATATAAACAATCACAAACTTCCCTAAAAAATGGTTTCAACACTTCATTCATTAACCTCATAAATGTGCTCAGTGCATTTGTTAATCCAAAGGGCATTACTAACCACTCATACAACCTCTCTTTGGTCTTAAAAGTAGTCTTCCACTCATCAACCTCTCTTATCCTAATTTGGTGATACTCACTCTTTAAATTATTTTTTGTGAAATACACAGCCTTTCCTAAATAGTCCATGAGATCATCCATTCTTGGTAAAGGAAAACAATACCTTATTATTATTTTTTTGATGGCTCTTGAGTCTGTACAAATTCTCCATTCACCATCCTTCTTTCGTTCTAACACAACTAGTACTCCGCATGAGCTAAGGATTTCTCTTATCAATCCTCTTTTGGATAGCTACAACACTTGTTTGTTTACCTATTCATTTTCTGTAGGTGTCAATCCATAGGAAAACTTGTTGGGTAAAATTGTCCCTGGAATCAAAAGAATATGATGGTTGATGCTCCTCATAGGTGGTAGTCCTTCTAGTAAATCCTTGGACATAATTTTATCAAACCCTTCAAGAAAGTCCTTTACTTCTAAAGGAATGTCACTGCTATCATCTACTACACCTACTTGTAGCTCTTTGGGAACTTTTACAAAACATAGTTTTTCCTTTTTAATCTCCTTCAAATATTATTTACCTGTCACTAGCAGTGTTCTTGGACCATTTTCCACCTCTTCTTCTTTAGTTACCAGTGGAATAAGAGTGTGTTTTCTTCCATTTTTCTCCAATGTGTAAGTGTTTTCTCTTCCATTATAGATTTCCTTCCTATCAAACTACCATGGCCTCCCTAAGAGTAAGTGACATACGTCCATAGGCACGACATCACACAAAACCTCATCTTCATAAGTGCCTATTCAAAAATTCACTAGGTATTGCTGGTCAACTAAGACTTGGTACCGTTTTTGTAATCATGACACTTTGTAAGGGGTAGGGTGAGATATCCTTTTTAACGCCAACTTGTCCACCATTTCAACTAAAACCAAATTATCAGTGCTGCCACTATCTATGATAACCTTGCAACATTTTCCACCTGATTTACATATTGTTCTATACAAGCTTTTTCTTTGGGAAAGTTCATCTTCTCTTTTGGATGGTTTCAACAATTTCCTCTACATCATAAGTGCTCCTCCTCTCTCAGGTTCATTTGGTTGAATAATAGACCATGAAGACTCGGTATCTCCTTTTTCTACATGTGCACTTGCTACCCTTGTTCTCTTGGATCCTTTTGGTCTGCATTGTGGGCATTCATAAAATCTATGGCCTAATTGTCCACAAGAAAAACATGTGCCTTGGAAGCCTCTAACTTAGCTTCTTCCATATCCACCTCTACCTCTCATTGGGTATGATCTTGATCTTTTTTCATCTTTCTCCTTTTGAATTTTTGAAGGGATGGTCTCCTTACCATGGTTGTATTTTTTTTGTTGCTACACTTTGTCTTTCCTGAATCTAGGTCTCTACCTTTGTTTTTTCCTTGATTTCTTGCCAATTTCTCCTCAATCTTTAGAGCATATTGATATTCTTCCTCCATTCTTTGTAGCCTTACTATACTTAGTTCACCTTGAATGTTCAACCTCAATCCATTAATATATCTTGCTACTTTTTCATGGTCTAATTCATTATGGCCAGATCTAATGGAAATTTTATAAAACCCCTATGTATAGGCATTCACACTTAACTCCCTTTGTCTTAAATCTTGTAATTTCTTGAGAAGCTCAAGTTAATAATCACCAGGTAGGAATTTATCCTTCATCTCGCTTACCATTCGATTCCATCTTGTTATCCTATCCCTACCATTTCTTCTTCTTTCAACCCACACCTCTTTCCACTAGAGTGTTGCATGCCCTTTCAACATTGTTTGAGAAATCTTCACTCTTTTAGGGTCCTCTACTTCATCATATTCAGAGTATTCCCCCATCTCTGTTATCTAGTCAATTAATTCATCTGGTTCTGAACTTTCTAAGAAGCTTGGTAATTCTATCCTTGTTCCTTTCCCAATGTTGGAAATAAC
This sequence comes from Sequoia sempervirens, assembly GCA_007258455.2. Lineage (NCBI taxonomy): Eukaryota > Viridiplantae > Streptophyta > Pinopsida > Cupressales > Cupressaceae > Sequoia > Sequoia sempervirens. The sequence goes on from VDFB02058242.1 coordinate 24,442,582, forward strand.
TTTTTATAAGCCTTCTTTCACCTTCATCCATATCTCCATCTACATTTTCACCTTCTTATCCAGCCATATCTTCTTTTTCTTTATCATATTCACTGTCAAAATATTCATGTCCTTTGCCTCTTCTCATTCCACCTTCTATTGCATTCATTCTATCTTGCACTCCCCTCAAAGTTTCTAACACCTCATCTATTCTTCCTGCTGCTTCTACGATTTTCCTGTTGGCCTCTACTTCTATCTATTGTCCCTTCTGACACTTTCTTCTCTATTATTCCCTTTTGTCTCTTCTATTCTTCTTTACCCATTGTTGTTCTGACCTTTTTTTCCCCCTTTTTTTTTATGTACTCATTTTTTTTGCTGTCTTCTTTTCCTCTCTTCCAAACTAACAAAATCTAGAAACTTCCTTTTCAAAATCCTGCCTAAACCTTAGGGCAGCACTCAAAATAGTCATTAATACTCACCCACCTACTATTTTAAAACTCAAAATTCCCGCTCAACTAGTTTTATGGCCGTTTCATTGTTGCTGCTCATTAAATGAGCTTACGGGTAGGTAGTTTTCTGCCCCAAAAGCAAAAAAAAATTCAAATTTTAAAACCTTTAACAACCCCTTCAGGTGGTAGTACTTAGGGAAAAGAAAAAAAATCTAAAATAAAATGATGCCCCTACATCAAAATCTAGTGTAAATAAATAAAAAAAATGTGACTAATGCGTTTAAATTATTAATAAAATAAGAATACTTAGCTCGCATTCTAATGCAGGTAGGCTGTAAAAAATGTTAGGTAGTGATTCTTCAAGATGTAGAAAAATATGTAAATATCATATGAATGTTCTAAAATTAATACAACTTTTTCCTATCATAATAAACCACTTATGGAAATGCCAAATCAACCATGCACTTACAAATTATCTTACCTATGCAAGGGTGAATTGGAATTGGATGGATGACTTTGATCGAGCTATGAATCATTAAATCTTTGTCTTTTTCTGTCATGAATTTTTATCCATATTTCTACATAAAAACTTGGTTATGTAGTTAGGAGTTTATTTGTGATAGGGACAGTACCTCCCTAGTGTCAAACCTCATAAAGATATTAATTCAATGAATATGAAAATGATAAAAAAACAAGACAAACATGTAGTAGATGCCTTAAATATTGATGGAACCAAGTAATGCAATAAAAAATGCTTTGACTATATTAGGTTATATTTTTAACTATAAAATTCTGACAAATAATGATTAGTTGGAAAGGTCAAACCCTAAATTTGAATCATATCAATTCCATAAATGTACATCTACCTTCAAATCAGTTGTGCCATCATAAATTTGACCTAGAATAAAAAATAGATGATAAATAAAAATTCAAATTGTGTACTAATTATTAATTGAAATCATACTATTTTATACTTATCATTACATAAAAATAATTCAATCAAAATGGATCCAAAATGAAAGAGAAAAAGTGAAGGCATACCATTTTCATCATTATATACATTGTTTTTATTTATATCATTACAACAACTGAGTAGAAATACAATTATCTGTCCAGATTTTACAGTATACAAAACATTATTTAGCTAGCAGAGGGAAAAAACAATATAATATAAACTCTTTGATAGTCCAGTCATCTGCATAAACAGATATAGTATCTTACTTTCTGGCATTACTATCAGAGGAGAGCTTTCATAAAGATCTGCTGCCCAGCTCCAAAATTGCATGTCATTATAGTTTGAGATTCGATCAAAAAATGTCTCTGTTAATGGAAAAAGACAAGACATATGCTATCATTCTTCTGAATAGATTTAGTTCAGCAGGAGAAATTTTTATATATATAATTCAAATAAGAACTGGTTGTGAATACAATTGCATGAATAAAAGTGGGCCTTGGAATGGATTTGCAATCAAGTGGAACAGTTGAGATGATGATATAAAGCGCCTGGCATGGCACGCTCATGAGCTATACTCTACTACCATATTGCTCAAGGAATCAAATGATAATGATATGAAACTGAACCAAGAAGCATGCCACCAGATTAAATAATGGATACGATTCATCTAATATAAAGTAAAGAATGTCTTCATCACAATAATGGCCAGAAGAGGAGCAAAAGCATGAAAAGTGAATAGCATCATTAGGACAATAATGACCAGTGCTTTTATTGAAAGAAACCCTCAAGGTCAAGATTTTACTGTGCCCATTTGAATGATGACTGCTTCTTAGATTGTTGAAGAGCCAAGAGAAATATATTGAGCATTCAAAATGGTCTACTGTCCACATGAATGGTGCTTATGAACTCTTAAAAGCAACCACTTTATCTTATTCCTTTGGGTGCACTAAGTTTTATCTGATGGAGAATTTTATATTGTTCATAAGATCGTTTTGTTATTTGAAACAAAGTATAAGTCTTAGGTTAAAACTTCTTCTATCGAAACCTAAGAATTCGAGGACATCCATTCCATTCAATTGATATTTTCAATTTCAGTATATTTAATATAATATGAAAAACTTATTACAAACTCAACTAATCAAATAAAATGTGTTCAATTTCGTTCTAAAGTGTAACAATATATGAATATAATGTGTTTTTAAGTGTATTATCAACTATGGCAATGGGAAGGAGCTCTAGGTTATGGTATTTAATATAGAGAGCTTTCAAATTCTTATTGGTTACATAGCCCATGTTCATCGAGATAAAATACAAGCCAGCATAGCCTTTTTCCAAGATAGTTTATAGCCTTAGGATGCTATTATTGTGAATAGTAGACTAAAAGTACTTGCCTAGCTTCTTGTTTGGTTGCCTTGGCTTGAGTGATGCTAAACAACTCTCTGCTTCTCCATTAGTAAATGAAAACATAACCATTTAGTAGTAAGTATTCTTCTTTACTGTATATTGTTATCTATCTTTTTCAGATTCATCAATTTAAGAAAGCAAATAAAAGACAGTCAACTGCATCCATTAATGCAATAGCTGTCCGTGGAAGTTTGGTTTGAAGCTTATTACCTAATCACACACAAAAAATTGTAAAAGAATGTGTTGGGGAACTTAATACCTTCCTAATTTCATATAAAAGGGCTTGAATATCTCCAGCCATTTAATGTTCAAGCTATCCATGGGTTATTGGTGGGATCTGCCAATAGGCTAGTGACAAAAAGCATTCTATATGTGTCTATGTTAGTAAATGGTTAAAAAGTATTCTATGAGTATGTATGTAAATAATATTGTAAGGAAAGTTTTACATTTAATTTGCAAACAATTAGTTAGATATTTAGAGTTTTCTATATATAATAGAATTGAATAAAATGTAATAATTAAATGGGATAGTAAAATAGTTTAAATTTAGGATTAGCAATGGATAAAAAATGTTGATGTTATTTTGGGATGATTGGTCTCTATCAAGAAATTGTTTGTTTTAGTTTGATAAATTGACATATTTTTTTTTGTGAATTGACATGTTCTATGTGATCAATCCTAACTATCATAAGCTTGATGCTAAGCAAAACTAATTAAGGGTTTGTGAGAATGACTCTCTTGAATCTATTATCTTCCACTTGCTAGATATGTAAGAAGTCAAGGTGGTATCTAGAGATATTGTTGAGATGCTTGCTTACATGATAGGTGAATGAATTTTCCTAGATGAAACCCCTTGGTGGACTAGGTTAATGATCTTGAGAAATATCAAAGACAACTTTCACAAACATGCAAGTGGACTATATGATGATATATATGATTCCTATATTTCCCTTTAGAATTCAAGTGTACTCTAACAATCCACCTTATGAAATATAGTACACAATGAATATATTTAAATACCATGACATTGTCCAACATGTCACATGGAATGTCCATTAGGCCAACTCATAATTGCTAGTGAAAGGGGGCAAGAAAGTTGGAATTTCAATTTGATGACTTGAATTTTGGAGGTCATCTCCACACTTCTTGTTATTGATCTTCATCAATATTTCATTTCAAAAAATTATTTTGAACTAATAAAGTGTTGATTTTGAGGCAAATAATGAATATCTGGGAATCAATGTAAATGAAGGTGAAATAGAGATGAATAAGGATTAGATATTGAATTTTGAGCCAAGTCTAACATAATATTATGTCACCTATTGATATTTTATTTCATTAATATCTTCCTATCAAGGTAGACCTAATAGTATATGGGAAATAGCATGGACATACTAATTTTACCATTACATTTCAACCCCCTTTGATTTGCATACAAATCTAACAACATGCATTTCAAAATATATGAACATTCTCAACCAATATGAAAATTAAATATTCAAACACTCATAAAAGGATAGAATTATTCTTGTACTTCTCTTTAGGATGAGTGCTCCATCGAAACTTGAAAAATAAGTGTGCAATGAGTAGCATTGTCATATGATAAAAATAAGCACAAACAACAACTTGCTTTAACTTTATACAAAAAATGAAAACACAAAAGGGATAGGAATTTTTGACTAAAAGAGGGGTAAAATTTTATTCAAACCAAAAAGAGCAGTACAAATAAAGGGAATTACACATCCCTATCAATCTCCACTAATTGGTCCAACTTTTGTGACAAATCTGGGGGTAATTGACCGCTGTCCACAATATTCCAATCCTACCCATGATTAGAAGCCCATTTAGCCAAACAATCTGCAACCCCATTCCATTCATGTGGAATATGATATAAAGAAACAAAATCTAAGGAAGCACACAAATTAAGAAATTGTTTTACAATAACAACCAACTGCCAACTAACATCCTCTAATTGCTGCCTCTTTAGCAAATTCACCACCACTCGGGAATTTGATTCACAATTGATCTATCTCCACCCAGTAGCACAACCATGCTCCATGGCACACAAAATGACAATGCAATTAAACTCCACACAATAATGTAATAAAACTCTATGTAATATGGTAATATGAAAAAGGTTCACATAATGTGACATGTCTTTGTAAAATGATATAATTATATTTGAATCTTTTGATAATTCTCTATCTAGCACAATACACTATCTAAAATTTCAACCATGAAAAGTGTTAGTGACTATATATTCCCCCCTCAAGTTGTTTACATGTAATAGATGCAAAGAATTGGAGAGGGAAAAAATGCATCACAATGATAAAAGATAAAAGTGATAAAATAATGGAAGAAGATGTAAATATCTAAGCACATTTATCATGGGGAAGGCACAATGCCACCATGATCGCCACCAATTTGTGCTATGATTAAGATAGTTTAGTAGGAGACATAAGTTTATATGAGGAACTTATAAATGCAATCATAACACTAAAAAATGAGAGGGGGCTCATGTTTGTAGTCATATTTACAAATTGTTACATGGGTTATAATTTGGAGTCTTATGATGATGTATCACTATATAATTTTTTTATGTACTAAGAAAAGTGATTAGGAATATACTTTCCTTAGCTATTTATGCCTCAAAACTTCTTGGTTACCTCTATTAGTGTGTCCTTGTGCTCCTTGTGCCTTCATGTTTTGTGATCAAATGTTTTGTAACTTCAAATTATAATAGTTTCACCTAGAATGGTGAAGAATTCATTTACCACAAGTGCTAGTTGTGAAACCCCCATAGTGATTCTAGGATTACTATGATAACTTTTACATTCACCATAATAGTTTTTGTATGACCTAAAAATGTATATTAGACTAGAGGCGTAAGCTCTAATTCAGAAATGGAATTAAAATAAAATGCAAAGCAAAAGACTATTCCAAACTATCACAAACCTCAGATAGAGCTCAACAATGAAAGAAAAATAATATAATAGTGTAAGTAATAAACTCAAAAGTTATCATAAACCTCCATTGTTGATTTGATTTGCTCCTTCAATGCTTTGAAATGTCGATGCTCTCTTTGTTTGAATGATACCAAATTCACAACATGTACCTAGCTTGAATGATTATTGATGACGAATAAGGGAAGTGTCTAAATTTGTAGATTTTTGGGATGGAAAATGGATGGCTAAGATCTGATTATGAGATCAATGGTGGAAAATGATTGAGAGGAATTCCCTAGGATATAGGAGAAGATGGAGGGTGGAGATAAGGTAGTTAGAATGTGCATGGTTAAGATTAATTTACTAAGTTTAGTAAGTGGTCAAGGACATGAGGGAAGTTGGCAAAATGTACATCTAGGGAGGATAGATTCTATGGTCATGTTGAGAGAATAATGGGACCTCAAGGATAAGTGTTCCTAGGTCCCCAATATTCTTGGAAGGTGGTGAGATAAAATAGGCCTAATTAAATAATAATATTATTTAATTATTTTAGCCACATGAGTGAGGTGGATATTGGGTGGAATATGTAATTAATTAATTATTTATTGTGATGAGATGGAAAAGGGATGTTTAATTAAATAATATGATTATTTAATTAAGTTATGGACTTTAGGTGAAAGGGATAAGTCTTAGATTAATTAGGTCTAGGCTTAGGTGACGAATTTGGTTGATTAGGGAATATGTAATGGGACATGATGAATAGACCTAGGGAATATTTTAGGTGTCAACATTTTCCCCCTCTTTGATATAATGAAACTAAGTGGCATTGTGTCAAAGAAGAATAAAAAGTAGGATGGGATGGAATGAAGCTTCAGTGGAAAGCTGCCCCAACCACTTATGGATGATGATGGAAGTGATGCCCCCTCAAGAGAAATGTTGGGTGAAATAGAACCCAATAGGTATCTTAAAAAGACAAAGGGTGATGAAATATGTCAAAGGATCTAAAATATGATGTGAGAGAGATCATATTTGGTTGATGTACATTCTATGAATATAGGACTAAGGATTGATTTAAGGATCCAACATTTGGACTAATGTCGCTAGGATGATTTGATTTGATTGCATGGATGTACATGTAGGATGATGAAATATCATAAGGATGGTAATGAAACTAAATGACACATGATTGGGATCTGATGGATAAATAGTAAGATAAAATATGGAATGGATAAGGAATACATGTTGTCATGGTAACTTCACATGCAAGGAGCAACCTTTATTTTTCTATAACACTTAGCGTTATGCACCATGACATAAGAGACTATGATGATGATGTGCCATATGCACATGGAATAACTCACAAATAAATAAGTTACAAATAGAATTGTGATCCAATAGACATGTAGTCATAGGTACACCATCATATGAATGATGAAGGAAAAGTTTTGACAGTGTGATTGGTGGAGCACTAAGACTAAGACTATTGGAAACAAGCAAACACATACCCATAAAAGCAAGAAATTAAAAACATGAAAAATACACACATTGGTATCCAATAACATGTTGAATCCAAGGGTGTATGAGATTGGATGGATTGATTGGATCCAAGGATCGATGATGAGGATTGGATTATATTTTTCCCCAGTTCAAGAAAAAATTGGTTTGATTGATTGATTGATGATTATAGCATTGTTGATGTGGGAAGGATGCATCTTGAAAACAATGCAAGGATTAGGTAAAAACATCCAAATAATTATTGATTAGATTGATTGAGTGATTGAGTGATTTATTGATGATGATAACTTGTATCAAGATAAGTAACAAATATTCTAAACGTTTGGATGGATGCAAGATTTTGGATGGGGTATACTCAAATTTTAAGGGCTTCAACATGGATAATTTTTGTTTTGTGGAGCATACTTATGGATTGGGAATATTTTTAGATAAGTGTTTTTTGTTGTGGATCACTATGATGGTACAACCAATGACAAGGGGTAGGACAAGCCTAAAGACAATGATATGTTGATTTGGATGGAATGGTTTCGAAAAAGAGTGGGATGGGGAGGATATAGATTGATGGAAGAATGTGTGGCTATATGTTCAAGGACTTTATTGCATGGGATTAACATTGTTTGATCCAAGATAGGGGTTGGATAGTGTTATCTAGGAAATTAAGTGATGGTATATGGTGTATGGCCAAAGGTTGGCTATGTTAAGAGTTTTCCCCAAAGTGTACGTCATATTCCCCCAATAATTATTAAGACCAAGGTGAATAGGAAACATGAATGAGGTATGGCTAAACAAACATGGTGGATGGGTATGATGGAATGGCATGATAGGATGAAATAGTTTGGTGGAATGGATGAGATGACTTGCCCCCAATTTCAAGGTCAACATAGCTAGCTTACTTACACATGATGCCAAATAATGGGTTTTCATCATGGTACTTGCCCAAGGTGCCACAAAAAGTGGTTTTCACCATTAGACAAATTCATTTCTCTTTACGATTTTTTTGAATTTTTCTTTTTTCTATTTTTTGAATTTTGTTGATTTTATAATTTTTTTTAGAATTTTGGACTTTAGTTACCATGTTTAGGGATGGTTGATGTAACTGATTTGGATGCTTCTATCATGATATTCCAATAGTATCTTGCTTTGTGTAGTTTTTTTTAGGATCATTGTACTAGTATATAAATCACAATTGTGACGATGTTCTTTGATAGTTGGGTTGGCCTTGTCCATAACTCTTATGGTAAAGTATGGATGCAAGGATGAAGTGGATTCTAGGTTTGATTTTCATTTTAGGATGAAGTGGGATGGATTTAGATGGTGTAGGAAATGAGTGGGATTTGGATTGCAGATGTGATAAGTGGTTCTTTCGAGGTGGACATGTGGATTGATGGATTTGGGATTTGGAATTGGTATTTGTCTTAATATTAGGAATAACTTTCATTTTAGATAGTGAATATTTTCCTAATAATTGTATAGGTGGTGCACACCTATTATACTTAATATGTGAATTTTGATCTATAGATTTATTTTGATGATTTTCTTTGATTGGACTCATCAATTTAGTTTTCTTTGGGATCCATATTTATTTTTTGCTCACTTATTGATCTCTTTGGGTACATATTGATTTTGAAATTTATTTTGATTTTGATATGGAATATGTATTTGATTTTTCTTTGGTAGTTGATAAAAATATTTTGATTCATGGGAATACTTTACTTTGTATGATGGAGGATGATGTTGGTCCTAGTCAAGGGGTCTAGGAGCTTGCAAATGTAGGTTGCGATTATGGATGGAGGAAGTAGGTAAAATAGGGGTGGACCGATAATTCTTAGAAAAGTTATGGATGACCTCTATTTTGATGCTTTCATTGGATGAGGTTTCCCCAACTATCATTGAGTTGTCACCATTACATTACTTGCTTGAAGATGTGTAGTGAAGACCTTGATATCCATCATTTTTATATAATGATATTGGTTTTAGAATACCTTGTTCATGAAGTCCTAAAACTCTTCGAACCCATGCTTTGACATATTTTATTTGTAATAGGATACTTTTTACTTTTGAAATTGGATGCAAATACATCGTTAGGAAACCTTGAATTAGGAGAAGTATTTATGTTCTCTTTTGCAAGAAGGCCAAATCGTATGAAGGCGGTTGAACACTTGACTTGTAAGATGATAGTAGTTTCTCCTTGTTTTTAATTATGGTATCTTGATAAATGATATGCTCAATATGATCAACCTTGTCTTATAAATACTTATGCATGTTGTCATTCATATCATTTGTTTGCTATCAAAGTTTCCAATGGAGGCAAGTGTTTCATCTCAGGAAATGGAAGTTTCAATATAATGGATGGGCTCATCTTTGATTTCATGGTCATGAATGGGATAAAAGTGGAGTAAGGGATCATCTTGTATTTTAGGAGCAATGGTGGGATCATGACAAAAGATCAGATTTTGGGTGTCATTATCATAAATAGGATCTTGATCAAAGATGAGATTGTGATGGGTTTCATGATAATCTATTGGATCTTGGTCAAAGATTGGATTAATATGAATAGTAGGTTAATTTATGGAGATATTATCATTAACTTGATTTTGAATTGATTGGGATAAATTTGTGACATGCTTTAGGGAAAGATCTTGACATAGCCTTATTTCCTTCTTAGACAAGACATGTATACTTTGCTTTGCTTTGATTTTCCCTATATCAACTAGGACTTTGATATATTTTCCTAGTGCAACACTAACAATATTCTTGGATAAGTGGGATATTTTTGGACCTTATGATTCTTATATTTTTTGGATATTTTAGGTTTTATGGACTTCATGAAAAATTTAGGTTGATTTTCCCATGTGAATAAAATCATGGAGACAATAGTGTTTGATGGTTTTGATTTAGGATAGGCATAGTGGAAGGAGACTCATGGATAGGTGTTGTAGACATGAACTTCTTGGATTTTTCTTTCTTTTTTTTGTTTATTCCATACAAGTAGTACTTGAATAAGATCTTTAGTCCAGATTCAAGGGAAAAAACAATATTTCATGAATGAGTGGATTCTAATTTGGATTGGTTTGGAGTACTTGGGTGATAATGATTTGGAGGAGGTGAATGCAAATGATTTGTAATATGTAGAGGTATATTGAAAAGATTTGGGTGAAAAGGACTTGAATGACATGGATTGGGGTGATAGGAAATATGGTTCTAGGATGGTATTTCCCTTTCCAATGGTGGGATAGGGATGAGTAATGGATGTGTGATATTGGTTTGTGAGGGAGCTAGTGCTTGGGAGGACTTGGTTTTTGAAGGTATCAAATTTTATGGTGGGTTGTATGGAATCTATGGCAATATGGTTCATAATGATATCATCAATGGCGTCTTGGTCAATGCTATCATTATCATCAAAAGGGTCATACTCAGGTTGGTAGACAAGACCATCATCATCATCATAAGGATCATATTCATACCTTGATAGACAAAACCATCATTTCCAGCATATGGATCATATTTAGGTCAATAGACAAGAGCATCCTCATTATCATAAGGATCATATTCATTATACTTGGCTTGATTTGGGAAAATAATCTTTTGGCTTGGTTTTATTATGATCTTTGGGATAGCTTTGATTATGAGTCTCGAATTTGTTGGTGTGGGATATGTATCCATCATTTTAATTAGATCCTTGGATTTTCAAAATTGGTATGGTTTGGATTTTAGATTTCTTTGACTTATGGTGACTATATCAAAAGGATAACCCTTAGTGGACTTGATAGATGATTTGGATAAAATACGTGGATGAATAACTTGGATTCTTAGGATGACCCCAATAATGGTATTAAATGATTAGATGGACTATAGGGACTTGATAACCTTGGATTATAGTTTAATTCTTGGATCTTAAGGATGGTTTGATTATGAATTTGATTTTGGAACCTATATATTGGTGTAGTGTCTCCAAGGATTAAACAATAGGCCTTATAATGATTAAAGGTCCCAAGGTTGGACTAAGGTGATTGTTTTGATTATAAGATCCAAAGGTGATGTTTTCAACTATGACCAAGAGTTGATTTGGATTGATGATGATAGCATGAGGATATTGGATAAAAGATAATGATACAATAACTCAAGGATATCCTAATGTTTGAAAAGATCTTGGATATGAATTCAAGGATGACTAGGGTTATGGTCAAGGGGATAATGAGTGATAAAAGGATGTGAAATTTCACTCAAGGTGTGTTGTGGATGTTTGGATAATGGGATAAAGAAAAATATGGACAATGTATGAAGGATTAAAAGGTGTGGTTAAATTGGATAAAGTTGAAGTGGAAAAGGAAATAGTTTGATAGGAGAGGTGTCGTAGACTATGGATTTGGTAATGACCAAGGATAAGTATAGTTTTCACTAAGATTGGTATTTGAATGGCTGTTCTAGATTTGACTTCAATGATTTGTGTTTCAAATGATAGAAATTGGATAATATTTTCAAAAAAGAAAAGGACTTCAAAGTAGACTTGACTCAACTTGGTTATAAAGTTTACGAAAAAGCATTTGGTATATACAACACTCAAACAAGAAGACACAATAACAAGCCTATATTTATTCAATAAAGGGTGTGCTAACTTAGTACAGGCTCACACAATAAAATACCTTAAAGTGAGTGGATAACTAGGGAATGTAAAGGTCATGTACCAGCTCTACACCCTTTACCTTGAAAGGACAAGGCTTAATCAAGGAATAGCTACTATCTCAACACAATAAGGTACATGGTGGTTACCTTCATGCATGATACTATACCTTGCACCATGATTAAGAAATGACTGAAAGGTCTTAAACTAGGCTATACAAGGCTTATCTAGGGGTATCCTCCAAATACCTCAAGGGTACGTGAGGCCTAATCCATGAATTTGAATGTGAAAGAAATTTAAATAGTTGAGAGAAGAGGGTAACCCATCCTTCTCCTTCACTTCCCCAAGATATAAATTTATTGGGGGATTAGCTTGAATGACAAAAAGCAACTTCCAAGAGGCATGTCTTTTTATTCACCTGCTATTTATACTACATTGGAACACTAGAGTTGAGGTCGTCCCTTGGGGTGATGAAATCCCAAAATAGGCCCCCTATAAATAAAAATAAGACAACACTTATTTCTAATCCTTAAGATCACTCTAAAGTGCAAGAGGAGAGTATATGTAAGTGTGCTTGGGGTTTAAAAGATACTTATAAATTATTAACCCAAATTAAAATGTGAAGTAAGTTTTAACCCAATTTTAATGTGAGAAAACAAAAAGTGAACAAATCACACAAAAAATAAAATGTTTATAATCATTTTCTTTAACCAAACGTCCTATAAAACCACTTGAATTAGTGGTTTGTAAGATATGATGTCTTGAAATCATGAAAATTCCCACACACAAAATTCAATTAAAAATGAAAAACCAATAAGTTATACAAAAATAAAAAACTAAAAAAATGAAAAATTTGGATTTTCCTGATATTTTTTAAAAAACACTGAAAAATTAAAAAAAAACACAAAAGTTATGACTAAATGATGTTTGAAAATAAAAGCTTGAGTTTGAACGAAAATACCTAAATTTTGAAGAATTTTTTTTGAAAAAATAATTTCACCACAATGTCCATGGCAGAACTAGCTTTCCAATATCTATAGAATTTTGAAAATATGATAAAAATTGGAAAATTATGACTGTTTGAATGAAGAGTGCTTTTTATGGGGTTTCAATGGTGCTAGGATAGGCTTAAGCCCTTATCGACTGGCCCCTAGTCGCCCAAGTCACTGGTTTTTGGGCACTGGAGGGTTAAAGCTAGGGGGCTAAATCCTATTGAGCTCCTAGTCCCTGATATGACCATGAGCTAAAAACAAGGACAATTAAAAACCATCAAGTTGTTTTTAAAAGTAGTTTTAAAGGTAAGGAAAATAGTTTTTGATATTTTAGAGCAGTTTTGACCATTTATTTTAAGTACTTTTAACCTTAAATTCATGGTTTTTCCTTTTTTGAGGGTGGATTTTAACTATAATTCATGGTTTTGACAAAATTTAGGGTGGTTTGAAGTTAATCATTCATGGTATTATCTATTTTAAAGGTGGTTTTTCCCTATTAATACACAATTTTGGTTATTTCCTAGTGTTTTTTAAAAAAACTTATTAAATTCATGGTTTTGAACTTTTAAAAGGCAATTTATGCTAAAAAATTTTGTGGGTTTGTTATTTTAATGATGGTTGTAACCAAACATTCATGGTTTTTGTTATTTAAATGATGGTTTTGACCAAAATTTTAATGAAAGAAATTTATGAGGCAATTTTTACAATTTTAAAGAAAATTCGTACCTCAAACTACGTGTAAGCACTATCTACAGACCTGCAAAAACCTTATATTTTTTTTGTTAATGAAATATATGATGTTTTATATCAAACTTCATCTCCTAAACACTTTGATCATGATTATGTTGTATGTTTTTATCCCCAAGACACCTACAAGAACTTCACTACCAAAACTTGTAGAACTCATTAATGTAAAGTAATATTAAAATGCATGAAAATGAAAAATGAAATGGAATATAGTGCCAACCCCCAGTGGAGTCACTAGAATGTAAGCCCTTTTGCAAGAATGAAAAGAATGAATCTGTTCTCATTGATGTCAACTATTCAATTGGTTATCAACTAGTTGTTGTTGTCATTGATGTCATGGTTGCAGGTTATTGACTGCTCATGTCGAGGATATTGAGAAAATTGTATTGAAGAAAAGTTGCAGTTGTTCAGTGGTTGCTTCGGTTTTTGCTCCAGGATTCACTCCTATGTTTGTGTGGATTAGATATGTTGATTGTGGTTGTTGGAAGCTGTTATATCCATATTTTTTGTTGTTGATTCATTGTAAAATGCGAATTATGTTCACTAGTTGTGAACTGTGGTTTTTTGTGTTTCTACCTGAGGTCCAAGAGAAATGTTGTTGGTATGGATTTCTCTTTGGTAAAGTCTTATGACTTGTGGTTCTAGAGTTAAGTTGTTATGATTGTATTGAAGATAATTTTGGTATCTGGAAAGATTGTGCTTAATTGTTCTGTGTTTTACATTGGTTTGGTCAACCTTGTGTTGACCACTATCTTTAAAGTTGATGAAGCATGTTGGATCTATTTGGGTCCTCACCAAGCGTGTGTTTTGGTCACCCTCATTCTAATTCCACCCTAGGAAATTTTGGTTCCAACCTAATTTGAATTTAATGTTGGATGGTCAACTTTGGATATGTTTCAAAGTTGAAGATGGTATAAATGTAGGACGAGTTAATGGTGAAAAGATGTACAAGAGAGATAAGTGCAAAGAAATAAAGTAGATAGATGTGAATTAGTGAGTGTTTGTGATGCGAGTGTGGCAGATCAGTGCAAAGCCTAAATATTGAGTTTTCAAATGTAGTGAGCTAAAGGTGTACTCTATCATTCATGCATGTCTGCAAGTGGTTGAAAAAATTGTGGTGGATTTCTTGGTTGCATTGAGATTGTCTTCTCTTTGTAACATATCTCTTCTATCTTCTTTGTATCTCTATGGTAGTGATCCCTCTAGGTTGTTATCCTTGTTGGACAATGATTCCTGATCTAGACAGTGAGTCCTTTTTTTGGTAGCGAGCCTTGTTTTTCAGGCAATGAGCCTTTTTTAATCAGTTTTGATATTCTCTATAGTGTGAGTTAATCCTCACTGTGGTTTTTCCCTTATTGGTTTTTCCACGTAAATCTGGTGTTGTTGTGTTTGTGTGATGGTTTTCAATTTCTGCATTTGCACTTAATGTTTAATCATTTAAGTAGTGTTAAGGATTAGTTTCAGTGAATGATTTAAAGGTTTAAATTTGTTACAACTAATTCACCCCCCCTCTCAGATGTCTTATTCAACAAGCTCTAATTTAGAAATGGAATTAAAATCAAATGAATTGATTTTTTTTTTCTAAACTATCACAAGCCTCAGATAGAGCTCAACAATGAAAGAAAAAATACAATAACATAAGCAATAAACTCAAAAGTTATCATAAACCTCCATTGTTGATTTTATTTGCTCCTTGACTTCCTTGAAATTTGGATTCTCTCTTTGCTTGAATGATATCAAATTGATATCATGTGCTTATCTTGAATGATTATTGATGAGGAATGAGGGAATCATCTAAATTTATAGATTTTTGGGATGGGAAATGGGTGGCTAAGATATGATTATGAGGTCAATGGTGGAGAATGATTGAGAGGAATTACCTAGGATCTAGGAGGAGATGGAGGGTTATGATAAGGTAGTTAGAATGTGCATGGTTAGGATGAATTTACTAAGTTTATTAGTGGTTAAGGACATGAGGAAAGTTAGTGACATGTGCATCTAGGGAGGCTAGATTCTAGGGTCATGTTGAGAGAATAATGAGACCTAAAGGACAAGTGTTCCTAGTTCCCCATTATTCTTGGATGGCAGTGAGGGAAAATAGGCCTAATTAAATATTAATATTATTTAATTATTTTATCCACATGGGTGAGGTGGATATTAGGTGGAATATGTAATCAATTATTCATTTATTGTGATGAGATATAAAAAAGGGATGTTTAATTAAATAATATAATTATTTAATTAAGTTATGGACTTTAGGTGAAAGGGACATGTCTTAGATTAATTAGGACTAGGCTTAGGTAATGAATCTGGTTGATTAAGGAATATGTAATGGGACATGATGAATAGACCAAGGGAATATTTTAGGTGTACACTATGAAAGTAAACAATAGTAGAAAATAAAGCACTTCACAATCCCTTTCATAAATCACACCAATAAAGAATTAAGTTACATAACAATAATATATCAAAACCTGCATAAACAAAGTCTTAACAATGGCCTTAGCTTAGCTCCATTATTATCCTATGCTACACCTTAGAGAGAAGGTGTAATGTGGTGCTCTCATATTTTTACCTCAAGAACTTTAGAATAATGTATATATATTTCTTTCAATGAGTGAGAGAGGAATAATAGATGATAGGATAGTTGAATTTATAGATTTCAAGTGATACCGGTCAACAATCAAGATTTGACGAAGGATTGAGTAGATCAATTGCCTAGAATGGTTAAGAGGAATTAATGAGGAGTTAACTAACTTCATAATTAGAGATAACTTCTTGTATGTTTTAGTTAAGAGAATTGATTAAAGAGATAAGTGTGACTAGCTATTAGTGAAACAAAATTGATTGATTAAAGAATTGAATTGATTGAGTGAACTCAAAGTGAGTGGGAGTTGATTGGTGAGGTGGAAATGCATGAGTAATTAATAAATAATTAAATTAATTGACTATCATGTGCAAAGGTAAAAATAAATAAAATAAATAATTTTATTTATTTAAAAGAGGATAAAGTTGAGAAGAATAATTAATATTAATTAAACAATTATAAATAGTTATTCAATTAATATGATTTTGGAAAGAGATTAATGTTGAAATAAATCAATTAAATATAAGACTATGTTCATAGCTCTGAGTCAAAAGTGTTTACCCCTCTTAATTAAAAAAATATAAGATTATGTTCTTGTAGATTTCATGACACTTTGTATTGCCATGTAAATTTTCATTATAAACAATGCCAAATGCCATCAAATAATGATAGGAAATGCTACCTCAAGTCTTATTATTTATGTCAACTTACTTACAAATGTAAGCACATGCAATGAGAATTTTTTGTTCTGTAGACTCTAACAAAACAATGTATTGAAGTTCAGCTTCATGTTTTATAACAACCCTTACTTTCAGCAAACATTCCATTTCAATATCGTCATACATTTGGAACAAAAAATGCACAAAAAATTTGCAAGATGGAAAACATGCAGGGTTGTGACTCACTTCTCAATTCTTGTTCAATGAGCACTTTTTGTTATGCAGACTGTAACAAAGCAATGTATTGAAGTTCACCTTCATATTTAATAACAACCCTTACTTTCAACAAACATTCCATTTCAATATCATCATACGTTTGGAACATAAAATGCACAAAAAAGTTGCAGGATGGAAAACACATAGGGTTGTGACTCACTTCTCAATTCTTGTTCAATGAGCACTTTTTATTATGTAAACTGTAACAAAACAATGTATTGAAGTTCACCTTCATATTTTATAACAACCCTTACTTTCAACAAACATTCCATTTCAATATTGTCATATGTTTGGAATAGAAAACGCACAAAAAAGTTGTAGGATGGAAAACACACAGGGTTGTGACTCACTTCTCCATTCTTGTTGAATGCTCAAGGGTGTAGAGTTTGGGGTGGAGTTGCAAACATATGAAGGTAAAAGAAAAATATGCACTAAATAATTGCAAGTTGGAAAACATATTGTGGGATGTTAGTAGATGCTTTTATGAAACCTACACAAACTCCAAACATCTCATTTATTCAATACGATGGAAGTTAGTAGACTTCTCCCTCCTCCCGGTACAAGGCCCATGGTAGAAAATTCTAGGCACTGCTCTCTTATTCTAATGTAAAGCATTACCTTTCATATGTTAAATCCAATATTTTTCAAATATTAATATTTAAAATTAAACTGTAATCTTGCATTGCGTGATGATGGGAAACAAGTTGAGGAACACATGTATTATGATGTTCATCTTTTGTTAACGCTTCAAGCTCGCACATTTGTAGCCTTTTTTCCACTCTACCAACCAATTCAATCAATGTATGGTGGTCATTTTTGTGATGTCTATTTTTAAAAAGAGAAAGATCATAGGACTTCAGGTGTAGGTGAGATTTCAAATGTGAAAGCCTCTTTTCCACTAGCAAACATGTAATTTCTGCTTCAATTCTTGCTAGCACGTTTTGATGAGTAACACGTTGAGACTTTTCCTGAGACAATGTATGAAGGTGCCTTAACAATTCATCTCCTCACTTGTGACTTCCACCACTAAGAAGACCACTTGGATTCAAATTTTATTTTATATTAATATTTTGAAACACTACTATTGAATGAAGGATATTTTGTATTACTCTTTATTACTGTATTTTGTATTATTGTTATTTACTTGCAACTACTACTTCATACACTAATTGAGAAAATAAATAAATATTGAAATACATTTATTTAGTTATATGAATACTATTTTCTAAAACTACAAATTGGCAAACACTGGGTGTTATAAAAACTGCAACCCACTCATTGTTGTAAAACTAGATCCAAGTGCATAAAAACAAAATTAGTTGGGTGGAGACATGAAAGTATTATCTAAAACATATGAATTATGTAATCATAAATACACATGTTGCAAATAACTTGTTAAAAGAAACATATGAATTATGTAATCATAAATACACTTGTTGCAAATAACTTGTTAAAAGAAACATATGGATTATGTAATCATAAACACACTCTCAAAGTTGGGAAAAAAGTAGTTACAAAGGTACATAAAAGTATTCAATAAATTCAAAACTCTATCTCTTTTCCTACAACAAATCTGACAAAATCCCAAAAATATTTGTTATGAGAATTCTATACATACATGCTAGTAATAAAAAAAATAAGAGGCCATACTAGAAAGTATGTAAAGAAAAAAAATCTTCTCTAAAAACACTTGGGAAGAAACAAAGCAAAGTGAATGAGATAGATAATGTATTGATTGAAGAGGTTGTTCCTGCTCATGAGAAGTGGAGGAAGGAGCATGTGCAGTATGTGCAAGGGGAAAATGGAAACGTTGAAGTGGATTAACTTGAAAGGTTTTCTATTGTGTATGAATTTGTGCAAGAAAAGAAAGAGAGAGATGATGTTATAAGTGGAGTTGAACAAATGAAGCCAGACATTCTTTAAGTTAGAAATTTCATGGAACAAATACAATTGGAAATGGATGATAAGGAAAAGGAAAAACTAGATCTAAGTGTAGAAAAATAGAATTAGTTGGGTGGAGGCATGAAAGTCTTATCTGAAAAGGAAGACAAGTTTCGTAACAAGCTTTCCAAAGGAAACATCTGCATACTCTAATGATAAAGACACTACAAAAACTCACCTAAAAGCAACTGCAAAGGCACATTAAAGTATTAACAAAATTCCAACTCTATCCAAGAAAGGGATGCTACTGTCCTAAGGGCTAATGAGGGAGCAACTTATCTAAAGCTTGAAGCAAAAGATATGAAAAAGAAGTTAGAATATCATGAAAAGGAATAATAGGGGGTGTTAAGAGGTAAGAGGAGTGATGATGAGGAAAAACATATGAATATCATGAAAAGGAATAATAGGGGGTGTTAAGAGGTAAGAGGAGTGATGATGAGGAAAAACATATCAATGATCAATTTGTAGATGGAAAAGCAATAGTTGGAAGTGCTCAAAGTGGAGCAAAACAACCAAAGGCTAAAATTAACCAATTAAAAAGGAATTAAAACACAAGAAGACGTTGTCATGGTAGAAAGAAAAGGAGCTTACCGCTATTCAGAGAGAGCTGCAATCTAAAATATAGGAATTTGATAAAACAAAGACATCAATGGAAGGTGTTTCCCATGAAGAAGGGCACATGGAGACATTAGAAAATGAGTGTTTCCAATAATCTAACATAGTTCCCAAGTTGAAGGATAATATCAGGCTCCTCGAGGATCGATTAGGAAATGTTCAACTTACCTATAATGGTCTCGCAAAGTATTTTGATAGGTCAAAAGTCAAAGGTGTTATTGCACAACTTATGAAAGTTTAATATGCCACAAAAATAGTTGCATTGGAGGTTGGTGGAGGAGGAAATTTGTGTAATGCAGTAGTGGATAGGGAACAAAAAAGAAAGCTCCCACTTCAAATAGGACATCTACATATAGGAGTAATGATTATCCCTTTAAACAAAATTTGAGCCCATAACATTTCCTCAACAACTCAACAATCACCAGCCAAATTGGTGAGCAATCGAAACGCAAGGCTTCCACTATCTCTTGTTGCATATGAAGATGAAATTGAACCAACTATACAATTTGTATTTCATAGTGCATGATTTTACAACAATTTAGATATTGCAAAGGGGGTGTTTTTCAGCCAAGTGGTCTTCTTAGTGGTAAAAGTCACAAGCAAGGAGGTGAATTGTTAATGTACATTCATGCATTGTCTGAGGCATAGTCTCAACATGTTATTCATCAAAACATGCTAGCAATAATTGAAGAAAAAATTGCAACATGGTTTCCATTGGAAAAGAAGCTTTCACATTTGAAATCTTGCCTACACCTGAAGTCCTATGATCTTTCTCTTTTTGAAAATAGGCATAAAAAAAATGACCACCATACATTGACTAAATTGGTTGCTAGAGTGGAAAAAAGGCTACAAATGTGCAAGCTCGAAGCATTAACAAAAGTCTGAACATTACAATACATGTGTTCCTCAAGTTGTTGCCCATCAGAAGGAAATGAAAGATTACAGTTTCATTTTAAATATTAATATTTGCAAAATGTTGGAATTAACATATCAAAGGTAATGTATTACATAAGAATAAGAGAGAGATAGCTAGGATTTTCTACCATGGCCCTTGTACTGGGAGAAGGGAGAAGTTTGTCAACTTCCATCATATTGAATAAAAGAGGAGTTGTTTGGAATCTATGCAGATTTCATAAAAGCATCTACTAACATCCCACACTGTGTTTTCCAACCTACAATTATCTAGTGCATTTTCTTTTACCATCATATAATGAAATTGAAACCCAAAATCTAGTCCACCCAAGAGTTGTTATAAATTTTGTAGGTGAATTTCATTAAATTCTTAATATCTAAAAAATACACGAGTTTCATTACGACCATACTATCTACATTTAATTGCATGTTGGAAAAAACTATGTGCTATACAACCTACAACCCACATACTCTTGCATAACCCTCTACATACAACAAACCAATTAGTCAGTCAGCCTTCACCTCCATTTGATTACTTTTATGTATCCCCTACACTGCAACTCCACCCCGAACTCTACACCCTTGAGCATTCAACAAGAATTGAGAAGTGAGTCACAACCTAGTGTGTTTTCCAACCTACAACTATTATGTGCATTTTTTGTACCAAACGTATGGAGATATTCAAATGAAATGTTTACTCAAACCAAGGGTTGTTATAAAATATGAAGGTGAAATTCAATACATTATTTTGTTAATCTATAGAATAGGAATTGAGAAGTGAGTCACAACCCACTATGTTTTCCAACCTACAATATGAAGGTGAACTTTAATACATTGTTATAATGTACATAACCAAAAGTTCTCATTGCAGCAAGTCATTTCACTACCATATAGAGTATTTGTGTTTATGCATTTATCAAACATCCAAAGATACAATTGAACACCATACTTGATTAGAATGTATATATGCTTGGGGGTTTGTATGATCTTTTGTAGTGGGATGGGATATTCAAGATCTAAATCTTAATCAAGAAATAAAAACCATAAACCTACCTAAAACCATGGATCAAGATAAGCCTAATATATCCTCCATCTTCCATCTCATACCTCAACATTTTTTTGAATTTCTCCTTGCCAAAGACTTTAACAATCACGTAAAATCCATGATCATGTGTCTTGTAAGTGGATTCCCAAAGATCCTAAATACCATCCAAGGCACTATTGAAACTTATACCCAACTCATGCCACCCTCCATGTCACCCTTTTCCTCTATTGACAAGGGAAACCAAAATGTCTTCCATGTTCAGCCAACACCCATCCATCCTTTTCACCAAAGGAACACCAATAGTCACCCTAAAAGGAATATAATTCTTGATGCAAAATCCTATTTCACAAAATTCTAGTCCTAGTCTTCTAGTTCCATCCACTTTCACCTCATCTATCCCATGCTTATCCGCATCATCCATTTCATTTTTTTCCACCTTCATAGCACCTATAGAAATTAAACCATGTCACTCACTTGACCTCATTGATCCAAAGCGTGACACCATAGACCCCCCTTTATGTGAAGATCAAAGTACTCCCTCCCATGATCCCATTCCATCTCATCATTCCATTCCATGTCATGATGTCATACCATCTCATGATCCAAGTATCTCAACTCCATACCATAATCCTAGTCCATAAATCATTCAATAAATTCAAGACCCCCAAGGTATAAGCATTTCCCTCACATCACATGATAATCCTAATATTTCACAAGATCACATTCATGAACCACCAATATATAAGCTTGGTTCATCCACCTTTATAAAATCTGATTTTCTCCTACAATACCACACGTCTTCATGAGTTCCGTTTATTTGAACACCCTAATATTAAAACACATCTAAATTCTTATGGCCTTGGCTACATACCTCCTTCTCAAGATGTTGGTAGCTCTTTCAAACACAAAAGGCCTCCCTTTAGATCAATACGTCCACCTCCTCCATCATCTTTACCACCTATTGTTGGACCCTATCCATCAACCTTTCCATCCAACTTGGGCCCATATGTTCCTAATGCATATCCTTATGTTCCCTTTCAAGAACAACAAAGGCACATACCCTTGAATTCCTTCCAATACCTTCCACTTCAAAATACTCTTTTTTCATAAAATCCCTCTATGGCCTATCCAAGCAATTGGGATACCAAACAAGAAATGCATAAATCGAACAATCCACAAAAATGTAAACATCATCATGTCTCACTAAAAAGACATGCAAAAATAAAGAAAAATATGCTCCAAAATAAAAATAAAAACATTTCCAAGAAAATGGAAGGTGCCAATTAATAAAAAATGAAAAGGCTATAAAGAAATATCAAAAGTGAAAACAATGTGGGTTCCAAAGAAAGAAAAAGAATCCATGCATTCAAATAAAAAATCCAAATTGGTATCCCAACTTGCTAATCCAAAAGACTCCAAAATTCCACCATCATCCATTCCCCCATCTAAGTATATTCCATCTCATAAGCCAATCAAAATTTTTCCCTCATTCTCCAAATCTGTTTTGGGTCCAAATATGCTCAATTGTATCATCCCAACCCATTATGAATCCTTCAAATTTCAGCACCCTTCATGGTGTGTGCAAATGTTTTTCTTTGTCACATTCCCTCATAATGATTCCATTCCATACTTCCATCCAACCTTCATCCCTCATTCCATAACTTTAATCCAATCCTTTGCATGAATCCTTAACCCCCTTCTTCCCACCCCTATCCATTCCATTGTCTTTACCAATTTTCCTACCAACATACTTAAGTGGGAACATGTTAGCCGTGGTCTATAAGAAACATTTAGTCAATGGGGTATTATCTTCTGCAAAAAGAGACTTGATTCCTCTATTTATATCCATACACCTTCATCAACTTCCATTTCTATAAGCTTCTATTTCCATGGCCATTCATATCCGCTAGCTTTCACATCCATCTGATGAGTAAGGTCGTTGAAGTCACAACTTGCATCATTTAGTCAATTATTTATTGAACGAGGTGTCTCAGAGATATATGTGATAAGGATGGTTGTCACATATTTTTGGGGGTTTTTACACTGTAAACAGTGACTTCAGGTATTGATTTAGCTCCTTCAGGAGCTTTCAAGAGCTCTTCAAGAGCTCTCAGGAGCTAAACTACGACTAATTCCTAAGGATTAATTCTATCTTATTTCCTAAACTAAAGTTATTTTAACTTATTTCTGACTTCATTGGACTTGATTGAGACCGATTCATGGAGAAAACTAACATTTACTTTAATTCTTAATTTAAAATACGAAACCCAAATTAATTCTATTTTGCTTTAAAATAAATCTATCTTAAGATTTGCTGGAAATTAAATACTATTTTAAGAACATAAATGAATTGCAAGGGAACAACAATTAATCTATAAACGATAATTAATATAGAAAACATAAGCACTGACTTCCATGAATAGATTTTCAACAAACTTCAATTCCTTCTTTTCATAAGTTTCCATCATTGCTTCTAATTAAACTCAACAAATAATTACCAAACTTAATTATTTCAAACAACATCTAAATCTGATTAATCTAATAAACCTTATAATGATTCTAACAACTTAATCTAACCATGATAAACTAAATTCAAAAGCGATTCAAATAGAAGTAACTATCCAGATTTATCATTCAATAACTAAAAACGATTCAACAACTTATCATTCCAAAATTAACATCTAACACTTCAGATTTAATATTAATGAACAGAAATAGCATAGCTTAGTAAAATACCAACACAAGATCGATCCCTTTGGTTGAGTGGACCCTGCTCTTCCTCAAGTAAGATCCATTAACACAGTGATTGAGTTAACTCCTTGCTTTCATTCAATTTGATCAAAGTGGGGCATAGAACAAAGTATTTCCATTGATTACATAATTCTGATTGAAAATTATCTAACTCCTATTTAAAACTGAAACATGGATATTTATAAACATATCCTTATTGAATTCACAACATGGCAATTAACTGCCAAGATTCAAGGCGTCTAACTAAAGATTAAAACAAAACTAAAGAAAAATTGAAATAGGACTAGAGCAGGACATAGAGAAATATGCCAGATTGGCGTTGGAAGTAGAATTTCCATAATCGACTACAAAGAAGATGATTTGGACTTGAGTG
Organism: Sequoia sempervirens; assembly: GCA_007258455.2. Lineage (NCBI taxonomy): Eukaryota > Viridiplantae > Streptophyta > Pinopsida > Cupressales > Cupressaceae > Sequoia > Sequoia sempervirens. The sequence goes on from VDFB02058242.1 coordinate 24,467,348, forward strand.
ACTCATCATCTAGCTGGGCCCATCAAATGGTGTGATTATTTCCCTTGAATAAACAAAGAGTTTAACCACTTCATCAATCTTTAAAATACCCTGTTCAAAACCCTTAAGAAAAGGATAACAATTATGGTAGTAAAAGATCAACGCAACATAATTATCTCATTAATATCATCATAAAGTAACACACCTAACATAAACCATTACTTCAAATATATCCACTAATTTAGCTAAACATAAAGCAAAAGAAGTAAATATGTTAATCTATAATCTACCGCCAGTCATGTCAATTAACAAAAATAACAAGTCTTTTAAACATAAAATGAAAGTATTTTGAATCTCTCATCATCTTCCTTTGTTGTTGGCTTCTGATATGTCTTTAGTTGATGACCATTAACTAGCATGACTCTCTTTTCTCCATCAATTAGAACCAGTTGGACAACTCCATTTTCAAATACTTGTTCTATCTCATAGGGTCCTAACCATCTAGTATGGAATTTCCCTTTAAACTTGTCATGCCCAAAAAATAATTTACTTGAAAATGTAGCAATTTTTTTTTTTTTTTTTTACATTAATTTAAGTGACCACAATAGTTTTACTCACTATAATGCAACATTAATATGTTGATGATGCTAGTATTGATCTTAAAATTTGTATTAGTATTTATTACTATGTTCACACTCCTCTCTTATGATGATAATCAAAAGAAAGGTACCGATCTGACATCACCTAGAAATATTATTATAGACCTTAAGGTATTACTAATAATATTAACATCCATATAACTATTATGGTTAGCCAAAATATTGGTCTCGTTATTCAATCGCATATTTACTAGCATTATAATCATTTAGACGAATGACATTCATCCTAAGGTTATTATTCTTCTTCTATTTTTCTTTTACTCTATTTAATCTAGAGGATAATATCATTATAAAATTTCCATTTATCATTAACAATATTATTGTCATTACTTTGAAACAACAATTGAATCATTTTCAACATTCAATTGTTGTATTTAATAAAGGTCTTTTCTAAGTAGCAAGTAAACTGGAGAATAATGATAATAATATTATATTTGGTTTACATTTTATTTTAACTTACCCCTTTTTATTTGTTTTAAATATATAATTTGGATAAAAAAATATTAATATTGCTACCCAAATACAATATTTCAATTCCCTAAATGAATATATTCTATCTAATAAGAATGTAAATAATCCTCCTAAGAAAATTATATAAATAATTAAAATAAATCTTAAAGCTTTAACTTTGGATTATCTTTATTAAATAATCTTTATAAGGAAATTATATTATATATAATTAAATTAATCCTAACCTATAATTTTAAATTATCTATAAATATAAATATAAATACTCACACGTAATTAGTTAGACTCCCTTAAGTAATTTTAAATCAAAAGGTATTGTTATTTTATGGTTTTCAAACAAATAGCTTTTAGATGTGAGAACTTACCCTTTAGTGAATTTTTCTTATTGAATACATATCGTTTCTAATAAAGCTATGTTTTGACCTTATTTTCTTTTGGAGACGGAATTATTTTTTTTTAAGTTGGGTTTTCTTTATGCATTGTTTTTCCTTCCTGAGTCTTTTGGAACTAGTTCAACGGAGATAAGTACAAAATGCATTTTTTGTTTTAGAACCTATTTTATTTTAACGTTGAGTATAAAGTAATAGATAGTTTTACTTTATTTTATTTGAAAGGCTCTTTGACACAACAAAAAATATTTCTTCGGATAATAATGCTATTGCCAAGTATCACTCTTGTCATAACACTGAAATTAATGGTAATAATAGGGTTGTCTTAACACTAATACTGTAATGTAGATATTCCTGTTAATACTAGTTTCACTGATTTAATTCATATTAAATATAACTGTTAGAATTATTACCAGTTGAAATATGAGTAGTTATATTAATATTATCTGCCTTTATCATTGATAATGTTATCAGAATAGGGTTAAATAATAATCATTTATAAATTGAAATTACAGACAACATTATACAGTTGTAGTTGTTTACATCTGAGAACTCCATTAATGTTGAGCTTACAGACTATGGTAATTCGTGATGTCCAAAGGGATGCATTAATATCATAGTAGGTTGGACTGTGATCACTGCCTGAATAACACTTCACCGGAGAGGCTTTCATTAGACAGGAGAGGAAGTTTAATTAGTGTTAACAATTACTCTCGAATGCACGACAGTTATAAGGAAGTTGTGACTCAATTACATAGCAGTATTAATGGTGATTTTTATATAATTACTCTAAAGTAAATACTTATAGTCCAATTTACCCATCATATTATCAATGCTTAGACAAACGTCGTAATCACGTGAATAGAAAATTTAATAAAATAATAACATACTACTATAGGCCTCTACATTAACATTTATATTAACTACCTTAGTAGATTTACTGATGATAGTTCAAATTGTGCTCGCTTATTTTTTTATTAAAGACTTACTGGCAACTTTTATGGCAGTTATAGAAACACTCCAGGCTGAGTAAATTACTTCACCTGCCTAATACATTATTTCTCAGCTTATAGCTTGAAAGAAGCATCAGATGGAAAAGATACAGTCTCCCTAAACGGGTTTGGTTTAATTCAATGTTATCATTACTATGGAAGGATAGTGGCCATATGACTTTGAAAAGCATGGTGCTGAGTAATCATCCAGGGAATGGTTTGTTTATTGTTGATGTGATTCATTTGGAGGAAACATATTTTCTCTAGTTCAAACACATTATCTCACAACCTCCTTCTGACAATAGCTGGCAAGGACGTATCTCACATTAATGACCTTTGATATCAGTGTCCGTTAGAAAAGAGTAAGGGGAGAAGAATATTAATATATTTCCAATTAAAGTCTCTTGCCTATGTACATGCTAGAGTAGTCACTCATAGATTTCCAGGAGTGGACACACTCAGCTTTTACTGCGAAATCGTTCAGTCCCTCGAACATGTCCCAAAACAATGAACTGAGCCTGCACCTCAAGCGCGTGGAAGTCTGAGCTCTTTTACTAATGGAAAAAGGAAATAGGATAATGAATATTTGAGATAACTAGTATATTGACATGAGAGGAGTGTGATTGAAAGAAGTATGTGATAGGCTATATCAAAGATCACACACATCATTATAGAATCAACACTAGTGATTTAGGTGGCTACATCAGTAAAGGCGAGTTACCTCCCTCACCATCTCAGGCGATGCTACACTTCAGACCAGCATGGAATAATTTTCCTAATGCATATAGAATTTATAACAAACTTAGTTAGAGTGATGGTTTAAGCTAATATAAGATACACAAAATCAACCATGTGAGAGGAAACAAATCAATGCATTCGTAATTTTCAAGAATAAGACTAATCACAAGGTTAAACTTATTGCCATTATGATGGTCGAAAATTATCACCATTTTGGTTTTCCAAGAACTCAATCTTCCCACAACGAAAAGAAACTATGAGCTTGGGAGGAGGATTCCACACACGTTTGGGTCAAGAAGGAAGAGGCGGTTTCCTTGTCATTTGCCATTGCAATTGCAGATTGGGTCGCCTGCCAAAGGCCGATGAGGGGCAGTAATTTCAAGCTAAGAGGAGATGACTCTGCTTACTATTTTTATGGGCACATTTGCAACAAGTCTAAAAATAGGGTTATTTTGTTTATTATGTATCTATATTTTACTACAATGACATGATTTGTGCACATGAAGGAAAATGAGAGACCACCATACCCATACATGCTGATAGAGTTAGGTTTCAGCCTTCACCAGATAAAATTCACTAGCGTGGTACAAGAACTAGAGAAAATACCTCTCTCAGCATAAAGTACCTATCTTTTATATCCCTAGAGAGTACAAACATATTTTCAAAAGGTAGATTTGTTCATGATTTTAAGAGGACTAGTTCTTCCACTTGGTTGATGTTTTTTTTTTTCTTTTTCTTTTTTTTATTATTATTATTATTTTACTAAAATAACACTTTATCATAGCAGAGAATATTACACCATGACTAAAAATGGAGTAACCATTTCATTAACCTTGTATATTTCCTTTAGTTTATCATTTATGTATCCTACCATCATTAAAAACTAGAATAGAATGCATATCCATACCACTGCAATAATACAACATATAACCAATCAATGGAATAAGAAATTTTACAGAGATTACATAATGGGTCTTGAAGAAAGTAATTTTCTACATCTCACAAGGTGTACATGTTTTCTTTATTGCAACCAACTATAAAACTTTTTCTATTGCATGCACCCTTTAGAAACACAATGAATAGTACAGTAAGGAGTAAATCTTTCTCTTCTTCATTTTCTTCCATGTTACAACAATCACTAGCTTTTCATATTACACTAACTTTTAATTATAATGGAAGGCATACATTTGAATAAGGCTTGCTCTAATACATATTTCACTCCTAAATAAAATACTATCCTTCCATGTTACAACAATATTTTAGATTACAATGAATACACACAAATGAATAAGGTTTGCTCTCCACCCTACCGTAATGGCGTCATGGAGCCTCGTGGGCTCTAGCCATACCCCCGAGCAAGGAATTCTTTTAGCCCCACAATGATCAGTGGAGTCTTTTCTCATTTTTACAAAGGAATAAAACTAACATAGCACAACTTACATGCATCTACGTCCTCTATTTTATGTTTCCAAGCATGATCCATACAATAGGTCAACTCCATACTACCAAGAAACAAGGGAAAATGGAAAAGAAAGAACTTATCTTTTCTTTTAGGTGGAGGGACTGAAATCTTGCATCCATCTTTCCTCTCCAAACCAAGCCATTTTCATCAATATCTTGCCAAAGAGATGGACTCCTCTTTTTTTCTCATTCCTTCTACCATCTTCACTCAAGTTCTCCAAGAGGAGAAGTGGGCAATGCCCAAATCTTCCATCTTCTTGAGATATATAGGGATCCTCCAAACCTACACTCCTTCCCACAAGTGCTCACACATGTGTGAGTCTTGTGCCAATTCCAAGAACTTTTGGGGAGTAGAAGGTTGAGAGTGATAAGTCACTCTTCCCAAGCCCCAACACTTTTTTTTTTAATTTGTCACATTCATGAATGTGGAATTTTGAGGGGTCTTTTCACACACCAAGGACAAGTTCACATGTGTCAAAAAGGTTCCAAACCCTTAGGTATAGGTCCTAGGGGTCTATTCTTGTTCAAAAACCAAGGAAATTGATTCAGTAATCCCTTTTTAAAACCCACACAAAAATCCATACGAATTTTGATCTTAACCAAGGGTTCCAACCCCAACCAAACTCACATCACATGTCCTACAATTGGGTTCTACTCAATCACCCAGCCAGTAATAAAACCTCAAACCCTTCTAAGTCAAATAGGGCTACACTTAGAACTTCCTAAAGATGTATTTGATTTGATTCCAACATTTATGTATACTCCTATTTGCATATTTGATTCCTGCACATTACCAAGGTCAACATGATTAGATCATATATATCTTCATATTATTAGCTAATCCAATTCACATAATTTTCACTCATGAACTATTTACTCATTAATACATCAAATGAACCTAATGATTCAATTTTCATTATAATCAAAGGAAATACACACTTACTCCAATGCAAGAATATAGTCAATGAAATAGTCACTCCATCATTTTGTTTACCACCTTAGTAATTCATTTTAAACTCCTATAACATTAACAATGAACCATTTACCAAAATTTAATATGCCAAATAACCCAACACTTTCAAGTTATATCCTACAATTCACATGTGCATCTATCATAATTAAATCAAGGTTAATGCTCATGAATCCTAAAAAGATTTTTATCATTCATTTCATCATAATTATCATCTAACTACTTGTTTGCTTGAAATAAAATGGGGGATACGAAATGGGGTCTTACATTCACAGTAGCATAAGCAAGAATATTATCGAATAATCACACTATGTGTCATCCATAATACATATTACCATCTATTTAGAATCACATAACACATATTATGGCTTTACTAATCACAAGTAAGGTGGGGCCTTACAAAACTCTTCAAATCTAGAGTGAAATAACAATGCCCAATCTCCTTTAAACTGTCTGGACACAATATGCTTATCGTGCCATTCCTTCCTTTGCTTCTGAATCACCTTTGTATGTTGAAGTGTCTGCATTCTCATTTCATCGAGTTTGTTGAGCTACAAAATTCTACATTTCTCAGATTCAAGTAAATCAATTCCAATTTCTACTGTTGTTTTCAATGTTTTTAATTCAAATTCTATTGGCATGACTGGATTTTTCCCATACACAAGTTCATATGGAGAAAATCCAGTTGTTGTTTTCCATGTGGTATTATAGGCCCATACAGCTTCGTCCAACCTATCTACCTAGTCTATTTTCCTCAATGAAACTATTTTTGTCAGGATATTCTCTAATTCTCTGTTAGTAACCTCCACTTTTCCATTCACCTGAGGGTGATATGGTGAAGATTTTCTATGAGTCATTTGGTATTTCTACAAAAATGCTTCCATCATTATTGATACAAACTATGGTCCTTGGTCTGAAACAATTTCTCTAGGTGCACCAAATCTCTGAAGAATTTGCTTGTACAAAAAATATGCAACTTTATCTACAGTTGTTATTGGTAATGCTTTCACCTCATCCCATTTTGTTGCATAATCAATGCAAACAATGATGTAATGTTTCCCTTTTAAAGGTGGATCGATAGATCCCACAAAATTGATGCCCCATTTTTCAAATGGTTCCAAAGCTATTTGTGGCTGAAATGACATCTCCATGGTTGATGTGGGTATTCCCATCCTTTGACATTCATCACAATGTTTGAAAAAGAATGAAACATCCTTTGTCATTGATGGCCAAAAGTAGCCAGTTCTTAAGATTTTGTGAATTGTTCTCACTACTGAATAGTGTCCTACTTCAGGTTCATGATGGAAAGCATGTACTACATCATAAACATCTAACTTAGCTACACATTTATGTAAAACATGGTTAGGGTATAATTTAAATAAAAGACCATTAATACACTAAAATCTAGAACTTTCACGAATTAACCTCTCTCTTTTGTTTCTGACTAAAGTGACTTGGACATTTCCCTGTTACAAGGTAATTTTCCAAATCAACAAACCATGGTGGATGAATTGATATAGAAAATAGATGTTCATCTAGAAATGTATCATCCATTGGTTTTTGATTATCCTATGAAACAATTCTAGAAAGAAATTCAACAACATTGTCTTTTCCAGGCTTATCAATGATAGTCACATCAAATTCCTGTAATAATAGTAACCATCTGATAATGCTTCCACCTACTACAACCTTATTCATTAAATATCTAATTGCAACATGGTCTGTATGTACACAAACTTTGTAACTTGTAATATAATTCCTGAATTTGTTTATTGAATATACTATAGCTAAAAATTCCTTTTCTGTTGTTGTATAATTTCTTTCAATAGGATTTAAATCTTTGCTAACATAATAAATTGCATGCATGGCATCATTGTCATCTTTTTATCCTAACACTGCACCAATAGCCAGATTGGATGCATCTGCATGTATGTGAAATGGTTCTCCCCAAATAGGTCCTTTAATGATTGAAGAAGTTGTTAAAGCTATTTTGATTGTCTCAAAATATTTTTGACAATCTTCAATCCATACAAACTCCTCTTCTTTCTTGAGTAGTGTAAACAGTGGTGCTGCAATTTTACTAAATCCTTCTATAAACCTTCTATAATACCCAACATGCCCAAGAAAAATTCATACACCAATTTGGTTCTTAGGGATCTCAATGTTTTGTATGATCTCAAATTTCTTGGGATCAACCTTTATCCCCTCTTTTGAGATGTGATGTCCCAGAACAATGCCCTATGTCATCATAATGGAACTTTTTTCATGATTGAGTGATAATCTATGATCTTTACATCGTTGTAAAACATTTTCTAAGTTTTGTAATGCCTCATCAAATGTTTTAGCATGGACTATAAAGTCATCCATATAAATCTCTACACAGGAAGTGGTGAAATCTGCAAATATAGCAAGTACTTCTCTTTGAAATGTGGTTGGTGCATTACATAGTTGAAATGGTAAGACTGTATATGTGTATGTACCTCATGGACAGTTAAAGGTAGTTTTGTCTTGATCTTTAGGGGCTACTTGGATTTGGTTATATCCACTAAAACCATCAAGAAAAGAGAAGTAGTTGCTGCCTGCTAGGTTATCGAATACCTCGTCGATGAATGGTAATGGAAAATGGTCTTTCTTTGTGGCTTTATTCAACTCTCAATAATCTATACACATGCCATTTACCATTCTTCTTTGGTACTATAACCAGTGGTGAAACCTACTGACTATCATAGATTGGGTCTATGAACCCTACTTTGAGCAACTTCTCTATTTCTTTTTTAACAATGTCACGAAGAATAAGATTGATACACCTTTGTCCTTGTCTGATTGGTCTTACATCTTCTGTGTAAATGTGGTGACTACAAATTGAAGGATGGATTCCTCTCATATCAGTATACTCCCAAGAAAATGATTTTGTGTGTTTTTCTAAAATTTCCTTCAATTTTTTTCTTGAGCTGGGGATAAAAATGAATTTATATTGAGAGGTTTATCTCTAGCTACTATAATCTCTTTGGTGTCTTTGGTGGAATCAATGGATTTTTCAAAAAGTGTATTCAGAGGAAAAGAGTGTTGTTCATGTAATGTTATTTGACAATCTTCTTTTTCCATTTCTGAAGTAAACTCTTGTTCCTCACATTCTTGAACATGTTCAACTATAGTAACCATGGCTAGCTCCACAATACTGTCACCTTCTGATTCTAAATCTTCATCCACCCAAAGTTGGGTGTTTGGTCAAATTGATGGTTGTGTTGGTGGATAGAGTAACAATTCTTTCTATTTTTGACCATTTGATATGATCATGCTTCCAGATCTACAATCAATTAAAGCAACAATAGCAGCCAACCATGTTCTGCCTAAAATGATTGGATATCCAAAATCTTTCTTTCTAGCTTTAAGAACCAAAAATTCAACTGGATAATCTCATGTGTTAATGGTAACCATGATCTCTTCTATTATACCTTTTAGCTTTGTAGTAGATTGTTCAGCTAACTATAAAATAGTTGTTGTTGGCTGAATAGTTGTCATACCTAGCATTTGAGCCGTATCAGATTTGATAAAATTTATGGAAGCTCCTAAATCAATTAGGACATTGTTAACCTCCATTCCATTTACACTCAAGGTGATTACATGACTTCCAAGATCATTATATTTCTGAGGAAGTAATCGTCCTAATAATACATTAGTTATTTTTGTCCCTATTTGTATTTTGGGAGGTAGCTTCTTCTTTCTCCCTAGAGTTTTCATGCAGTGAGATTTGACTAACTAGTTTATCTCTAGTATGTCCCTAATTGCTTGCAACAATGGTATTTCAATGTTTATTTTCTTCAACTCCCAAAGAATTTGAGAATCAACAACATTCATGTAGCTTGGTTGAGAGTTTTCAGGAGTTATTTCTTCCTTCAATCTCTTAGGGTAAGGTGCCTAATTGACATTTTGTTCCTCTTCAGATTTTTGCATTTTTGTTGAAGTGTCAATTTCTTCCCCATCTTCTTGAGCTTTTTCTGTGGGTTTAGATTGAACAATTCGATTTCTCAATTGAATATCGTTAGCATCAATTACATTCAAGTTAGGGGGAGTTGCATCATTAGAGGTATTTATGGGATTTGCAATTGGTTGAGCTGGTAGTTGAAGTTGATTTACCTGGTCATTAGTGACATTAGTAGCATTTATCGTAGGGGTTGTTTGTCCCCAGGGATGTTTTTTCCCTTGGTTTTTCCATGGTTGGAACTGCATCTAGTTTTGTTGCCATGATGGCTGATTTGACTACCACTTCGACTATTGATTAGTTTCCCATTGTGATTGGTTCCATTGGGGATTCATCCATTCAGGTTGTCCCCAATATGTAGGTGGTGGTTGTGGCTGATATGGAGGGATCCATTAGTTCTAGTTCTGCCAAGGGTTTTGATTCTAGTTTGATTGAGAACCATATTGTCTTTGATTTCCATTATACCTTGTGTTTTGAGGTCTTTGGCCAACATAATTAAGCTCCTCCTCGACCATTAGCGGTTTCTTTAGATTTCTTTTTATCCCAGGAAAAATATTATAGGAACTTGTTGGGTGTGTTTTCTCACAAATCTCACAGATTTCAACTTGATTCAATGGAAATTCTCTTAAAAGGTGTTTTCCCTACACTTGGAGCAATAAATAGAAATGGTTCAGTGGTCTTCTTATCTCCTTCCATATTGAGATGAAGAAGTATGTTAGTCTTCATGTTTGCTAATTCCTTCATTACTTCTGACACACCAGTTGTATGAGCCTTGTTTCTTCTAGAGTAGTTTCTACATATCTCAACAATGTCTTCCAAGAAAATCTTGTTAATGTCTCCCTTTCCCATAAGATTCAAGGACTCTCTTGATTCATCATCAATTCCTCTCAAGAATATTATTTTGCTAATTTTATTATCTAGCCCATTAGTACACCTCTGATACACAAACTTGAACCTATTAGCATAGTCTTCTAAAGTTTTGTCCTCCATTTTCCTTATTCAAAACAATTACTCCTTTCTATCCCTTACTCTATAGTAGTCTTGATACTTATCCAAGAATTCAGTCTCCATTTGTTTCCAAGTTGCAATTGTTCCTACGCCTAATCCCATGAACCATCGTAAAGCTAATTCTTTCAATGTAGAAGGAAACAACTTCAACTTTTGATTATAATTTTTGAAATCATAGGTCTAGCACAAAACTTTGAACTCAAAAAGGAACTGGTCAGGATCTTCAAATGTTTTTCTTCTAAAGGTAGGAAAAACCAAAGGTGAGATATTTTTCATAGGAGGTTCACAAATATGTCTTTCAAGATTGATAGGAAAAGAGAAGGTCCTATTGGCTGGTAGACGTTTAGGTTGTTCACCCATTTCTTCTTCTTGAAATGGATATCTATTCTCTTCCTGATTTTCTATCTATTGTTCTTGATTATCTTCTTGATTTTTGATCTGGTATTGTTGAATATCTTCTTGATCAAAATACAAATTTCTTTGAAAATTAGTGTTTCATGGAAGAAACCTCCCTAGATGGTCTCTATTTCATCTCATCCACAATTCAGGTCGATCTTCCTTATCAACACTAAGGCTTCACACTTAATAGCCAAATCTTGTTTAATCCCCGACAACGGTGCCAAAAAATGATGGGCAGGTCGTTGATGTCACAACTTGCATCATTTAGTCAATTATTTATCGAACCAGTTGTGTCTCAGAGCTATATGTGATAAGGATGGTTTTCATAGATTTTTGGGGGGTTTTGCACTGTAAACAGTGACTTCAGGTATTGGTTTAGCTCTTTCAGGAGCTTTCAAGAGCTTTCATGAGCTCTTAGGAGCTAAATTGTAGCGACTAATTCCTAAGGATTAATTCTCTCTTATTTCATAAACTAACGTTCTGTTGACTTATTTCTAACTTCATTGGACTTGATTGAGATTGATTCATCGAGAAGACTAACATTTACTTTAATTCTTAATTAAAAATATGAAATCCAAATTAATTCTATTTTGCTTTAAAAGAAATCTATCTTAAGATTTGTTGGAAATTAAATACTATTTTAAGAACAAAAATGGATTGCAAGGGAATGACAATTAATCTATAAACAATAATTAATCTAGAAAACATAAACACTAACTTCCTTGAACAGATTTTCAACAAACTTCAATTCCATCTTTTCATAAGTTTCCATCATTTCTTCTAATTAAACTCAACAAATAATTACCAAACTTAATTATTTCGAACAACATCTAAATATGATTAATCTAATAAACCTTATAATGATTCTAACAATTGAATCTAACCATGATAAACTAAATTCAAAAGAGATTCAAATAGAAGTAACTATCCAGATTTATCATTCAATAACTGAAAACGATTCAACAACTTATCATTCCAGAATTAACATCTAACACTTCAAATTTAATATCAATGAACAAAAATAGCATAACTTAGTAAAATACCAACACAAGATCGATCCCTTTAGCTAAGCGTTCCCTGCTCTTCCTCAAGTAAGATCCCTTAATGCAATGATTGAGTTAACTCCTTGCTTTCATTCAATTTGATCAAAGTGGGACACAGAACAAAGTATTTCCATTGATTACAGAATTTTAATTGAAAATTATCTAACTCCTATTTAAAATTGAAACATGGATATTTATAAACATATCCTTATTGAATTCACAACATGGTGATTAACTTCCAAGATTCAAGGTGTCTAACTAAAGATTAAAACAAAAATAAAGCAAAACTGAAACAGGACTAAAGCAGGACATAAAGAAATATGCCAGATTGGCGTTGGAAGTAGAAGTTCCATAACCGAATAAAAAGAAGCCGATTTTGACTTGAGTGACTCATCATCCAACTGGGGCCATCAAATGGCATGATTATTTCCCTTGATTAAACAAAGATTTTAACCACTTCATCAATCTTTAAAATACCCTGTTCAAAACCCTTAGGAAAAGGATAACAATTATGGTAGTAAAAGATCAACACATCATAATTATCTCATTAATATCATCATAAAGTAACACATCTAACATAAACCATTACTTCAAATATATCCACTAATTTAGCTAAACATAAAGAAAAATAAATAAATATGTTAATCTATAATCTACTGCCAATCATGTCAATTAACAAAAATAACAAGTCTTTTAAACATATAATGAAATTATTTTGAATCTTTCATCACCACCAATGTACCCTTGCTTGTACATTTAGGGGAAAGACTCTTCCATTCGTATGATACATTATTGATTATCATATTTTCACTTATCCATTATATTCCTTCATTTATATTCCATGTTATACACTTTATCCATCCACCTTCATTTGATCTTGCATAAAGTATTGGAGAAAATAACATGAACAAGTATCTAATGTATGCTTTATACCATGTGTGTCTTCCATCCTCCATATCACTTGTCATCCATATCATGTTTCCTTTCATATACATTTATATTCCATATCCATGTCATGTTGTTATAACTTGTCATACCTCTTAGCATGTGGACATGTTATTTACTTTGGCATGCCATCTTTGGAGTCCTCCATAGGTCCTCTATTTATCCTTTGTATCAGAGAAAACATTTTGGGTTCCCTTGTCATTGGTTCCCTCCACCCATAGCATTCCATATCTTAATCCATCTATATTCATCCTCTATATAGGGTGTATCCTTACATGTCCTATCATTAACCTATATCATTGATCCATATCCATCCACATCTCCATTGGTTTTTAGCTTGACTAAGGAATAAGATCATTTTTATCATTATCATTTAAATTATTATTTATCATTGTGTTATTATTGTTATGAGAAACACATTTAAACAAACCATAAACTGTTTAATATTCTAAAACATTAGGCTTTAATGAGTTACAACCCATTGGGTTTTCCATCCTGCAACTATTTTGTGCACTGGTCCTTATCATATGCATTAGCATTTGCATTTTTCATTGTCATGATCTTGCATATTTATCATTATCATATTGCATGCATGATAGCTTGTGCTTTATCTTAAGTCTTGTTATTCCTTGCATAACCACCCCATTTTAAATTTGATTAAAATGGGACCCCCTCTTTTGCTTTCGCTCTTTGTGTTTTGCGATCTTCAATTTTTGAGGTCTTTTTTCCTTTGCCTTGGCATGTGCTTAATATATTTATCTTTCTTTCCCAAGTGTTTTTCCCAACTTGCATTTTGAAAATCTTGAGTTTTGGGCGTAGTTCGGGTTTCTACCTTGGTTCGAGATTTTCCTGTCTGTTCAGATTTTCTCGGGCTTCTTTCCAACTCCAGTTTCTTGCTGTTGTTTGGATTTTCAAGCCAGTTTGGGATTTTCCGCCCCGTCCATATTTTCCCAAATTGCACTCGAAGTCTGGCTCTGTCTATTTTACATTGCAATTCGGGAATCTTTGACCTTCGCAGAATTTCATCTGGGTCAGATTTTTCCGAATTTCCATCTGGCCGTCGAGTTTCCGAACTTGGTTGTTTTTCGAGCTTTTTGCCATTTTACATCATCATTTGTGTTCTCCTAAGTTGAGATGTTCAATCTTGTTGTGCTTTAAAATGTTAGGGTCTTGCTTGGGGTTCAAATTCCTATGTGTTTGGGCATTTCATGGCTTGCCCTGTGTGTGTTCATGGTTAAAATCGAAGGTTCCATGCCTAGGGTGCCACCATTTGGTCTTGATCTACTTTTGATTGAGCCTAGGATTCAAAGAAGATCTATAGGAGGTTCATGTTGAACGACTTATGTGCCTAGGGTCCTCAAATTTTTGACCTTCGGTCAATTTGAGTGAAGTCGTGGCCGGCGTTCTGGTTTTCTGTGAAGTTCGAGATTTTCCTATATGGTCGAATTTTCCCGAATTCCTTCATTTGCCTGATTCCCTTATGTCTTCCAAAGTTCAGAGTTTTGGGTCATTCTCGGAATTCCGATCCGGTTGGATTTTCTCGATTTCTCCTTCTCCCCTTCGTTTTCCTGAAATTCATGTTGTGTTGTCATTTCCACGGAAATCTAGTCCAACCGGACTTTTCCAGATTTTCTGGGAGGCGCTGTGGATCGAGGAAATTTGGTAAAATGGATGATTCCAGTGATAAGTTCTTATGTTTCCATGCTTTAATTTGGTAAATTTCATTGTTGTACGCTGCTTATGTTCATTTTGATGATCCAGTGTTGATGCTTAATGGCTAATTTAATGATTTTATCATGATTTTGAGCTAACACTTTGATGAAATGTTGTCAACAATTGGATTCTCACATTGGTGTTTGATGAATGCAGGCTGAGTCTGGAAAGGCAACAGTTGGAATGGCTGAGAGACTAGGACAATGCGATGGGACAGATCTGAAAAATAGTATCAATGATATTGATGGCGAACTAGCATTTCACCTATGCCACTTGTGGACAGCTTGCATAAGACGTTCTTAATGACAAAGGCTATAATGGAGCAAAGTATGGGCAACATGGAGGAAGCAGTTAATGCAAAGATGTGTCGAAAGTCGTGCTTCCACATCATTTCGCTTTGCTTCTCCATCACCTATTTTGGTCCATTTCTTGCCTCTGGTCAGTGCCCTTGCATTTAATGCATGTTGAATTTGTTTCAAACTCCTTCTAGAGCCGACGTGTTCTGTAACCGACTCATTTTGTAAACCCTAAAATTGGGCCGACGCATTTTTGATGCGTTTCATATATATGGCATTTCACCTCTTTTGAAAAGGGGGTCGTTGTTATTGTTAGACAAGTTAGGGTTAAGAAGAGTTAGCAAGTTGGAAGATTCGAAAGGTAGAGGATAGGATTTCGAAAAAGCAAGCTAGGGTTTTGTAGGAAGTTAGACATTTTTAGTTCAATGAGAAGAAGAAGTGATGTATCTTCCAAATTTTCTTACATAGATGGAGATAATTTGAAGACATGGGTTTTCTGTACACTGGTGATCTTGCCAGATTTGTAAATGCTGCTTATCTATTTCACTAACAGTAGGAGCAACCAGATTTAAACCTTCTTCATATTATGCTCTAGAATGGTACTCATTTTATGTTAATCATTTTGATTTGAAAAGCTTTCATGGAATGAAATTTTATCTTATGTTTTGTTGGAATGATGATTTGCAATCTACTATTAAAGTTTGCACTGTGAATGAATGAAACTTTGTATCAATTACAAGTTAATTTTATTCTGCAGTTCTAGTTTGGGAATTCCTTAGAAGGCAACAAGTCTAATTAGTTGAATGAATCAACATTCTTTTCAATTTAAAAACCTTGATCTATCTTTTTCTATTTCTTTAAAACCCCTGGTTAAAGTAGGTTTAGATAGATGTTTGATCTTGTAACAATCCAGGAGCTCAAAACCAGCAGGCCCCTTGAACATTACAGCTATACTAACCACTTTGTGAAACAACAATGTTGTGAACCAACATCAAAGACCTTGGGAGGTGATTAGTTTGATTACTGATTATCTCTTTTAGGAGAGGTGAGATATTTCTACTTTTATCTTACCTGCATGTTGTGGGTCAATTTGGCACATCAATAGTTCTGGTGCTAGAAGGAGGGAAAAAGAGCAAAGTAGATAATATTGGGTTTTTCTCACTAGAGAGGTCCCATAGAGTTCTTTGATCAACTGAAAACCCACCACCTTTGATAGAACTCAAGACCCCAATGAGACACAAGATTCATAGGTATGGCACAACCATTCTACCACCCTTGTCAGCTCCACTCACTCCACCAGGATTTTCACCAATACCCCAGTGGATACCAGTGAATCCACCACCAAATCCACCTCAACTACCATTACAGCTGGTTCAACCCATCCCATAGCTAGCTCAACCTACACCACCACCACCAATGGCATTTTTTATGAATAATCCCTCTCCATTAGGGACTATTCCTAGAGGATTTCATGATATTCCTAAGAATCCTGAGAGATTCTATCCTAAATACATTCATGGAGAATCTAGGAGTGTTGAGGAGCACATACAAGCTTTTAAGGACACTTGTACCAGAGCCCAGATAGCTCACCATGATGTGGTTTGTAGGTTGTTCCCTTATTCCTTAGGGGATATGGCATACAACTGGTACCTAAATCTTCCACAAGGTTCTATTCTGAGCTGGATAGATCTGGAGAATGCTTTCATCAACTAGTTCAGAGTTTATGTGGATCCAGCCATTTTGTTCCATCAATTTTCTACCATTAGGAAGGAGCCATGTGAATCACTTCCCTTGTTTAATACAAGATTTCAACGAAGGTATAGGAGATTGCAGGACCCCTATCTAGTCGCTGAGAATAGTGCCATTCAGGCATATTTTAGAGTTATAGACCCTTTTCTTGGCTTGTTCCTACAAAGGACTTATCAGCTAGTAGATATTGATTCTCTGTCTAAAGTTTTTCATCTAGCCATCAAGCTGCAACAACAAACTAGTTCTCAACAAGGGAACTTGGGAGGAGGTTTTCCTTCTATGGGGTATCAAATGCCTAATCCAATCCCTTCATTCAATAATGTCCAAAGGATGTTTCCTTCCCATTACAGGCCTATATTTGAGTTACAGACTCAATCTCATGTTCCATTCTTTGCAAATGGGGCTCCTGACTTCTCTCAACAATCGCAGGCTCATCACGGTCCGCATGGTCATCATAATCAAGCTGGAATACCAAATCGTATTAGTCAGCCACTCATTGCTAAGAATGCTGAGAGTTAAAGGATAGTTCAAATCACAAACGAGGTGGAGACCCTAAAGAAAAATATGTCTCAAGTCACAAATGACATGGCTCAGCTTAAACTGAACCCTTCTCAGAACCAAGGTAATTATGCTAATCAAGGTAATTACCCTAATTAGAATAATAATAATCAGGGTAATTATCAAAACAACAAAAATCACAACCGGAGGAATTATCAAGGCCAAAACTTCCCTAACCAAGGCTATCAAAACCAAAATAGAGGATATAACTAGAGGCCTAATAACAACAGACAATGGAACACAGGGCCAAATAATGGTGGGGTTTCGCACAATTATCAAGCTAATGAGGACATGCCACATACTGCAAATGTGGTTGACCTCAATTTTATGACTAACTGGTGTAGGTTGCATGATACTGCAACTCATTCTGAGGTGAATTGTCCTGAAATGGAGAAGGTTGTGAAGATGGCATAGGCAGATGCCCAAACATTCCAAGGGAATTAAAATAAAGGAGGTGGCTCAGTGGATACATCAATGGCTTATGACCTCTTTGAAGAAGAGCCTTCATTCCCAATGCAGAGTGAGAATGAACCAGAGGAAGACCTGTATGATGCCCAAGCCTTTCAGAAAAAGGGAGGGCACTTCCTAAGAAACCAGAATAAGGGTCCATTCACTACATCAGCACCACCTAGCCAAATGGTGCCTCTGAATCAGAGTGCTGATAACAACCCTCCTCCACCGAAGGGTCCGCCTAACTTCCCTTGCAAAGTTAATTCATATGGTACTTTCAAATATAATGCAAGTTATAACACATAATTTGATATTGTTTCTGAGATGCAAAAACAAAAAACCTCTTTATCATACTTTGACATCCTAAAATGGTGCCCTTGCCAATGAGAGATAGTGTTGAAAGCTTTAGAAGAAGCTGATAAATCAAAAGGGAAAATCAAGGTGGCACCCGCTACGGACATGAACACAACTTTGTTCAAAAACAAGGTAGGGACCCCACCATTTCTTTTAAGTTTGAGAATCTGTGGGAAGAATCTGCACAATTGTCTGCTAGATTCAGGGGCTTCTGGCAATGTTATGCCATTTTCTGTATGCAAGAAATTGGGATTGAATCCTATCCAAACAAACAAGAAGGTCATCCAACTTGAAAAAATAGAGGTTAATGTAGTTGGAGAATTGAGAAATATGCATGTGCAAGTAGGGTCTGACCCTAGGATTCAAACCAACATGGATATTCAGGTAGCAGATATTCCTGAGACTTATGGTATGCTTTTGAGTAGAGATCTAATGAAGAGTATAGGGGGATATCTCTCCCTCGACTTTTCACATATGTGGCTACCATGGAGGGGAATTCCCACATAGATTAGGATTGAGAGTGAACCTCGCCTCAAACATATCATCACTAAGTATGACTGCCCCAACGAGGTAGCTTATTTTGAAACTGAGATAAGGGTTTATAAAAGAGAGGAAATTCAGACTCTTTTGGTTCTTGATTCTAATGAGTTGTCAATGCAAGAATTCCCTGATCCCATGATTAGTGTAAACTAGCAGGTATTGATCAGGAAGTTGCAACAGGATCAATTGGTCTTAGGGAAAGACATCGATTTATGGAGTCTTCTACTCCCAAATTAGTGTAGGGTACACTACCAAAGTCATTCGGAATTGACCTGCCAACCCTGCATTAGTGTCCTAAACCATGTTTTCCAAACTGAAGAAACTAGCTCAAGCCACCTTGAGACCGTTTCAGATCACTTCTCATTTGAAGCCAAAAATGCAATAATGTTAACTAGGGATAATATACCTTCAGAGGAAGTTCCTCCTCAAACTAAACTTACCCCGATCATAATACTAGACCAACATAGTTATGTTGAACAACCCCAGAGTTTTTTTGATACACCTACACTCACAAGTATACCAAAAACCAAGGGGTTAATCAAAGATATAGATAACTTCTAGAAAGATATTCTAGGATTACATGATATATCTGAGAGGGAATTGGATATTACACCTGATAAACCTATTGAACACCCATCCCCAACATTTGATGCAAAAGATCAAGTGGCCCCAGCTATGGTTCACCTTATCTAGGCACCCACAACAAGCTCAAAGAGATCAACCCCAGCTCATGATCAGCTATAGACCCTCACATTTGATGGATCCAAATCTAAAACAGGGTGTAGTGTTGGGATTGATTTAACTAGCCTGAAAGGAAAAAAAAATTTGCTTCTTATAGGTTACAGTTTGGATGCACTAACAATATAGCAGAATATGAAGTATTAGCTTGGGGACTGATGTTCGCACATCAGAAGAAAGTTACTACCTTGATGGTCAAAGGAGATTCAAAAGTGATTATCAAGCAAGTACGCAACCAGTACACATGTCACAATAAAAGGCTGGCAGCTTGTAGAAATCAGGTGTGGAACCTGATTGAAGATTTTGATGATTTTGGGATTAGTTTAATCCCTAGAGAGGAGAATCAAATAGCTGATTCATTAGCTATTGCTACAAGTACTCTGGAGCCCATGCAAGGCTCCAAGCTCAATAATTTCTCAGTAGAATTGATATCCACCCCAGCTGTCCTTGATAACGTCAAGAACTTTCAAGTCTTTGATGATGATCGACATATCCTTTCTTTTCTAGCAAGCTCAGATGTTTTCGAAGGACAAATCATCAATGGGTCTGACAGGGATCAAGGAGACTAGAACCCCGAGGACTACGATACAGAAGGTGTCCTCAATTTAAAAAGTAATAACATTCCCAAGGGAATGGTGGCCTTAGAAAGAATTTTTGATTCAGATCCAAGGGCTAGAGAAAAGCTATCAACCAAAGATAAAGGGGGTGAATATGAAACTATTAACTTAGCTGACTCTGGCCCTGAAAGGAATTTTTGTATAGGGAAAACTTGCCCTAAAGCAATTAGAGAAGATATATTGAATGCACTGAAAAAAGATATCACTACAATAGCCTGGGGGTATGACGATCTAAAAACATTTGATACTTTTGTGATAACTCATACTATTCCTTTGAAGCCTGAAGCTAGACCATTTCGGCAGAAACAACGTCCTATCAATGCCCTGATTGAACCACTAATCTTTAAGGAAGTTCAGAAATTGCTTTCTGCAAGAATAATCTTTCCTATACGACATTCAACATGGGTGGCTAACTTGGTTCCAGTTTGTAAAAAGAATGAGGAGATCAGACTATGTGTAGATTTCAGGAATCTGAATAGAGCTTTGGAAAAAGACAACTACCCACTCCCTTCCCTGGACGAAGTCTTGCAAATTGTCAATGGGTCTCAGATGATTTCGTTCCTGGATGGTTATTTTGGGTACAATCAAGTGATTGTTAATTATGAAGACAAAATGAAGACAACCTTCACTACTAAGTGGGGAACATTTGCTTATAGAAGGATGCCATTTGGTTTGATAAATGTTGGAGCCACCTTTCAACGTGCAATGGATGTAGCGTTCAAATATTTGATTGGTAAGTGCATCATCATTTATATGGATGACCTGACATTATTCTTTAAAGATAGAATAAACCATGTTGCAGACTTGGCTAAAGTTCTTGAAAGATGTATCCAATATGGTGTTTCTCTAAATCCTAAAAAGTGTGTGTTCGGGGTTTCTGAAGGGAAACTTTTGGGACACATAATCTCAGAAAGAGGGATATCGATAGATCCAGACTGAGTTGAGTCTATTCTGAAGTTAACCATGCCAGGAAGTAAGAAGGAGATGAGATCTTTCTTCAGAAAGATCAACTTTGTGAGGAATTTTATCACAGGTTTTGTAGAAATTGTTAAACCTTTGAACGAAATGATGAAGAAAGATGCAAGAATAGAATGGAGCAGTTAGGAAAAGGCTGCTTTTTCTCAGGTTAAGCAATCCATCTCGGAGGCACCAGTCCTCACCAGTCCTGACTACTTGAAACCATTTTATATTTATTCTTTTTCTTTTGAACACTCAGGTGCAGCTGTCCTTACACAACGAAGAGAGGAGGGGGATGAAAGGCCAATTGCCTTCATGAGCTCTCCATTTAAGAATGCTAAAGTCAAGTACCCACCTCTTGAGAAATAATTTTTTGTGTTGGTTAGAGCTGTCAAGAATTTTAGGCATTATATCCTTCGAAGTCAGATCATTGTTGTGGTTCTTGATGCTGCTGTGAAGTCTCTACTTATGCAGAGCGAGTTGGGAGAACGAAGGGGGAAATGGATGGCTATTTTGTAGGAGTTCAATCTAGAAATTCACCCTATGAAACTTTTTTGAGGTCAAGGCATGTCTAAAGCAATGGCAGATGCTAGTAAGAATATTATTTGTCAGCAATACACAACACCATCCTTTTCTAATGACTCCTAGTATGTTGATATTGTTCATTTCATGCTTAATAATCGATGCCTAGAGGGAATGAATACAACTCAGAGGAGAGAACTGAGAATGAAAAGCTCCCATTATATGCTCAAAGGAGGATTGTTATTGTAGACATCCAAATTTGGACATTTAATTTATCCAAATTTATCACTTTTCATCTAAACATCCTCTTATCCGAGTTAATTAAGTAATATTACTATTATTTAATTAATATCCTTAATTTTTTCAAATCCCTAAGGTATTTAATTAATAATTAAATACCTTACCTTACCCTCCTTAATCCTCTTTTCATCAAATGAATTAAATAAATATTACATTTATTTAATTCCTCACATGTCATTTCATCTAATCCTAATCCATCTCTTAATCTCTTCATTAAGAATGTGCACATGTCAACTTTGATTAGGGATGTCACATCCCTCCAACTTTTGCAAGTTGGCTTCTAATCCTCATTAACCCCTAATTATCCTCTAATTACTGATTAGTTAAACCTAATTAGTACCTTGGTCAACTCTCCCCATCCCCCAAGGAATTTTTAATTCTTTTTTATTCATCCCAAGGCTCCTCTCTTCCCCATGTGAACTTTTAATTCACTTTTATTCCTTCTAGAATCCCCATTTCCCATGCATCTTCTAGAATCTTTGACTTGTCACATCAAGTCACATGTGACAAACTCCCAACTTTTTGGAGACCCTCTCTTATCCACTAGATTCTCCCAAGCATGTGAATTTTTAATTCACATTTATCCCTCCAAGGAATCTTCTCATCTCCCAATGTACTTCCAAGGTACATGCCCTTCCTCCACATCATGTACTCTCCTTCCACATCACCTACACATCATCTCACCCTTAGCCATATCACATTCCACATGTCAAAATGTGAGGGCTTGTAATTCCTCAACTCACCTTAGCCCTTCATCTTGACCTTGTTGGATAAATCTCAACCCTTGAATTCAAGTTTCTCTAT
Source organism: Sequoia sempervirens (assembly GCA_007258455.2). Lineage (NCBI taxonomy): Eukaryota > Viridiplantae > Streptophyta > Pinopsida > Cupressales > Cupressaceae > Sequoia > Sequoia sempervirens. The sequence continues at coordinate 24,489,979 of VDFB02058242.1, forward strand.
AAATACCCCCTCCTCTAAGGCATTTTAGAGGACACTTAGCCATTTGCAACTAAATGCTGCCATTTTGTGCACTCATCTAGCCATCAATTTCATCCATTTACATTTGCATTCAAGTACATAGTCAAATCTTTCATTTAGCCACATCAAGAGCCATCAAGGAGCATACAAAGCACATCAAAACCAAGGGCCAACCAAGGAGTTTTCAGCTGCAAAAGGGAGGTATATCTATTTAGTATTATTTTACACTTTTCCTCTTTGCATTTACAAATTTCTTAGGCTAATCTTGAGGTGTTTCTTATGTTTTTCTATTGCATTTTAGTTGCTTAAGATAGGTTAAACATTTTGATATCACAGTTATATAGAAAGAATTTTGAGGGGGTTTATCTACGATGCCTTGATCAACAAGAAGCTAAGCACGCAATTGTTGAATTTCATGGGAAACATGGCACGAGTCATGGTTCTATGGATTCTTTAGCACATCAGATCCTTAGATCCAATTATTATTGGCCATGTGTGTTTAAGGATGCCCACCAACATGTAAGGACATGTCATATATGTCAAACTTCTACTTCAAGAGAGCGTCATCAACCATGCCATTGCATCCTATTTACAAGGTAAGACCATTTTCCCAATGGGCACTTGATTTTATTGGGGTAATTAACCCAAATTCTTCTGCAGGACATAAATTCATTTTGACTACCACGGATTACTACACCAGATGGACATAAGCTATACCTTGCAAGAATAACACAACAGAGGTAGTAACCAAGTTCCTCACTGAATGCATCACAACCAGGTTTGGAGTGCCCTTTGCACTGGTATGTGACAATGGGCTTGCCTTTTCTTCTGCTAAGTTTATTTCATGGGCTTATGATCATAAGATTGTTTTAAAATATTCTTCAAACTATTATCCGCAAGGAAATGGAGTTGCAGAATCTACTAATAAAAATATCCTAGGAGTAATCAAAAAACTATTAGAGAACAATCCTAGAGACTGGCATACCCAGTTAAGATTTGTGTTATGGGCAGATAGGAATAGGATCAAGGCTGCATTGAAAACTTCACCGTTTAAGCTAGTGTACGACCAAGAGCCCGTGTTCCATATTCACTTGCAAATACCTGTCCTAAAATTTATGCAGGAATTTTACTCTAGTGATGATAGGATTGAAGTAAGGTTAGTTGGCTTGCTGAAATTAGAAGAGCAGAGAGATGCTACTTTGCAACAATTCTTTAGGCACTAGGCTGTTATCAAACGTTGGTTTGACAAAAGAGCCAAATTTTAGGCTTTTAGGATATCAGACCTTGTCTTACTGTGGGATAAAGCCAACGAAAAGAAGGGTGACCACCAGAAGTTTGATAAGCTCTGATTGGGTCCCTATCAAATTGCTGAAATCCTGGGAGAAAATGCTTTCCGACTGAGTAGTTTAACAGGAGAACCTGTTCCATTACTTGTCAATGGACAATTTCTGAAACATTATTTTGGGTCATAGAAGATCTGGTATTTTTTTGGGTTGTATGTATGTAAATAGTTTTCTTTTCCTTTTGTTTTGTCTTTTCCTTTGTTTCTTTTGTGGGGCCCTTCATTTTATTCAATTGAGTAAGGGGGGTTGTTATCTAAAGTATACTTTGGTTGCTAAGAAAGAAGTTGGTTTGGATATTTTTAGGTCTTTTGATTGGATGATTTTGTCTTAAATTCATTGTTTTATGTCCATTGTCAATAAGAGTTGTGGAAAGTCATTGAGAACAAGGTGTAAAGTAAGCAATCTTCACTAACTACTATTGAATCTGTCACAAAACATCAAAAAACATCTCCTTTTGTAATGGTATATTTGTCTTAGGACGATGGTGTTGCAAGATTTGAGTGAAAAATCTGATTCCCCAGATGTTATTATGAGGTCTATGGTAGTTTTCAACCCAGTACATATGTTGAGCATCTGACATATTGAGAAGGAATTGAGTATAAAAAAAAGAGAAAAAAAATTCAATACTGAATGGGTGATTCTAGTATCTCTACCGAGGCTATGGACGCCTGACTGGTAGTAGAGCAATGTTGTGAGAAAACTAAAGGTATCTACGTCGGAGCTATGGATGCTTGATTGGTAGCGAAGCAATGCCCATGATATCACTGCACAACAGTTAAAGGGAATCAACTCATGTAGTTCAAATCTTGTGCATAATTGTTCAAAAGATGAGGAAAACTTTGTAAAAGGGTGATGCACCATCAATCACACATAGATTTAGAGGTATCTAGTGTTGATTTACATTTGAGATTCTAGCTCAACCTTTGTTTACTAAGACCAACCTAACTAGAATTGCGATGTCCATAAACCAGGAGTTCTGGGTAACTGAATCTCTCAGTTTCTTGAAAATGGTTAAACCATTTTTCTAGCCAAGTTGCCAATTATTATGCCTTGCATAACCACCCCATTTTAAATTTGATTAAAATGGGACCCCCTCTTTTGCTTTCATTCTTTGTGTTTTGCCCCCTTCGATTTTTGAGGTTTTTTTTGCTTTGCCTTGGCATGTGCTTAATATATTTATCTTGCTTGCCCAAGTGTTTTTCCCAAGTTGCATTCTGAAAATCCTGAGTTTTGGGCATAGTTCGGGTTTCTACCCTGGTTTAGGATTTTCCTGTCCATTCAAATTTTCCCAGGCTTCTTTCGAACTCCAGTTTCTTGCTGCCGTTCGGGTTTTCAAGCTAGTTCAGGATTTTCCTAGATTGCGCTCGAAGTCTGGCTTTGTCTGTTTTACACTGCGATTCGTTAATTTTTGACCTTCGTGAAATTCCGCCTGGGCCGGATTTTTTTGAATTTCCGTTTGGCCGTTGGGTTTCAAAACTTGGTTATTTTTTGAGCTTTTTTCCATTTTGCGTCATCATTTGCGTTCTCCTGAGTTGAGATGCTCAATCTTGTTGTGCTTTTAAATGTTAGGGTCTTGCTTGGGGTTTGAATTCCTATGTGTTTGGGCATTTCATGGCTTTCCCTCTCTGTGTTCATGGTTAAAATCTAGGGTTCCATGCCTAGGGCATCACCATTTGGTCTTGATCTGCTTTCAATTAAGCCTAGGATTTGAAGAAGATCTATAGGAGGATCGTGTTGAACGACTTATGTGCCCAAGGTCCTCAAATTTGTGACCTTCGGTCAATTTGAGTGAAGTTGTGGCCGACGTTCGGGTTTTCTGTCAAGTTCGGGATTTTCCTATCTGGTCGAATTTTCCTAGATTCCTTCATTTTCCCAGTTCCCTTCAGTCTTCCGAAGTTCGGATGGGTCATTCTCGGAATTCTGATCCAGCCGGATTTTCCTGATTTCTCCTTCTCCCCTTCGTTTTCCCAAAATTCATGTCGTGTTGTCATTTCCACAGAAATCCAGTCCGGCCGGACTTTTCCGTATTTTCTAGGAGGTGCTGTGGATCGAGGAAATTTGGTAAAATGGATGATTCCAGTGATAAGTTCTTATGTTTCCATGCTTTAATTTGGTAAATTTCACTATTGTACGCTACTTATGTTCATTTTGATGATCCAGTGTTGATGCTTAATGGCTAATTTAATGATTTTATCATGATTTTGATCTAACACTTTGATGAAATGTTGTCAACGATTGGAAACTCACATTGGTGCTTGATGAATGCAGGCTGAGTCTGGCAAGGCAGTGGTTGGAATGGCTAAGAGACTAGGACAATGTGATGGGACAAATCTGATGGCGAACTAGGGTTTCATGTATGCCACTTGCAGATAGCTTGTAGAAGACGTTCTTAATGATGAAGGCCATAATGGAGCAAGGTATGGGCGACGTGGAGGAAGCAGTTAATGCAAAACAACGTCGAAAGTTGTGCTTCGACATCATTTCTCTTTGCTTCTCCTTCACACGTTTTGGTCCATTTCTTGCCTCTGGTCGGTGCCATTGCATTTAATGCATGTTGAATTTGTTTCAAACTCCTACTAGGGCCGACGTGTTCTATAACTGACTCATTTTGTAAACCCTCAAACTGGGCCAATGCATTTTTGACCCATTTCGTATATATGGTGTTTTGCCTCTTTTGAAAAGGGGGTCATTGTTATTGTTAGACAAGTTAGGGTTAAGAAGAGTTAGCAAGCTGGAAGATTTGACAGGTAGAGGATAGGATTTCGAAAAAGAAAGCTAGGGTTTTGTAGGAAGTTAGACGTTTTTAGTTCAACAGGAAGAAGAAGTGATGTATCTTCCAGATTTTCTTAGCATAGATGGAGATAATTTGAAGACATGGGTTTTCTGTACACTGGTGATCTTGCTAGATTTGTAAATGTTGCTTATCTATTTCACTAACAGTAGGAGCAACTAGATTTAAACCTTCTTCATATTATGCTCTAGAATGGTATTCATTTTATGTTAATCATTTTGATTTGAAAAGCTTTCATGGAATGAAATTTTATCTTATGTTTTGTTGGAATGATGATTTGCAATCTACTATTAAAGTTTGCACTGTGAATGAATGAAACTTTGTATCAATTACAAGTTAATTTTATTCTGCAGTTCTAGTTTGGGAATTCCTTGGAAGGCAACAAGTCTGATTAGTTGAATGAATCAACATTCTTTTCAGTTTAAAAACCTTGATCTATCTTTTTCTATTTCTTTAAAACCCCTGGTTAAAGTAGGTTTAGATAGATGTTTGATCTTGTAACAATCCAGGAGCTCAAAACCAGCAGGCCCCTTGAACATTATAGCTATACTGACCACTTTGTGAAACAACAATGTTGTGAACCAACATCAAAGACCTTGGGAGGTGATTAGTTTGATTACTGATTATCTCTTTCAGGAGAGGTGAGATATTTCTACTTTTATCTTACCTGCATGTTGTGGGTCAATTTGGCACATCAACAAGTCTTGTCTCTTGTCTTCATCAATATCATTCTTTTTATATCTTTTATTTTATTTTCACATTCCAAGGAATCTTGAGGATCTCTACACATTCTTGTGTAGGAAGGAGAGTGAGGAATGGGGCATGAGTCTTTCTTGTGTGTGTGTATGAAGTCAGTCCATCTAATGATGATTACAAAAAGCATAACCAATAACAAAGGGGGATTTGTTCCACTCTATGATGAAACAAATGATCACTTCATAGCCTTTCCATTCCATTCATTTCCATATCCGGCCTTTCATATCCTTTCCTCCCATATCGAATACATTTCATAATCCATTTATATGCTTTGTTGGCATCTAAGCAATCTGTTGCATTCCTTTCTTCTATGCATCCACCTGGGTCATTCATATTTCTAAATCTTGCATATCCTTTTCTATCTACAACTCAAAAATGATCATTTCATAGCCTTTCCGTTCCATTCATTTCCATATCCAACCTTTCATATCCTTTCCTCCCATATTGAATACTTTTTATAAGCCATTTATATGCTTTGCTTGCATCCAATCAATGCATCACATTCGTTTCTTATTTGCATCCACCTAGGTCATTCATATTTCTAAATCTTGCATATAATTATCTATCTATAACTCAAACATAACTTCATCTATCATAACAATATTGACACCATACCATATCAAGATCAAGTTCAAGGAAATATCAAGGTTATGCAATCAAATTATGAGGGTAACAACTAGATCAAGAGTCCATGTTCAAGGTGAGTTTGTTTCATTTCATCCACACATTATCTTTTAGCTCTTAGACACAATTGAGGTTTACAATTGGTGTTTATAGATCTCAAGTGTTAACATGCTCATAAAAAAGTATGAAATATGTCTCTTCTCGCTTGAAAAGTGTTACAAAAGTGTTCTCAGTTGTTGTGACTGACAAAAGTATGAGTTACAATATTTTTTTATACTTGTAGCAATTAAAAAATATGAAAGAGCTAAGTTAAAATTCTAGCTTGGGGGTCCTATATCTAATCCCAACCATAGGAGAGCATATACGAAGTATTTTTACTAAGTTAGAAGGTTGAAAATTAGGCCAACCTCCTTCACATGCCAAAGAAGCTTCCTTGTTTTACTTAGTCTCTTCGACTCATTGAAATGTGCTCTAGTTGGTGATGAGGCTTCTAGATTTGTGGAAGTTGAGTTGCCCCTAAATGCTTCTACATTTCCCTTAGAAAGCTCAAACTTCTCATTGATGTTCCAACTGCTACCAAACTACCTTGATTGTTCCATATCCACTCCTGCATGCTTTGTAGATGCTCTTAACTGATCATAATTTATTCAAATTGATGGCACATGATATGGAGCATGTTTCCTATCTTTCTCTTCCATATGTCATAGAGAAATCCTTATATTTATGATCATTCTTCATTTTTAAGCTATAGGTTTCTACTCTAACCTTCATACTAGATCTATTGATTGTGATTAGCTCTATAGAACACTTTTAAAAATCCTCATCCCTCATTCAATGTCTTAGGGCTGACATATAAGTCCTCTCTTCTCACTATCAAGACACCTTAATTGTCACCAGCAATGACTATCTACCTTGTCTATTAGAAGGTTATCAATTGTATTCTTGACATGATTAACAACTTCACAACTTATTGGTCATTAACTTTCAGAATCTACCATATTTGGGTATTTCCTTGAACTATCTTCAAATCTAAGGCATGACTACAACCCTTTGTGGAATTCCATCAAACAAACCAAATGTCGTATGTATACTTCAACATTTTTCATACATGTCGATGTTGATGTTGTTTTTCATTGATGTCAAAGGTAAATGGAGTTGGTAATGCAAAAGGTATTGATGCCAACTACATGTAGAGTGAGTTGCTTCATCGTGTTGTCATGGATTGGTTTCAAAGATATTATTCATTCATTTGGTGATCTACAACCAAAGTTGTTGTTGATATCCATGTCAAAGTCCTTATTTTTCATTCATTACTTATTCACATGGTGTTGGTGCAAAAGGTATTGATAGTTGTTGCAAAAGTTTGACAAAGTTGTTTCATGACAAATTCAGAGGCATTGAACAAGTACTCATTACACTTTCATCATTCACATTTTATTGTTGATGGATAATACATTTTGATGTTGTGACTCAAGGGTATTCAATGGATAGGTTTTTGGAATAAAGAAATGATTGGTGTTTGTTGATGAGATCTTCATGCTTCTACAAGGATCTAAACCAATGTCAAAAGCATAATATTTTGCATCAAAGGTATATGGTCAAAATCAAAGGTTACAGATCAATTACATGTTTTCAAGCCCATTGAGTTTGTTTGAAGTTGTTTTGGGTTATTTCATTTCTTGCAAGTTTGTTCTTAAACCTTAAATGAGGTTCATTATGCAAAGTTTATAATTGGTTTACTTTTTGTTATATTTGGTTGATGACTTACTGTAACTAGTGGAAAGGAACTTTAGTTGTGTCTTGAGGGTTTTAAACTCATAAAAAACCAACCCTACTCATTGGATTAATCAACTTATCAAGTCAATAACTTATGTTATATCAGCCCTACTACTTAAGTTAGACCACTGATTCATCCCCCCTATTAGTGGTCTTGTACTCTAACAGTCTACCAGGGCACTTGTAAATGCAACCTTTGATAAAATTCAATTTTATATAACACTTTGATGGATTTTCATGCCCCTTTTAATGTTGTATGTCTTTGTCTTATCACTGCTCATCCCCATTTCATTTTCCCTAAGGCTATATGTTATATAAAAAACCTCTCTATATGCTTCATGACACTATCCTTCTCAAAACCATTGTTTTATCTTTGTGTTGCAGTATTCCTCTATATCCTTCCTTCTTTATACTCTACCATTTCACTCTTGAACATTGGCACGCCTATTTATTCATACCTTTGTATCATATCAAGCATTTTCATTGCTTCCTATTTGGCTTTCAATGCTACCCATGACATGCTATCTTTGATAATTGAATGGTTATCCTTGATCATGGTGGTAATCCTTTTGGAATGACTGTCCCATGCTTACATTTAATTTGCTCCTTTTTGGTCCTTCAAAATGATGAATTCCATGTTGATTTTGAGAGCCAACCATTATGATTTTGTTGTCTCTTAACTGTTCTTTGAAAACCTCACCTAATGCCTTCTCAAACTATACTCTAGCTTCCTTTGTAGGGACTGACAACATTAGTATTTGACTGCTACTGGTGTTATTATAGAAAAAATACCTTTTTAACAGTAATATGACACCATTATAATAGGTATGACTTTCCATTTTCATATTTTGATATTGCATAGTCATTTACTCTTTTCAACCCATTGGCCATACACCTTTAATGATGAATAGTGCTTCTCATGACTATCCTTAAGATTATTACTCCATCAAGCATTTGTTTTTGTTATGTTCACCTTCAGGATAATATTGTCCTTGACTTTATTGTCTAATAAAATTTTGTGCTTTTGACTACCATATGAATTTCATTGATAGGACTACCTTAGGAAGCAAGGAATGTCCTCTTTTCATGGTTGTCATCATGAGGGATTGTCATAGATTGTTAAAGGTTTCCTGTAATAAGTTTTTCCTTTTTGTCCTTATGATGACTATTCATTGCATACCACTGTCATAGGTCTACTCTACCTTCTACTTCACCATAGGTCTTGGTTACTTCACGAATTTATCACTATCCACGATTGATTCATGCCCCTTCTCATATACTATATTGCTTTTATAACCATCTCTCTATAGCGTATTGAAGCAATCACTAGTTTTTAGTTTGTGTATCTTCATATGCTTGTCCAAAAGTCTCAATATTAGTAATATAGGCTTCTCCTTCTTCACTTTTAACCTTCAAAGATTCAACAGCTACCCATTATCACGATGAATACTCTATGCTTGAGTGTAATTAAACTTCCTTTTAAGGGGTACTTGATTGAGTTCATGTGATTGGATTTTTGGATTGTTATTAATAGGTTTACTATGTTCAATATTTTACTAATATGCTTTGATATATCTTTTCCAAGCATTTGCAACTTGTTCAAAAGCACTTGTTTTAGGATTTTAGCCAGAGTAGCAAGGCATTGAACTATTTGATTAAATGATTTGGTAGACATGTATGAAAAATGTGGTAGCATAGACAAGGTAGTGAACTATTTCATAAAATGCCTCAAAGAAATGTGGTCTCATTGTGATGGAATGCCATGACAATCCATATTGTTGCTATATGTATTGTCATCGCGATGGAATTCCATGACAATCCATATAGAAACAATATGGATTGTCATGGCATTCCATCACCAGGAGACCACATTTCTTTGAGGCATTTTATCAAATAGTTCACTATGCTACCACATTTTTCATATATGTCTACCAAAGCATTTTATCAAATAGTTCACTTCCTTACTGTTATGGCTAAAAGCCTAAAACAAGTTCTTTTGAACAAGCTACACATACTTGTAAAAAATCTATCAAATCATAATAGTAAATATGGATTGTAATGGCATTCCAACACCATGGCTAAATAGTAAATATGGATTGTTGAAAAATTCTATCAAAGCATAATATTAAATATGGATTGTCATTGCATTCCAACACCATGGTCTTGGAATGCCATGACAAGCCATAAACAAGCAATAGAAACAATTACATAGAAACAGTTCATTGCCTAGTCTATGGTTTGTCATGGCATTCCAATCACCATGGTGTTGCAATGCCATGACAATCCATATTTAATATTATGTTTTAATAGTAAACAAGCAATGTTTTTCAACAAGCATATACATTCACAATATGATTGCAAGTTGGAAAATACAGTGTGAGGTGAGTATGTGTCTGCCAAAACATAGTGGCAACCCATAGCTAAGCAATCATACATAGAAACAATTCATTCCCTTGTCTATGGCTTGTCATGGAATTCCAATCACCATGGTGTTGCAATGCCATGACGGTCCATATTTACTATTATTCTTTGATAGTAAACACCTAGTGTTTTCCAACAAGCATATAAATGCATAGTATGATTGCAAGTTGGAAAACACAGTGTGAGGTGAGTATATGTCTGCCAAAACACAATGGCAACCCATAGATAAGCAATCATACATAGAAAGAATTCATTTCCTTATCTATGGCTTTTCATGACATTCCAATCACCATGGTGTTGGAATACCATGACAATCCATATTTACTATTGTGAATGCTTGATCTAGACCCGCTTCAATATGAACAAACAATCAAACATTAGTCTATAAACAAATCTAAACTAACATTCCCCATGAGATTCATTCAAACGCAAGAACATGGAAAATAAAGCAAAGTAATCAAATGAAAGCTAATGAAATATTATTCTAATGCTCAAACCAACATCCCATGGGGGAATTGGTGCTTCTTTGATGTGGAAAGAAGCCCTTTCCCAATTCCTTGATAAGCTTGATGATGATTGATTGATCCTTGATGAAGAATGACAATAAACTTGTTATGATTGATGAAATATCATGCTAACATGGATGAAATATGGATGAAAATGGATTACTTGAATTCAAAATGACTATAATAACCTTGCCTAAGCTTGTGAATGACAATGGATTCAAAGAGCATAATGATCTTACATGGATTGTGGATGCTAAATCAAATAGAGGAGGCCTCTATTTATAATGGAGAAGGATGGAGAAATGAGAAATAGGAAGAATGTGGGATTAAAATTGAACCAATGGAATTGTGCCACTTGTCAACATGCTATTGAAGAGAGGTGGAGAACATTTTGATCAATGTGCATGATAAATGCAATTAGGTGGAAATTTGAAATTTGAAAGATGGCTTGTGGAGGAAGATGTGAAAGAGGAATTAATGCCACTTGACTCAAGAAAATGGACTTGTAAGAGTTATAAATGCCATGTTGGAGGACAAGTCCTTTTAGGAGGGAGATTTCAAATTGATGGAATATTTCAAAGAGATGCCATATTTGAATGGAAATAGAGGAATTAATAAATCGAATAAATTGATTTATATGTGCCAGTTGCAAAAGCTAGAGGATTTGAGGATTAGTGTTAGAGTTAATTAGGATTTAATTAACTTTAGATGGAATTAGTTGATATGACATTTGATTTAGATTTTTAGGTTTATTTAAATCAAATGAGAGGAATATTGAACATTAGTAATTTAATTAAATAAAGTTTGATTTATTCAATTAAATGAAGAACATTATATTTAAATAAAATAAAGGTTAATTTATTCAATTTAAAGGAGATGACATTAGGATTTAATTAAATAAATTTGATTTATTTAATTAAAAGAGTGATATGGAGAAATTTAATGAATTTAATTAAATAAAGATTATTCAATTAAATGGTTAGTATGGACGTGATTAAGGAAGAATCAGGGTTAGTGAATCAAGATCGAGTGCATGATATCAATCAATATATTTTGAGTGTCTACACTTTTCCCCTCTTTGAAGCAATGCACCTATTGCGTTGGTTCAAAGAATAACCTTGCCGAGATCAAAAAATTCAAAAAATTTATAATTTTTCGGATGCACCATTGTTGTCTTAGCAAGAAGAATTATGTTGGTACACTGCCCCCTCGAGAGATCGGGAATTTTTTTTTAATTTTGGGTCTAGCTCACAATAAAGATTCAAGATCAGTTCAGCTCGGAGAGGACTAGAAAGCTCAAATGTTTGATGTAGACAATTTTGATGATGTAGACAGTTCATCGGCCATGGGTAGCCTCATGTATATTTTGATATATTACACACACGTGATACTTGGATAGAAATGTTAGTAAAGATAAAAGAATAAGAAGAATAAGATGGATCAACCCTTGAGTCTGAGACGATGGAGGAATCCAACAAGTCCATGATTCATTAAGACTTTATTAGATATGATGATGAGTGATGATGATGATGTGTTGCTTATCAAGACTTGGGATTTTAAAAGGGCTTGCTTACCTTATGTTTGATAACACACATAGATATGATGCATCGAGGTATAAAGAACCAAGATGGCATTGTATCTAGTGAGATGGACTTTGACTTGAAAAATAGGTAGGAATATTCTTGTTCACACCTGACATACAGAAACCTTACTAGGATGTTCTTCAGATATTTCAAACATCTTGGACCAAAACACAGAAAGGAAAAACCTAACAATGTAATAGTCAACAAATTGTCCAAAACACCTTCCATCCATACCCAATAAAGCAAGTATTCACCAAGGTTATATTACAAGAATATCCAAAAAGCACAATCGATAAAAAGATAATGATCGTTGCCCCATTCCTTTCTCTCTAAATCGTATTGATTAGACATCATCGAAAGGTCATTGGAATGAGTGCAATAAGATAAATCAAAAGAAAAGATCAAGAAAACAAACAAGCCAATGTTCTTCATACCTATAGCGAAAGGGATGTGTTTTGAGGATTAGAATCTGAAGTGATTTCCGAAGATAATGCTCATTTTAGGAAGGATGCATTCTATAACATGTTAGTGGATGGTGGAATGTTATTCTGTTTAGGATAAGTATCCAAAGTGATTGCCAATAGATAATTCCCATTGTAGGAAGGATACATCCTAGGACATGTTAGTGGATGGTGACAAGTTGATAGGTTGTTCGAAAGGATGTTGCTATAAGGTTGATTAACATGTTTTTGAATGATCAAGAGTTTGATTTTCCATTTAAAGGTTTGTTGCTTTGATTTTGATTTTGTGTTTGAAGCTTGCTTTTGCTGATTGTTGTGGTTGTTTTTGTTTGTGTTGCCAAAGGATGAAGGTGACGATTGATTTATTATGGATGATTGATTATTGTGGGTGAAGCAAAATGGGATGGGAGGATTTTTTTCAAATATTTTGATGTTTTTGATGTTTTTGAAATGTTATGAGGTTTTTTTTTGGATTTTTGGGTTATTTAAATATTTTTGTGTTTTGTGTTTTTTGAATGTTTTTGTGTTTTTGTGTTTTTGTGTCTAGGGGGCTGATCAAAGATTAGCCTTGCCTATGTTTAAGCTCAAAGGCGACGTAGTTTGGATAGCATGTTTTTGATGTTTTTGATGACTTTTTAACCTGTTTTGGGATTTTGATATGTTTTGGATGTTTTTGGATTTTCGCATGATTTTGAAGATTTAGATATGGATATGTGTGATGATATCAGTGCTCTATTTTAGGATTTTTTTGAAAACCAAGCTAAGGTTGATTGATCGGATTGATGGATTAATGATGATAACATTTTTGAGGATACACAACAATGCAAGGACAATGTTAAACAACACAAGGATTAGGATGGATATCCCAAGATGATGAGGGATTGATTGGATTTGATTGATTAGGATTTTGAAGCTTGATTTTTTTTCTCACAAGTGTTTTGACCAATTTGACTTCACGTTTTCCAATGTTTGAATCACCACGTAAGTTGGAAGATATAGATCAAAATTTACTCCTGAAGCAAGATGTAAATATCTGCCCCAGTTTCTAGCAATGTATGGAATGTCGTGGGTGGATGCTTCGATAGATGTATGGATGGTTGGATATGGATTATCTTGCAATAAGATAAGGTGTTCAAATAAAGAATGCTCATTGTATAATGCTTCATGGCTCAAATAATCTTGGGATAGCATAGGATCAATGAAAATGACTCATGTCAAGATGTTTACCATAAGCAAGTGTAAAGTGTACACCAAACTTTTACCAAGATCAAGATAATATGGACTATGGATTGGATAATTGGCTCATAGATGAATGAAGTTATTATGGATAGGATGGATGGAATGCTGGATTTATTATGGGTGGAATAAGATGCTTTCACCTGAACCGACGCACGTAGATGCTTAATTCTACACATGATGCCTGTTTGTCAAGTTTTCATCATGGTACTTTCCCAAAGTACACCGAAGTGGTTTTCACTAGAGGATGATTTTTCTCTTTACTATTTTCAATCTGTTTTCTAATTTTTTTAGATTTTATATTTTTTTCATATTTTTTGGATTTGTGTGAAAAAATTATGCTCATGTTGAACCACCTGGTAGTGTCGATGTAGATGCTTTTGTCATGATGTTCCATTGATATCCTGCTTAAAGAAGTTGCTTTCCCAAGATAAATGCACTTGAATGCAACTTTTGAGATTCCTGATCTACTTTGTTGATACTTTTGTTAACTTTGTCTTTGTGTGCACATCACGATAAAGTGCCTTCTAAATCCTTATAATGAAGGGTTGTTTCCAACACATGGTCAATGTAAAAATTGGATATCATGTGTGGAGGTGTGGATGGTGTTGTGTGTTTAGGAATAGGAGATGGATTGGTTGATAGTTTGGAACCATTGACTCTCCAAACTTGGGAAGATGAGAAATGATGGGTGGATACAAAAGTGTTCATGGAATTAGGACCAACTGCTTGATTTACTTTGTACGTTGCTTGAGAATCCTGCTTTTGCCTTTATGGACATCTTTGATGGATACTTTTCCCTTTTTTATTTTTCCCCATAGTTTCTTTGATTGATTGAGTTTGATAGAGATAATATTTCTTTGTATTCTTTGGTATCCATGTGTATTTGATTTGTCTATTATGCTCCTTAGCTTCTTTTTCTTTGATGACATTCTTTAGGCTTTGATTCAAATCTTTCTTTTGATGTTGGTCCCCATTTGTTGATGGGGTGATGGGTGGATGAAGATTCATGATGTGGATGGTTGTAGTATTGGCATTGCTTTCATCATAAGGATTCTTTGTGCTCCCTATATTGACATTTTCTTGAGACAAAGTTGCCACCAATATTAGAGAGGTATCACTAATATTTTAGATCCCTCAATTATCGAATGACCAAGACCTTGATTCTTAGGATTGACAATAATTTGCACTAGTTCTAGGATATCCTATTCTTTTAGGCCTAATCTACTGCCTTGATAATTCACCTGTTGAAACATTTTATTTGCAATAGGATATGATTTAACTTGGAAACAAGGTGCTACTCTTTCTCTACTTTGTCGAGGATCTTCAAAGGTGATAGCTTCTTCATTGATAAGATAGTTCCCTAAAAAAGGTAAGTGATCCAAGTTTATAAGTGATAGGATCCTCCATAAGTGGGATAACTTATTGATTCATATCTCTAGTTTGATCTTGTGCAATATTAGATTTTAATGCTTCTTCAAGAGGTTTTGATGATTCACTGTCCATATAAAAGTCTTCCTCATGATTCATTTTTTATATTCCTTCACAGGATGTTTTTGATTCACAACTTCTGTAGAAGCCTTCTTCATGACCCATTTCTGACATGTCTCTAGATTTTCCTATATCTTGATCATGTGTATAAAATTTAAGAGTAGGAGACTCTTGTTCCTTGGTAATGATATCAAGAATATGAGACTCGTGTTTTGGATAAAGATCCTCTACATGTCCATCCAAAGAAAGCATCTCATGAGTAGATGGAGGAGTATGTGCTATATGGATATGATCATCATTTGCAACATCATGTATAGATAGGAGAGTGTCCATTAGATCATTGTATTATCTTGGAGATACAAATTCTTGATCTTGATTAATTTTGGAATTGCTTTTGACATGCTTTGGATCAAGTTCTTGACATGGGTCAGTTTCAAAGGATGGATTGCTTATAAAGGGTTCTTGGATATCTTCATTAAGCATGGGAAGTGGCTCAATATCCTCTTGATCTTTGAGTGGACTTGGATCAAATATTGAGTTGAGGATTTCTTCACTATCTGTAACCATGAGGTCAAAGGATGTCAATATGTCTTGGAAACGACCATTGCTAGACTTTGGTGAAAGATGTTGATCATGCTTTGGATTAATTCTTGATATATGTCCTCTAACTCATTGGATGATGTAGAGGTATTGTCAAAATGATCATTGGTGTAAGGATCGGTAATTATAGGATCAAATAATGTTAACATTCCTTGAAATATATCATTGTCGGATATTGTTGAGGGGTTCTTATCATGATCAAAAAGTGACTCTCGATGTATGTTGAGTTGATATTCAGATGAGGTAGAAACATCTTCAAGGCTCTCATTGATAGATAGATCTTGATCATTGCTTTCAACAATTGTGGTGGAGAGATTGTCAATGCTATCACTAGTGGTTGAATCCTAATCATTGTCCTCAATAGTTATTATTTTTTGATCAATAAGGTCTTGGATGAGATTTTTGGGTTGAATCCAATTTGATGTTGTGTGTCCCTTTATTTTGTGAAAATCACAAAAGTGATTCTCGTTATACCCTGGTGGTTTAACTTGAGGCTCTTGATAATTTTCATAAAAGGGGATTTTGATGATATTTTCTTGTACCAATTGTTGCATGACCAATTCAATTGGTTCCCCAAGTGGTGTGTATTTTTCATTTGTTACCTTGTGATATTTGTATTTTAAATTGACCTTGTGGTGATTGATTTTGGAGATGTGGTGATTGATCTTTGAGATGTGATGATTGATTTGCAAGATGTGGAGGTTGGGTTTGTTGTTGATGTTGTTGATCTTGATATCCAACCTCTTGACATTGGAGATATTGTTCTTGATGTGGTTGTGGACACAACTCAATGCTTTGATGGCATGATTTAACCAATGCAAGAGTGTATTGATTTTGGGGTGGAGATGTCTCTTGGTGCAATGAGTCAATTATTTTGGCAAGTGAAGAAATTTGATCTTGATTTTGATCTTGACACCCTTGATATAGTCGATTTGGTTTTTGTTCAAGCATATTTGGAATGTCTACTTGTGGCGTTTGCATGGGATCATGGACAAATTGATTTTGGGCAATGTTATGATTTGGGATGATGTTCAAATTTGGCATTATAGGTTCAAATTGATCATTGTTGTGATTGGGAATCACATTGCCTTGATTTAGGTAACTTTGATTTTGTATGGTGTTACCTTGACTTGTATCAATACATGGAGTTAACATATTGTTTGGACTTTGAACAACATTGGTATGATTCACAAACATATCTATCCCAAAGTTTACCAAGTGTGGATTTGAAATGTTCATGTTTGGTAAACTTGTACTTGGTATATTTACATTTGGCATGTATGGATTCAGTGGGATAATTTTTTTTGTTGAAGACTCATGCATTGATTGTTTGATTGATAGATTTGTAGGTTTGGACTTTGATTTAAATATACCAAAGGGAAAGGTGTTCCAAAATTTAGATTTGGCATACTCACATTTGTTGTACCTTTGAGGTTTGTAGGAGATAATGATGCCATGTATGGATTGCGTAAATGTAAGTTTTGATAATCAATTGGCATTGTAAGGCTTTGATAGTTTGGTTGATTTAGACCACTCATGATGTATGAATCAAGTTTATATTCCATGTTTTTCTTGTGTTTTGACCTTGTTGACCTCTAAGGGATTTAGGACCAATGATGAGATGAAGGATGAAAGGTGTGAATGATATGGGTGTTGAACTTTTAGGACCCTTGGAGGAATACTAGACTTTAGGACTTTTGGATTTTATTTGGTTTGATTTGGATTTTATTTGGAATTTGATTTGGATTTGGATTTTGGATAATGAACTAATAAACCCCAAGATGTTGGATGTTATCTTGGAATAAACTTTTCCACAAGGTGATAATTTAACTAAGTGTATGAAGAAGGATTCATCTACACACACTTAGTCAAACAAGATAGTTTTAATTTTGATTTAGAAGGATTTTCCAAAAGTCTAGCATGAATGATTTTTCCAATGGTTCAAAAGTTGTTTGTGAGATGGGATTTGATTGATTTTGAGATGGATGAAATGATCAGTTGTTTACATCCTAAATGAACCTAAGAGAAAATTGTTTACAAGACCAAGATTTTGAAGAACACGCTTTTCCCTAAGAGTACTTCAAACCAAAAGATCAATGTTTGCTTGGAAAACCATATGAACAAAAGATAGAAAAACACATGTGTGGGGTTCAATTGATTTAATCTTGGTTAATGACTTGCTTTTTACCACATCCACTTGTCTTGCTTAAGTTTCAAACTAAATGTCTACGCCAAGGCCTTCTTTCATTCCACAAGTCCATTATGTGAGAATCAAGAAGTCAAAGCCATAGTTTCCTTAATGTTGATTTTAGAGAGAAAATTTAGAAATGGGCCCAAATACTTAGAAGCCTCTAAGGATGAAATCCCAAGGGATAAGCAGTAGCACTTGGATTCTTTCAAAGGTATTTGCTTCTACTAAAGGGTTTGAAATTTGATGTCCTTGTTGAATGTTTATTTTCAATATTTTGGATCTAAACAATTTTTTTAACTAACTCAAAATTGCACAATCCTATGATGGAAAAGAAAATATTTGTTGAATTCTCACTTGGATAAATCTAGTTGCGCTTATTCAAAGTGGATGATTAGAAGCTTTACCACACTAACTCCCATCCACGACACTCACTTCTATGGGTCAACCAAGCTTCAATTCTCATGAATCTCCCATGACGAACTTTTCATCTCTACAAAGAACCACAAGTATGTGGGATGACTCCGGAGGTCCGACCTCTTGACACCAACAAATATTGGGATTTTGGATTCTAAACAAAGGTTCATAGTAAGGGCATCCAGTTTAGGGGGTGCAATGATAAAATCCTTGTGAGAGATCTCCCAACCCTTAGAACAAGGGATTTATGCATCATAAATATATTGGGGAGAGTTATCATGCACCGCTTCCCATTGTTTATGATTTTCATTGCAACCACAAATTTATATAGCAGTTTGAAAGAGCTTGGCTTATGCTCGTTACCGCTTGGGTCGTTCCCTTGGGGTGAGTATTCTTTCCCACCAAGGCAGGCCCTCTAAAGGTAAACAAAAGTGAGTAAGTACATCTGTAGTTCGATCAATCTTTGTTTGTGTGAACAAAAAGAGAACACAGGCAACATACTTATCTCACACTAGCAAGATTTGTTCAATTTTTAAGAGCCCAAATTGAAGTGTGGAGGCAATTTTCTAGACAACCTAATATCACCAAAAGACTTTTGATTCTCAAAATCATCATGAAGTGTGAGAGAAGTGCATATGCCTTTTAAATGATATTACTTTGTAAAGGAGATTACAAAACATGAAAAACACATGTTCATTTTAACTTCAAAAACAATAATGGATTCTTTTTAAGCACCAAGATAAAGTGTGAAGTTTTCTTGTTCAATTTTTATATCCAAAACCAACTCTAGTAAGTTCTTAAGGTTCTTTTTAATCCCTTTGATTGTTCTTTTTAAAATCCAAATGAAATTTATTTGAGTCCTAAAAATTGAAGATAACAAAGCCTTAAGAATGGGATTATAATTGCTCCCAAAGTGTTTAAAAAAACTTGTTACAATTATGTGATAATGCTTTTTCTTTTTATTCCATGCTCCATGATCCTTTAAAACCTAAAATCCAAGCTCCCAATGTTAGATGAAATCAAGAAACAAAAAGATATCAGGGTTAGATAAATGATTAAGCATAAAAACCCTAAAATTTAGACCAAGTTTCATTGTGATTTGACATTAGGTGAAAATTTGAAAATTTTAACTCTATAAAAGTTGAGAAACACCTACACCATTGGATAGCTTATGAAATTCTACCCCATTTCAAAAAGAAATGCTCTGAAAAAGACCAAAATATGACCAAGATACGACCATTTTAAGATTGAGTGAGAGAGCAAAGGCGTCACCATTTGAAACACAGAGGCAGTGATGCTATTTGAGTGCAAACAATGACACTGGAATGATAGCAGCATTGTTTTAGGATTTGAGTGGCGCTCTGGTGAAACAGGCATCGCTTTGTGAAAAAATAGAGACTGCATATGCATCGCTATTTCCTCTAGCAGAGTTGTTTGACCTGGAAAGACAAAAATTTAGAAAAACAATAGAAATGGCCAAAAAAATGTGTTAATTTTGAGATTTATGCCCTCCTAGTGCCAAAATGTGAATGTTTGATCTAGACCTTATCTAACATGAACAAACAATAAAAAATTAGTCTATAAACAAATCTAAACTAGCATTCCTCATGAGATTCATTCAAACACAAGAACATGGAAAATAAAGCAAAGTAATCAAATGAAAGCTAATTAAATCATATTCTAATGCTCAAACCAACATCCCATGGGGAATTGGTGTTTCTTTGATGTGGAAAGAATCTCTTTCCCAATTCCTTGATAAGCTTGATGATGATTGATTGATCCTTGATGAAGAATGACAATAACCTTGCTATGATTGATGAAATATCATGCTAATATGAATGAAATATGGATGCCTTGAATTCAAAATGACTATAATAACCTTGCCTAAACTTGTGAATTACAATGGATTCAAATGAGCATAATGATCTTACATGGATTGTGGATGCTAAATCAAATAGAGGAGGCCTCTATTTATAATGGAGAAGGATGGAGAAATAAGAAATAGGGAGAATATGGGATTAAACTTGACCCAATGGAATTGTGCTACTTGTCAACATACTATTGAAGAGAGGTGGAGCACATTTTGATCAATGTGCATGATAAATGCAATTAGGTGGAAATTTGAAATTTGAAAGATGGCTTGTGGAGGAAGATGTGAAAGAGGAGTTAATGCCACTTGGCTCAAGAAAATGAACTTGTAAGAGTTATAAATGCCATGTTGGAGGACAAGTCCTTTTAGGAGGGAGATTTCAAATTGATGAAATATTCCAAAGAGATACCATATTTGAATGGAAATAGAGGAATTAATAAATCAAATAAATTGATTTATATGCGCAAGTTGCAAAAGCTAGAGGATTTAAGGATTAGTGTTAGAGTTATTCAGGATTTAATTAACTTTAGATGGAATTAGTTGATATGACATTTGATTTAGATTTTTAGGTTTATTTAAATCAAATGAGAGGAATAATGAACATTAGTAATTTAATTAAATAAAGTTTGATTTATTCAATTAAATGAAGAACATAGATTTAAGTCAAATGAAGGTTAATTTATTCAATTTAAAGGAGATGACATTAGGATTTAATTAAATAAAGTTGATTTATTTAATTAAAAGAGGGATATGGAGAAATTTAATGAATTTAATTAAATAAATATTATTCAATTAAATAGTTAGTATGGACGTGATTAAGGAAGAACCCGTGTTAGTGAATCAGGATCGATTGCATGATATCAATCATGATATTTTGAATGTCTACAACTATTATGCTTTGATAGTAAACACAATGTTTTTGAAAAAACATATACAATCATAGTGTGATTGCAAGTTGGAAAACACAGTGTGAGGTGAGCATATATCTGCCAAAACTCAATGGCATGCCATAGATAAGCAATTATACATAGAAATAGTTCATTGCTTTGTCTATGGCTTGTCATTTCATTTTGATCACCATGGTGTTGGAATGCCATGACAATCCAAATTTACTATTATTCTTTGATAGTAAACACACAATGTTTTCCAACAACCATATACATGCATTGTATCATTTCAAGTTGGAAAACATAGTGTGAGGTGAGTATATGTCTACCAAAACACAATGGAAAGCCATAGATAAGCAATCATACATACAAACAGTTCATTGCCTTGTTTATGTCTTGTCATGACATTCCAATCACAATGAGACCACATTTCTTTGAGTTATTTTTTGAACTATTCACTGCCTTGTCTATGTTGTTGCTTACTATTATACTTACTAATATGCTTTCATAGACAAGGTAGTGAACTGTTTAAAAAAATGCCTCAAACAAATGTGGTCTCTTAGAATTCCATGACAAACAAATGCGATTGGTAGCTACAATTATCACTCTGGTATGAATGAATTAATATCTTTGAGAATAGTATTTGGTTGCATAGGTGGAGTTCCCTATAGTTGTGGGTATAGTTTCAAAATATATTGTTGATATATTTATTAAAGATGACAATATATATCTGTGAACCAAACTGCATTGCTTGTTAAATAAGGTGTTTCCAATTTTCTAACAAAATTTGGTTAGGGGGTCTCCATCTACAAATATCACTCTAATTATCATGATATATCTGCAATTATCACTCTAACTATCTACAATTATTTTGGGAAAAATTGTGGGAGATGAATATGTCTACCAAAACATAGTGGCAAGTAATAGATAACAAATCATACATAGAAACAGTTCATTTCCTTGTCTATGGCTTGGCATGACATTCCATTGACCATGAGACCACTTTTCTTTCAACCATTTTTTCAAATAGTTGACTGCCTTGTCTATGTTGTTGCTTATGATTACACTTTCATAGATGAGGCAATGAACTATTTTAAAAAATACCTCAAACAAATGTGGTCTCATGGAATGTCATGACAAACAAATGCAATTGGAAGCTGCAATCATCACTCTAGAATGAAGAAATTAATATATTTGAGAATAGTACTTGGTTGTGCAAGTGGAGATCCCTATAGTTGTGGGTATAGTTATTAGCTATGCAATGTGAAGTAACTGCATAACTACTTTTAGGTTGACTTTGTAAAAAAACTATATGGTAATTTAAATTTTGTCATCTATCTATCAACATCTACTTATTAATTATGCAATGTGAAGTAATGCTTTCAATTTGAAAGATGTGCAATGCAATGAATTGGAAAACACTTGGTGTTTATAAAACTGCAACCCACATCACAACATACCCAAACCCTTGTGGTTTTTAAGCTTGTATATGTATGTGTGCATTACAAATAGAAAGAACATCGATTTCTTGACATTATCGCCAATAATGAGTAAACTTGTTGAAAGTGGTGAAACATAGTGTTAAAGGTTCTTGGAAAACAAGGGTGTATGAAATTATGCTTTTCATTACATTCCTAAGGTCTAAATAACAAAAGCTTTTAAAGACATTCATATTCTTTTTAAAAATTCTAAGATGCAAAACACTAGGTTTTAGATGATAAATTTAGATAAATTAAGTGTCCAAATTTGGATAATTAGGCTTAATTAATAAGTAATTAGAGGATAATTAAGGGGCTAATTAGGATTAAAAGCCAACTTGCCAAAGTTGGAGGATGTGACACATCCTAATCAAGGATTAGGCATGTGCACATCCTTAATGAAAAGATTAAGAAAATGGATTAGGATTAGATGAAAATGACATGTGAGGAATTAAATAAATGTAATATTTATTTAATTTATTTGATGAAAAAAGGATTAAGGAGGGTAAGGTATTAATTATTAAGGATATTAAATACCTTAGGGATTTGGCAGAGTTAAA
>VDFB02058242.1:24524386-24564317 GCA_007258455.2 Sequoia sempervirens
AATTCACATTTATCCCCCCAACCACCTTTCCTTTTCCCATGTAGATTTTTGAGGAATTCTAAAATTCCTCAAAAGTCCCTTTCACTCCCACTTGGGGACAAGAAATCCCTTTTTGTGGAAATCCTCTCATCCCCAAGGTGCATGTCCTTTTCCACCTCATGTACTTTTTTGACAACTCACTCCACCTCATATCCTTTTGTCCACTTCACCCTCCACATGTCAAGATGTGAGGGCTTGTGGGTTCTCAACCCACCATAGCCCTTCATCTTGGCCTTGTTGGATCAATCTTGACCCTTGAATTCTCTAGAGAATTCAAATTCTTCTATAAATACCCCCTCCTCAAGGGCATTTCCACAACACTTCATTTTTGAGCACCCACATGCTGCCCATTTTCCTTCTCAAACACTTAGCTATCTTGCACCCTTATGCTGTCATTTTGCATTCTCAACACTTTGCACTCTCATAACCATATGTCAAGTCAAACCTTTTCTAATCATTCAACCATCTTTGTTCATCATTTTGCATATTGAAGCTTACATTTAATCACTCAATCTATCATCTAAGGAGCACACAACCAATCCAAGCAAGGCCAATCAAAGAAGTTTCAACAACAAGGGAGGTAAAAGTGTTTTGTGTTTCATTTTATTTGCATTCCTTTTCGTTGTAACTCTCTTTTGGCTAATCTTGAGGTGTCCTTGGTGTTTTGTCTTTCATGTTTCTTAGTTAGATTCACACATTTAGAGTAGCATAAAATATCAAGGTATACACCTACAACCCACTTAAAGTTTGAAAACAATTTACAAACAACATTCCTCATAATGTTTTAAAACCCTTTACAACTAACAACCCAAATGATTAGAAAACCCTCAACTCAATTCAGATGTTTTTTTAATCTCCCCCTGCTCTCCAACCTTTCACTTGCAACACCACTCTCCAATCTTTCACTTTCAAACTGTAGAAAGAAAGAGTCGACAACAAAGAGTGTTAAAGGTTGTTGGAAAACAATGGGTGTTTATAAAATGCTTTGCATTTCATTACACTCCTACGGTCTTAATAAAAAAATCTTTTGAAGACATTCATATTGTTTTCTAAGATTCTAGGTTCTCAAAACACTAATAAACTTGCAACCCACAACAACACACCTAGATGTGCATTCAAAAACGCATGGAAGCATACATAAAAACATACAAAATGACACATATCTACATACAATAGATTACAAACCCATCACCTCAAGTTGGTTGGTCGTCTCCCCTACCTACAATGCCCCCTTGCTCTCCAAGGTTTCACTTTTAACCTACAGAATGAGAAAACCCATAACACTGAGTGTTTTCCAATAACAATACTTGTTATAATTTAAAATGCATGTCTTAATCACATCAATTCCTTTCCCACCCACGATGAACATATAGCTTCTCACACAAGGAAAAAAAACACCGGCATAATTTGGCGATAGGACACCTACTCGCTTTCCTTGCTGTGACGTTTCCTTTCGTTTACTTGTTCTATCACTTTTATCATACGTCTGGCAAGCCTCGCACTACGCCATCTCATCATGTTATGTATGTTACCATGTATATTGATATGTATGTTTTTTATGCATTTTTGTATGTACATAGGTGCACTTTGTCTACAGTTTAGCCGTGTCCCTCAAAACCCACTCAATTTTTAAAATTTAAATTATTGTGCTTATTATTTAAAGTTTAAACTCATAAATTTTATTGAATTTAAATCCTAAATATTTAAATTCTTCTATCTCATCACCTTTACAAGCTATCTCAAGTGCGTATCTGAAATGCAATATGGGGTTGGAATTGCAAGTTGCAATTCTTTTCCAAAATCTAGACTTGCAATCCAAAGTTCGCGCCTAGATTGCATTTTGCAAGTGAAGTTGCAACTTCTTTCTCAAACCTCAAAATTGCAAACCATGTTGGAAAATTGAATGCTCCTGAGCCTCTTCTCATTGGCACCTACCTGTCAGGGGCATTTGATGCCTGCAGCTAAAATATTATTTTGGGGATTGCTTTCCCCACTTGCTCCTGTCGTGCACCTGAAGACTATAGAAGAATTAATGAAGATGAAAATTTTTGAATTCCCAATTAATGTTGGTAGCTGATTTCAAATTTAAGAGGGAATGTTTGTTGAAGACAAAAGGAATGAAGGCAATTTTATTCTGTTAGTTGCAAATTTTGAGAATTGAGTTCCTGAGTAGCACTAGTCTGAAGGGATTGTTCTTTGTTCTTCATGTGATTCAGAGAATGTTTTCTGTGTGAGCTTCTGAAATCTCCTAAACAATAGGAGTTGTTTGTTTTGTGTGTGAGTGGAGATTTCTCTTGAAGAGCTCTGTGTAGCTCATACTAGTGAGTCCCTATTAGCTCCTGAAGTTGTCTATTTTTTGGTTGAGCAGTTGATTGCTCCCAGTAGATTGTGATTCGTAGCTTAGAGTTAGCTTTTAGTAGTTTAAGTTTTATATTTCTTATAATGTTCATTTCTAGTTATTGAATAGAAAGCAAGGTTGCATGTATCCAAGTTTATTCCGCATTTTGATTTGTGTATTTCCAATTTGGTTGGAAAACAGAGCAACAACTCTGTGGCTTTCATTTTGTTTAAAAATCTGGCATGGTATCATAGCCATAGGCCCCATTTCCTTGTGAATTAGGACATTTTCTTTCTCTGGGTATTGAGTATTCTTTGTAGGAGACATGGCTGAAGATGAAGGAAAGAGCTGACAACAGCCACCGTCCTTTAATGGACAGAACTATGATGTTTGGGCGAAGAAGATGAAGACCATAATGGTCGTTAATGATTTGTGGGAGTTTGTGGTCAATGGATTTAATGATGTACCTAACCTAGCAGCATATGTTGTGCTCACAAATAACTAGAAGAACCAGTTGAAGGAGTTAAGGAGGAAAGATGCTCTAAGGCATTGAATTTGATAGAAGTAGCATTGATAGAGGCCATTTTTCCTAGAATAGCAGCAGCTAACTATGTAAAGGAAGTTTGAGAAATCTTCCAGACGAACTACAAAGGAACTGACAAGGTCAGATTGGTGAAGCTTCATATGCTTCGAAGAGAGTTTGACACTCTTGAGATGAAGGATAGTGAGTCCATCTCAGTTTTCCACACAAGACTCTTAGGTTTGATAAACTAGTTGAGAGTGAATGCTGAGATCATTGATGATCAGAGGATTGTGGAGAAAATCTTCAGAAGCTTACCCACGAAGTTTGATGTAGTGGTGATTTCCATTGAAGAGGAAAAGGATCTCACAACGTTGTTTGTTGATGAGTTGATGGGTTCTCTGCAAACCCATGAGTAGTGCCTAAATAGGTCTACAAGTTCCTCCCAAGAGAAAGATTTTAAAGCTCAATTAAATGCAAGAGGAAGGGGGAGAGATAGAAACAGCTCCAGACGTGGTAGAGGGAGATCTGGATGTAGTAATGTTAGAGAAAAAAGTTCAGCACAGGAAAACAACCAAGAGGGAGCAAGTAGCTCTTAGACCAGCTCCTGAAGAGGCAAGAAGAATAGCAGTTCGAACTAGAAGAATGACAAGAGCAATGTAGAATGCTAATACTGTCATAAATTTGGTCATTATACAAGTGAATGCTGGACAAAGCAATGTGATCAATCAAAACAAAATGCAAATATGGTTGATTCGAATGTGGCTAAAGGAAACCAGTCCACAACCTTCATCATGTGCAACATTGGTGAAAAAGACAACCCCGAAGTCTGGTATTTGGACAACAGTTGCAGCAACCACATGAGTGGTAATGAAAGTCTTTTTTCTTTCATTAATAAAAATGTGAAGTCTAAAATTAGAATGGCGAACAATGGAGTAGTTCCTATTGTTGGAAGATGATCTATTATGGTCCGCAACAAGCAAGGTGAGAAGAAAGAGATACAAAATGTATTTCTTGCTCCTAGGTTAAAGCATAACCTCACAAGTGTTGGTCAACTAATCCAAAATGGATACAAAGTGTTGATGGAGAAGGGTCAATGTCTCATTTATGACAAGAATGGGAGGACGAAAGTGTTTGCAGTAGTTCAAATGACAAAGAACTCGATGTTTCTATTAAAAATTGAGATGTGTTTCTCGTCTCAGTCTGTTGTTGCATCTCTCAAGAATGAAAAATGTATAGCAGTACATCATGTAGTGCTCAAGAGCACCATTCAAGACCCCTCCAAGCTATGGCATCTCAGGTATGGACATTTAGGCTATGTTGGTTTTAGTCTTTTGTCCAAGAATAAAATGATTGATAGTTTGCCAAAGATAGTAGAGCTTAATGTTAGATGTGAGGCTTGCATTTTGGGCAAGCAACATAGGTAGCCCTTTCAATCGGAAAACTCTACAAGGGCAAGAGCACTATTGGAGTTGGTGCATACGGATTTGGTAGGCCCCATGCAAATCATTTTTGTTGGTAAGAGAATATTTTTTATGACCTTCATTGATGATTACAGCTGTAAGACATGGGTCTATTTTTTGCAACATAAATCTGAAACATTTGACAAGTTTTTGCTCTTTAAGGCCCAGGCTGAAAAGGAGAGTGGACACGTGCTTAAGGTCCTATGGTCAGATTGAGGAGAAGAGTATACCACCAATCATTTTGTAAATTTTTGCAAGCAAAATGGCATCAAGAAGGAGCTATCAACTAGTTATACTCCACAAGAAAATGGAGTAGCTAAAAGAAAGAATATGACCGTCGTGGAGATGGCAAAGAGCATGATGAAAGCAAAAAGACTCCCGACTGAATATTGGGGAGAGGTTGTAGCAACAACTATTTATTTGATTAATAGAAGTCCAACAAAGGCGGTCTGTGACAAGATACCTGAAGAGGCATGGACAAAACGCAAGTGGAAAGTTGAGCACTTGAGAGTGTTTGGGTGTGTAGCATATGCACAGGTGCCTAAAGAAAAGAAGTAGAAATTGGATGACAAGGGCGAAAAATGCATTTTCACAGGCTATAGCGAAGAGTCCAAAGCTTATTGGCTATACAATCCGATCACCAAAAAGATAGTCATTAGTAGGGAAGTGGAGTTCCTAGAAGACAAGTCATGGGATGGAGTGGTAAATTCTGACAGCTCAGAACTGCCCCTGACAGCTCCTGAAGAAGTAGAAACAGAACATGAAGTTCAACAAGATGAGTTTGTAGAAGCTCTTGAAAGCGTCAGACAAGCTCCTGAAAGCTCTGGAAGAGCTCTTAAAAGCTCCTGAAGGCTCCTGACGACTCTTGAAGCTAGAAGACAGTCAGCAAGACAGTTAGGTAGATTGTCATAGTCAGCTAGAGGATTGGCTTCTGAAGCTATCGGTCGAGTTCCAGAAAGCTCCCGACAGCTCCTGAAAGCTCTTGAAATGAGTAGACAGAAAGGAAAGTAGTTAGAGACAGCCAGAAGATTGGCTCTCAAAAGCTCCAGAAGATTAGCTCCTGAAGAGCTCCTAAGAGCTTTGAAAGAGCTCTTGAAATAGCCGGTAGAGCTCCTAAGAGCTCTGATAGCTCCTGAACCTACCTGCTCAACACAATAGCAATAACAGTGAAAGTTCAAAAGCACCTCTAGCCTCCTTAATACCAAAAAAGACCAAGAGTCTAAAGGAGATCTACCAGAATGAAAGGTATGATGAAGAATTTGATGAAAGTGTGAATTTTGCATTATTTTCTCATGGTGATCGAGTTTATTTTGAAGAAGCTATGAAAGAGGAGAAAATGTGTGAGGGCATGGATGAGGAGATAGATGCAATAAAAAAAAAAACACATGGGAGTTAACAAATTTTCCTCCCAACAAGCAAGTTGTTGGAGTTAAATGGGTCTATAAGACCAAGTGTAATGTCGAAGGAAGGATAGACCGGCATAAGGCAAGATTAGTTGTGAAGGGGTACAAACAACAATTTGGGAGAGATTATAATGAGACATTTTCCCCCATTGCAAGGATAGAAACCGTGCAGGCACTCATAGCAATCGCAACCCAACACATGTGGAAGGTATTTCAAATGGATGTGAAGTCCACCTTCCTTAATGGAGTGTTGAAAAAAGAGGTTTATGTGGAGCAACCATTTGGATATGAAGTTTCAAGTCAAGAATACGAGGTGTATAAACTGAAGAAAGCTCTATATGGGCTAAAGCAAGCTCCACGGGCATGGTACAACAGAATTGAATCATATTTGATGAGCAATGGCTTTAGCAAAAGCAATGGTGAGCCCACTCTTTACATCAAAGAAACAAATTGTAAGGTTTTAATTGTTGTCTTGTATGTTGATGATTTAGTTCTCACTGGGGATGATAATTTCCTCATTGTTGATTTTAAAGAGGCCATAAAAAGAGAGTTTGAAATGATAGACTTAGGTCTCTTGAGATTTTTTCTAGGCATAGAAGTAAAACAAATGCATGATGGTATATTTATCTCTCAAGAAAAATATGCAAATAAGATTTTGAAGATATTTAGGATGCTTGAAAGCAAGTCTGCCCCCACTCCAATAGCCATAGATTTGAAGTTGAGTAAGGAAAATTGCAGCAGCAATGTTGATCCGACCATGTATAAGAGTTTGGTTGGAAGCTTAATAAATTTAACAACAACTAGGCTTGATATAATGCATAGTGTGAGTCTTATTTCCAGGTTTATGAAGACTCCAAGGGACACCCATTGGCAAGCGAATAAAAAAATCTTGAGGTATGTGAATGGCACCAAAGGATATAGCATTTTGTACACAACAACAAATGTTTTGGGGTTGGTTGGATACACGGACAGTGATTGGGAAAGAAGTTTGGATGATAGAAAGAGCACATCGGGCTATATGTTTCATCTAGGTTTGGGAGTCATTTCATGGGCTTCCAAGAAACAACCCATCGTTTATTTATCTACAGTAGAGATTGAGTATATAGCAACAAATGCAACAACATGTCAAGCTATTTGGTTGAGAAGAATCTTGGCAGATTTGATGGAAGAACAAGAGGATGAAGCAGTAATTTATTGTGACAATGTTTCATCGATAGCCTTGACAAAAAATCATGTGTTTCATGGAAGAAGCAAGCACATTGAAATTATGTATCATTTTATCAGAGAGTTAGTTGAGAATGGTAAAATTGAAATGGCATTTTGCAGGTCTAAGCAGCAGCTAGCAGACATATTCACCAAGCCTTTGAGCAGAGACAGTTTTGAATGCTTGAGGAGCAGATTGGGCGTTGTTGAGTTGGATCAGGATTGATCATATTTCGTCGGCTCAGGACCAAGGGGGAGTGTTGTAAAATTGAATACTCCTGAGCCTCTTCCCATTGGAACCTACCTGTCAGAGGCATTTGATGCCTACAGTTGAAAGATTGTTTTGGGGATTGCTTCCCCACTTGCTCCTGACGTGCACCTAAAGACTGTAGAAGAATTAATGAAGTTATGAATTTTTGAACTCCCAATTAATGTTGGTAGGTGATTTCGAATTTGAGAGGGAATGTTTGTTGAAGACAAAAGGAATGAAGGTAGTTTTATTCTGTCAGTTGCAAATTTGGAGAATTGAATTCCTGAGCAGTAGCAGTCTGAAGGGAATGATCTTTGTTCTTTGTGCGATTCATAGAATGTTTTCTATGTGAGCTTCTCAAAGCTCCTGAACAGCAGCAACTGTTTGCTTTGTGTGTGAGCAGAGATTGCTCCTGAAAAGCTCTGCATAGCTCATACCAGTGAGCTCCTAGTAGCTCCTGAAGTTGTCTGTTTTTTGGTTAAGCAGTTGATTGCTCCGAGCAGATTGTGATTCGTAGCTTAGAATTAGCTTTCAGTAGTTTATGTTTTATCTTTCCTGTAATGTTCATTTCCAGTTATTGAATAGAAAACAAGGTTGCATGTCTCCAAATTTATTCCACATTTTGATTTGTGTATTTCCAATTTGGCTGGAAAATAGAGCAACAGCTTTGTTGCTTTCATTTTGTTTAAAAATTTGACAAACCAGAGTTCGGGTTTGGATTGCGAAATGCTTCTTGACCCCAATTCCCTAGGCGCAAGTTCGTGAAAATGTAAATCGGGGTCGGAGTTTGAAATGCAGCAGCTGAACCATCTCTAAAGAACTTGAAGTGCCATTGCACGATGTATGCACAAAATGGATTTGTGAAAATGCTTTATAAACTTTCAAGTAACTGCAAATGGCGTGTGTAAAGCCAAATTCGCAACCTTACCAACATCCCTTACGCCTGTGTCGCAATGGGAGTTTTGAATCAAAGCACGCGGTCTGTTTGACACTATTCCTCAAAGAAATTTACCAAGGATACAGACCACGACTTGTTTGACAAAATACCTTAAAGAAATTTGGCTTCATGACAACCACGATTGCAGGATATTAACATGATGTATTTGATGTGAACACACTTAGGATTGGGTTATTGGAACCCATCTAAGCATAATGGAGGCAGATTCTTCAAGTAATATAGTTTGCAAAATGTGGAAGCATCGACAAGGCACGCCAATTGTTTGACTGAATGCCTCAAATAAATTGGCTTCAACACACAGTTAGCGACATGTTTGACAAAATGACTCAAGAAATTTACCCTGAAGGCAAGGTAATATCCCAAAGTCTAAATTTTGTAGACTGGAGGGCGCGGCTGAATTGCACTTTGCAAGCTGAAAGTTGCAATATGCAGAAACAGCCCGAAGTTCGGCTTCGGATTGCACATTGCAAATTTTGCGAGTTAGCAAATAGGGGTCGGAGCCTGGAATGCAAGGAACCCGAATTGGTGCCGAAGTTGAAATGAAATGCCAATGGACGTCAGTGGATTGCATGATATACCTAAAATGTATTCGTGAAAGTGTATTCTAACAGAACGAAAGAGGCAACGGCTCATGGAATATGATTATGGCAGTCATCGAAAAAGAAGAAACATGGGTGTCCTCACATGCATGTCGCACTATTTCACCAAATACAATGACGGTTTTCTCAACTAAATAATTCATGTTTAACAGCGTACTCCTAGGGTGTGTTAAAAGAGTCTGAACAGCGTATGGACATCCATTAATGCGAAATGGAGGACAGATTTTCGCCAAATATTATAATTGGAAATGCTTTGGTGCAAAACGTGGAATCATAGACAAGGCGCAACTTGTTTGACAAAATGCCTCGAAGAAATGTGGACTTGTGGGATGCCAGGATTGCACGATACCTGCTAAAAATGGGTTCGATGGAAAGAGTTCAGAAACTTTTGCACAAATCTGGATGCCATCAGCACATAGCCAAATCCGCAACCTTTGCCATCATCCTCTTGGCCTGAGCCAAAATGGGGACTTTCGATGGGCGTATTGACAACCATCAAGGTGTAATGAGATGGTGTTGACACCAGAGTAATGATGATTTGGATCTAATTATCGGGAGTTCTAGTGTATTTATATTTTAGAGGAGTGGAAAGCATTATTATCGGTATCAAGCCTGGCGAACATTAAATGTGTTTTCAGTATACTGCCATTCAGCATGTGATAATATGTGGAGAAAGATAAAGGACTAATTGTGTGCAAGAGTAGATCCTTCAATGTGGTATGAGTTCAGATCTACACAGGTGATGCACATTAAGTGAATTACATTGTGACAAGGAATACATAGTATATGCCAAAATTAGTGGTACACATAATGGATATGTTGGCATGGTATAAATATTAATTATGTGACAACAAGCGGACATGTTACTATACCCCGAAGATGCAAGTATGAGAAAATGGTTGGGATGGTGTAGATACGAAAGAAAGGGGGTACAAAGATGAATTACATGCATAAGGTTTCTCAGATGTCGAGGAAGGAGACAATACAAAGTGCAGGATTAACTTTACTTGTATATATGCCAACTATTGACAAGAGTGCTTGAGTGGGAGATCATGTCAAAGTTATCAGTATAGAAATATATAAGAAGCTATGTCAGAAACATGAACAGGATCTGTTGGTCAATCTTATTAAATGTATTGAAGAAAACCCCTCACAAATGGTATTTCAAATTGATAAACGTTTATGTAAATAAATTTTACCGAAGTCTTTAACACTACAAGTTGCACATCCTAGGAAATATGGAGAGATTTTTGTATGTTAATCTTGCGATCATTGAGAATAGTGTAGAGCTGCTTATTCGGGGCAAACAAAGATTTGAATAGACCATTCAAAACTGCATTATATGAAAAGTAAATGTCTGATAAATTCGATAAATTCAGGATGAGTGAGTCCAAATCAGTGACAATGCTTATGAAAACATGATGAAAGGTTTCTAAATTTGATGAATTAGAGAAGGTAAATAAAATTCTTCTCAAATAGTTGAGTTCGTAGATTGTTCTGCTGCCGAGAAGATATCAAAGAATTGGTCATGGAGTATCTATTTGTACCTTAATAAAGAAGCTATACCAAGCTGTACAGTATATGCAAAGTAAATGTTTGATAAATTCAGGATGATTGAGTGCAAATCAGTCACAGTGCTTATGAAAACATGATGAGAGGTTTCTAAATTTGATGAATCAGAGAAATTAAATAAAATTCTTCTCAAATAGTTGAGTTCGTAGATTGTTCTGTTGCCAACAAGATATCAAAGAATTGGTCATGGACTGCCTACTTGTACCTTAATAAAGAACCTATACCAAGGTGTGCATTATATGCAAAGTAAATGTTAGATAAATTCAGCATGATTGAATGCAAATCAGTGATAATGCTTATGAAAACATGATGAAAGTTTATGATATTGTTACCAGGATTCAACCGTGTAATTTTTTTGAATCAAATTCATTGATCCATATTTCATGAGTAGATTTCTAAATTTGATAAGTCAAAGAAGGTAAACAAAAATCTTCTCAAATAGAGTTTCTAGATTGTTCTGCTGCCAACAAGATTAAGAATTGGTTATGAACTGCCTACTTGTACCTTAATAAAGAAGCTATACCAAGCCGGCAACAAACTGATTACAGTTCGTTATTGATATAATCTTTTGGGGGAATCTTGTTCATAGTAATTGTTGCTAGCGCTGCTCTCGAGGAAACAATGGTAGTGAAGGAGAAAGTTGCACCTCAAAATCTTATGCATGTTAGCGGATGCGAGGGAAACTTGCACTTGATTTTAAGTTAGTAGAGCAAGATAATATGAATGTTAGGGGAGAGGGGCCAGTAGTTGTGCAGGGTTTAATAGTTGTGATAGTATTTGTTTACATAATGTCCAATATTTTTAATAATATTGGACCAATAGTTGTGATGATGACTACCCATAATTAAATGAAATGCATTCATTTGATCTAAAAAGGAACAAATCATGTGATGCCACATCGACGTTCAATAAAAAATGATATAGATGCACAAGTATTGGTCTCTTTTTTTTGGGGCCTTTTTGGACACCTTGACAAAAAGCATGTTGATGTGGCCCTGAAACCTTAGTTATAAGTAGGGGACTTGCCAAGTAAGCTACTATAAAAAATTGGGAGTGATTTGAAATTTCCACATAGGATAATTAGAAGCACGAAGTTAGGGTGCTCAACTATTGGGTCCTCTCCCCTAGTTATGATATTGCCATCCGAGAGAATGGAGTGAAACAATCATAAATAGGGAAAATGTATTAAATTTGAGATGCAACCTAGGGCATTGTTTATGGATAAAGTCTTGAAACCATTCATTATGACAAGGAAGAAGTCATGCAGAAGAATTGATTAAATTGATTGTTTATGATTGATTGATGTTATTTGATTTAATCAATCATTTTTTTTATCAAATGAATTTGATGTTTCATTCTTGTTGAATGTGGGGTACTAGTTATTCTAAACAAAGACATGTTGATTGTTGAGAATGAAGATTGTAAACAAAGATCACAAATGTAAGAATTAGGACTAGGATGGTGAACCCAAATATGGGCCCAATATGGTACCTATCAAGCTAGTATTAGATGTGAATTTTAAAGCTTATTAGAAGAGATGACCTCATAAAAGACATGCAAGACACTTGGGAAGCATGTGCATGAGAAAAACATGTGTCTAGTGTCTATGAGTCAAATGTTGACTAGAATGTAATGAATAAATAGAATGTGAAGGACAATCCAAAGTGGCCCTTCCTATTTCAATGTATTTTGTATTTTTTGAATTTTGGAGAGAATGACTATTTGTCTTTCACATGTAAATGTTTCTATATATACTCACTTGTAACTCATTTGTAAGGGTTGGAAACCCATAGAAGCTCCACTTTGAGTACAATATGTCAATTTTTTACTCCATTCGTTCTAGGTTTTCATTTTAATAGCATTTTTCAAACTTTGAATCTATTATTTTTCCATGATCCTATGCATTTAAATCATTAAATGTTCAATAGATTCAAAATGTGTTTACACCATTGATGTATCTTTGATGGTGAGGTGTTTTATGTGGTCACATAAACACATTTGTGTGTTGAAATTTAACAACAATCACACATGTGATTTTTAGTTCCTTTGAAAATCACATCATCTCACTTTTAGATTGTGGTTAATGGGCTAGGAAATATTGGTTTTGTGTTGCATTTATCCATTCACCAAATGTTGTGTAGAAAGATCGGAGATAGGTTAATGTATTTTTTTCTAACCCTTTTCTTCTCCCCCTTCCTTTTGCATTTTTGATACCAATGATAAATTAGGCTTAGTATAGGTTTTTTTATGATAAATTTCATTTACAAAAGATAAAATATGAATTGATTTTATGATTTCCATATAACAAAAGCTTGCATATTTTGACACATATTTCATTGTCCTAGGAATTAGAACTAAATTCTTAAAAATTGGAATAAATTTTTAGGAGTAACCATTCATATTCCACTTCACAAAATTCTATCTTTTGAGGATATTTGTTGTTTTAAAGGTTTCAATCATTTTTATCCAAATTTAATGTTAAAAATCGTTGATTAAAAGTCCAATAAATTGAAACAAAAATCACCAATAGGTTCAAAAGTGATAGATGGTTTATGATGGCTAATAATGATCAAACTACACTAACTAAGCCTCTTTTTTACATGAATGATCCTTAATATTCCATGTAGCCCCTTGAATAGATCAGCCATAGCATTATCAAATTGAGGAATTTTGATAAACCTTGTCTAAGCAATCAATGAAGACAACCACCTCCCAAATAGAGAACCTTTGTGGTTCCAACATGTGGTGTATCACAACTCATAGGAACATTGTTGTGTCATAACTCAAGAAATGTTGTTGTGTCACAAGTCGTAGAAATGTTGTCTCAAAACTTGCATCAATAATACCTCTTGAAGCCAAGTGCATAGAAAACAAACATTTTCAACCACATACAATTTTTCTTTTAAAATTTTCATAGTTTCAACATTAAATGAATAATTTCAAAAAAAGTGCAACTTAGGTTGTTAAATTTGCTTCACACAATTCAACAATCCCTCATACTCATGGAATCCTATAAATACAATAACATATACAACTACATAAGGTGGTCATGGACAAAGCACACAAAATATAAGCACAAAGCATGGAATTGAAGAGCACTTAAACCTTCAATCTAAGAAAATTGAAAATGGAGAGGGTTTCTTGAAGATGCTCTACCACTCAATCCACAACCCATAATCTCTTCATTCCAATCCACCAATTCCAAGCAAGCATCCAAATTCTAAATATTTCCAATCAATTTCCATGCCTCGAGAAAATAAGATGAGAAGAGAAAAATGCAAGAAAAAATAACAAGTGAAAATATAATTCTTTCAAATGAGTCTTTTTTTTTCTTTTGTGCAATTACACTTTTTTAAAATAGACATTTTTAAATAAACTAACCTTTTGCAGTTCTTTTGAAGGAAAGATACTTAAAATAATACTATGAGAATTTCTTTTCACTAATGCAATGTCTTTGTTTTTAATATTGCTTTCCTATTTTAATTCTTTTGAATATTGTTAATAGTAGAAAAATATAGATAGTATATTTACATGTATATATAACAATTTTGAAAATTACATAAATTCCATTTTCTCAAGTAAATCTAAATGCATTATGAGGAATTAAAAAATATAAACATTACCCATCACTAGCCACTCAAAGCATTATAGAAAATAATTAATATGTAAAGCACACAAACATATTTCATGGATTTTCATAACTCAAGAATTTAGAATTGACTAATCCATATCAAAGCTCACCAAGACAGACACACAAGACTCATCTCATAGCTCTTGATTAGTTTAGATAGTCAAAGCTCAAGACAGACACACAAGACTCATCTCATAGCTCTTGGGGAAACTTGTGCCTTCATACTCAATTAAAAACATAAAGCATTTCTACATAACACAAGATAGTCAAAGCACAATATATAGCCAATATGATAATATCCAAATGATATCAAAATCTGCATCTTACTAAAAAACATCTAACACTAACATGATTCAATAAATAGATGCATAATAATAATCACAATGTTGAACTTGATGAATATAAGCATAATCATATATCATGGTGAAAATAGTGAAGCTAAAAATACTATATAGTTCAAACATATATAAAATTCCACATATGTAAATCAAAGTTACATGATCCATAAGCATCAATGGAAATACAAAAATATCAAGTATAATATCAATGATAAAACTCCAAAAGAGCAACAAAATGAAGCACATACACTTGGTACCTTGTGTACACCCCCCCCCTCCAAAACTTAGCTAACTCCTAGAATCCTACAAAAAGTGAGGATAATGGACCCACAAATACATAGCATCCTCCCAAGTGGTTGTTGAAACATCATGATGACCCCACTAGATCTTAACCTAGTCCAAGTCTCCACCCCAAAGGCTCACTTCCAATGTTACAAAATATGGAAGAGCTCCAAAGAAAGATTCATATTCGCCTTAACCTACAAGTAACCCCAATCAAAAAAATAGGTTACATCTTAAACATACTATCTTGTAATAGAAAAATGGAACACATTGCACATGCATGAGAGACTAGATGGAAAGGCAAGTCAATAAGCAACAAGACCAATCCTCTTTAAGATCTCAAATGGCCCCAAAAAATTGTTGTGACCTTAGAACCTTTCCCATAGTGGATTGAACTCTTGTAAAATTGTAACCTAAAAAATGCAACCAACCAAGAAGTGTTGATAAAATCTCTTAGAACCGACATACTTCTTTTGTCTATCCTAACTAGTCAATAATTTAACTTTAATCTAAACCATTTTTTTCTCCATTTCTTGAAGTACCTTATGACCAAGGGCAACTTGATACTCAATCCTACCCCAACTCAGCAAATTGTAACAAGGATGACCATAAAAATTCCAAAAAGATGTCATTCCTAGGGAATTATAGTGCCCATTGTTATAAGAAAACTAGATAAAATGTACAAGTAGTCCTTGCATGAGGAATATTGATCTATAATAAACATATGGAGCATATCCTTGAGCACTTGATTCACCCTCTCAATCTAACCATTTATCTTTGGGTGATAGGCCAAGTTAAAGTTAAGCTAAGCATCCAATAAATGTTGCATGGAATTTCACAACAAAGATGTGAACATGAGAACACAATTTGAGATTATCTTGCAGAGTATGATGTGTAAGTGAACAACATACTCCATGATGGAAAATTTCATTGATGCAACATTGTAGGATGTCCTCATAGGATAAAAATGGCTAACCTTGGTTATCTTATCCATTATCACCATGATGGAATCATGACAAGGAGTTGACAAAGGTAAACCAACTAAATTCCATCAAAATCATGTCCCCCTTTCACTTTGAAATAACATTTGGCTACAAAATTCCTATCGGATGCTAGTGTTTTGCCTTTAACCTATGTAACTCAGAACATCTACCAACAATTTAGCAATATTGCACCTCATCCTTGCCCACTAAAATGATTCAAAATTTTGCATGCATCTTATTCACACTACAATGTTCTGCATAAGGTGCACAATGTGCCTCAAACATCACAACAATGCAAATAACACATAAAACTAGGACAAAAATAAGACCAAGATGTCACAACAATCCAATTAGCTCAAAAGAAGATACAAAATTTCCCACAAGGGCCCTTCATGCCTCAATCTCTACGCAAACCTCCTAATACCATGGATACCTTAGAAGCTCCTCAAGGATGCGGCCTCATAAATCCATGCTCACAAACAAAACTAAGCTTTCATTTCACCTCTTCAATTACAATTTTTAAGACAACAGTGTCCCTTCTCTTGATGTAAAGAACACCAAATTTAAACTCACATATAAATTCCAACCATTAATGCTGGCACACATTCAAATTCAACTACAAGAAAATATACTAAAGACTAAAATGATAATTATGCAACTTGAACCAATGGACTAAAAGAAAATGTCTCTAGTGCATACTTGCAAATGAATGACCAAAGACAACTCAAGATCATGGTAGGGTAATTAAGCTCATGGTTCTTGATAATATGTGATTCATAAGCAATCATGTGGTCCTCCTACATAGGGACAACCCCTAACCCATCCAACAAAGCATATATGTAAACCATAAAATCCACTACAAGATTCAGCAATATAAGGATTGGTGTACTAGTTGGCCACTCCTTGATAAATTGAAACATTTTCTTAGACTAATATAACCACACAAGATTCTTCCCTTTCCACTAAAGAGAACTAATGGGATACAAAACTCTTAAAAAATCCATGACAAGCTAAAAATAGTTACTTGTTAATTCCATGAAACTTTGAACCTTATAAATATTTGTGGGCATAGTCTACAATAGCCTAACTATTTGAGGGATCCACTATGATACCCTCTCTAACATACTAGACCCTTGGAATATACAAACCACCCTTGCATAATAAAAGTTTAATTTGTTTTAATAATAGTATTTATCCAATTAAAACAAAAGTAGTTTTTGACATGTTTGTTTATGGTGCTTTAAGGAATCTAATTAGGAAAATAATATGTTATATCTCAAATATTATTATTTAGTTGTTATCTTTTCATCTTAGAGGTCGAAGTATAAATGTTTTGTAAATAGATATTATTAGAAAAAAATCAAAATATGTCTTGGAATGTTATTGTTGCCACTGTTGACATGAAGCTGTCTATTGACATAAATTATTTGAGCTTTCACATATTACTAGAAGCCTAAATCTATAGGCTTTGGACTTTGAGTTCTATTGAATATTCTTTTGGTATATTTTTATTGAAGCATGTCTTACAATAGAAATAGCGGTATGTTTGGTACTATTTATGAAAATTAATATAACTCATATTGGTGGAAAGAGTAAACAATATAAATGACATAATAATTTCATCTGCTATGAAACAAATCGAAAAATGGAGATGGAATGTATATATGCAAGAATGATTTTACTAGTACTTGTGAGCAAGTGCTTTGTATGAAATTCTTCTAATCGCCAAATAAAATTTGATATCATACAAATGATACTTCAAGCCATCTAAATGAAGATCAAAGATGTTTACCTCCTTCACCTCAAACAAAATTAAACCCACTAAGATTTCATGAAATTTAATGTGATTTGTGTACCCAATTTAAAAATATTTTAATTTATTAGGCAAATATATTTTCGACAATGATGAGTTTATTGGGTGACAATAATCGGGTGTATGAGTTTTGCTAGGGTTTTGTGGTTTTTGCGGTCACCCTTGGCCCCTCTTGCCTCATACTGTGCATTTTGTGCAAGAAACCCCTCTTTTCTTGTGTGTATGGCCGCATTTACTGCGGTTTTTGTGTTTTAATATGCCTTGAACCAACTCTAACCCAATAGTTCATGTTGGTGTTAGCAGTTCGACGACAATGCTCAATGGCTCCTCCTTTGAGCAAATGACCCCAAAAATTTGTTCTGAAAGTATTTCACAAGGTAAGAATTTTGACTCCCCAACTGATGTGATAATTTTTCCTTTACCATATTTTGATTATGCTTGTCAATGGCTTGAGCAACACACCCCTGTGGGTTATTTTGTTGGGAGGACTCCCCCTGAAAGTGTGCTTAAGAAATGGGTTAGCAAGCCTTGGGTCCGTCATGTGGTCCGCCTTGATATGGTCCAAAATTTAACCAAGGGTTTCTTTTTGCTCTGCTTTGCTGAAGTTAATCATGTCCAAGCTATCTTAGCCCACGGTCCCTGGTATGTCAGGTCCTCCTTGTTGGTTTTCCAAGCATGGACCTAGGATTTTGTTGTCTCAGATGACACCAAGTTGCGAGTCCCGATCTAGATTGAATTCCTTGGTATTCCTTTGTCTTGTGTGCCTTTTTTGAATCATATTACATTCTCACTAGGGAGGATTATTTCTATTGAGCCTGATAGGTTTTTCTAGGCCTGGCCCCAGAAACGGGTCAGTGTGGAAGTAGACCTCTCCAAAGATTTGAAAGAATCCATTGATGTTCAAATTGGAGCTCTTCGACATACCCAGAAAGTCACTTATTTTAATTTGCCAAACACGTGTTATAGGTGTCAGTCGACAGACCACAAGATTAAGGAATTCCCTTTGGCAGTGCCTCGTACACCTTCTCCACCACAAGATACTGAAAATCCTCGTTAGACGAAGCCTTCTGCTACTAAATTTGATGAAAAATGGACCACAGTGACAAGGCAAAAAAATAAGTCAACTAGTTCTGGGTCGGCCTCTAAGGCCTATGAACCATCAAAGGTCATTCCAAACCCTTCAGGGAAGGGGACGAAAGCTCCTATTGGAGCTGATAATGTTTCAGTGTAACCTAGGACAAAGGCAACACCTCAACCCGTTGTCGTTATGATTGCTCAATCAAGCGTTTCACCTCCTGTGTTGGGAGCTCAAAGGCAGTCTTGCAATCCTTCTCCACCGCTTGAAGTGGGTGAATATGTGCAATAAAAGCAGAGATTTTCCTTTCCTTATATTCAGATTAGGTCAGTTCCACCAGAGTTTTTGCAGAATCGTTTCTCTTCCTTGAATGAAGAGGAACCAAACTCCGACAATATGGAGTTTCATTCATGAATTTCCTCTCATGGAACGTTCAAGGTCTGACAGACCCCTCCAGAAAGTATTCTATTAAGGATACTTTGTAGAAATATTTTGGTATTAAAGTGCTTTGTCTCCAAGAGGTTAAAATTTCTAGATTCTTGCTTGCTTCGACTTGTCATTCTATTTGGTCGACAAGTAAAATGTTTTACACTATCCATGAGGCTGGGCGTGGCGGAGTTGTCACCCTTTTGTCCCCACGGTGGCATGCTTGTGTGGTTGACCATGGGTCTGATCCTACCCATCAGCTCGTCTAGATCTTTCTCAACATTGATAATCATTCCCTTGGGATTATTAATGTTTATGCTTCTAATGATGTTGGGGAGCACTCTTTGCTTTAGCGTTGGATTGTTGATTCATTGCCATTTGCTACCTGGTTATTATGTGGGGATTTCAATATGGTTGAGATGGTGTATGACAAGGATGGCACCCTGCCATTCAGATGGGTAACTGGAAAACGAGAGGCGTGGTTTTACATGCACAATAAATTGGGGCAATTTTATCCCAATATTGGTCACTGCAATTCTCATTTTCTCTGGCACACTTGGTGTAATTTTAGGGCCAGTTATGACAGAATATTTAAGCACCTTGATCATGCCATGATCTCGGCTCAATCTTTTTTCTCTTTTGACAACTCTTCTCTGTCAGTTAAGTTATTAGTGGATGTGACTCTGTCTGACCACTTCCTCATTTCTTTTTGCATTGAATGGGGGACATGACAGCCTCGCAGGTGTAAAACTCAATTCTTTGTTAACACATCTTTGCTTTGTCACAAGCCTACCCTGGCCCACATTCGTAGAGTGTGGAATTTGGAGTGCAAGCCAACTCAACATATAGGTTGGATTACTTGGTGGAACGATGCTATCACACGCACGCCTAGATTTTTGCATATTTATGTGCGCCAGTTGGCTTTCACTGAAGGTCTTATGAGGCTACCATCACTGACCTATGCTCAACTACTAAGGCTTTGGAAGCCAACCCCTTTTCCCCATCATTACAAGTTAGGGTGGCAGAATTAAGGCACAAAAAGCAAGTTGCAAAAAATTATGCTGCCAGAGGTGCGCAGATCAAAGCCCGACTACATTAGCTAAAAATTGGTGATTGTGCTTCCAAAGAGTTTTTTTTGGCACTACATGCCAAGAACTCATCCTCGAGCATTAAAAAATATCAAAGATGGCGTTCAGGTGCTCTTTGAGCTCCTTGAAATTCTCCAGGCCTTTGTGCATCATTATGAGCAGGTTTTCACTGCACAAAAACCCACACTTGTGCGACAACAAGCCCTTCAGGATTGCCTTGTTGTTGTGCCAAATAGGCTTTCCTTGGCCCAAAGAAATTTTTGCAATCAATTGTTAACAATTGATGATCTCAAGGAAGCTGTTCATTCTATGGTTGATGAAAAAGCCCCGGGGATTGATGGTTTCCCTTGTGAATTTTACAAGGCCCTTTGGGACTGTGTTGGGCAAGATTTGTATCATGTTTACTTAGAGGTTTTTCATGCTAATTCTCTAGGTAACTTAATAAACAAAGACAATATAAAATTCATACCTAAATCTGGGGATCCAGAGGACATTTGCAATTGGAGGCCTATCATGCTTCTCAATGTCTCCTATAAAATTATTGCCAAGGCTTTGGCTCTGAAGATCTACCATCTTTTGCCTCAAATTGTGTGCCCGGAGCAAATAGGATTCATCAAATCTAGGTTTATTCTAGATAATATTATTGTTTTTTGGGAAGGAATGGAATGGGATAGGTGTTCAAACCAGAAAGCCATTTTTGTTAAAATTGATTTTGCCAAAGCCTATGACCGTATTGAATGGCCTTTTATTCTTGCTATGTTGCAAGCTTTGGGTTTTGGGTCTAATTTCATTTAGACTGTTTGAATGCCTTTTGTGGATGCCTCTGCTTGTATCACCATTAATGGTCATTAATATTTTTCTTTTGGACTCTTTCATTCCATTCGGCAAGGGTGCCTGCTTTCCCCCTCCCTGTATGTGCTTGCGGCTAAAGGATTTGGTTACCTCTTGGCCAATGCGGTTTCCCAACAGTGTGTCAAGGATATTTTGTTGCCTAACTCTCATGCTCAACTAGTTAATGGCCATTTTTCTGATGATTCTTTCCTCACTCTCCTAGAGGAAGAATAAAATATTAAAGTGGCCCTGGATTGCCTTAATACTTTTTGTCTTGCTTCCGACTTTGCCATTCAGTGGCACAAAACTTTGTGCTATAGACAATCTATTCTGCCCACTCCTCCTTGGTTTCAGTAGTATAATTGGAAGTGGATTGGGTTAGGAGAAATTTTTCAATTCTTAGGCATTCCCTTTGCTTTCCAGGCATCCCTGGCTAAGTTATGACAAGTTGTTTTTTCCAGGGTTGAGCAAAAGCTTGCTTACTGGATTACTAAGCCCCTCTCTTTGGCGAGAAAATTTTAGGTGTGCTCCAAGGTTCTTGTGACTACCCATGTTTATTATTCTTCCTGTTGGGCCCCGTCAAAAGCTACCTATGGCAAGCTTGAAAAATTGCTCTGAGATTTTATTTGGGCCTCTATTGATTCCCATAAAGGGTTTCACTGTGTTTCCTGGGAATTCTGCTGCCTTCCCAGAGATTCTGGAGGACTTGGGTTGCTCTCCACCC
The DNA here is from genome assembly GCA_007258455.2 of Sequoia sempervirens. Taxonomy (NCBI): domain Eukaryota; kingdom Viridiplantae; phylum Streptophyta; class Pinopsida; order Cupressales; family Cupressaceae; genus Sequoia; species Sequoia sempervirens. The sequence continues at coordinate 24,545,923 of VDFB02058242.1, forward strand.
AATGGCAAGGGATTGACTTATGTGTCAAATGGATAATTTGTGCCCTTACTGGCGATGAGGCCTGGAAAATTCTTATCAGACATTACATCCAATCTGACTTTCTTGCTCATAGACCCGCCTGGAAGGGGATTGGTTTTCAAACCCTTATGGTTATGAAGGAGCCAGTCCAAATTATGGGGAATTTTGTGGATAAAAGCATTTAGAGAGCCTGGGAGGCAGTTAAGCCCTAGCTTCACTGGGCTGGATCTAGTTTCCGTGATGGGCTTTCACTCAACCAACAGAATATTTGGTGGTCGCCCCTTTTTGCTAGCAATGGTCAGTTGTTAGCTAAATTGCCTTGGCTTAAGGTGCTCAGATTCCACAAAAAGGGTATTTAGAGCCTGCAACAGATTTTTCATAGACCCACAATGTGTATCTTGCAGTGGGAAGAGTTTTGTGCCCTGTACAGACTTCATAACCAGGACCGTGCTACTTATGATTTTTTGGTGAATGCTATTCCTATAGACATGCTTCACAAGGTTGGAATTTGTGGGACTAAACCTTGGTGGAAAGATTGGAAGTGGTATCCAGACACCCCTTTTAGGAATTACAAGCCTCAGCTTGGTTACAGGTGGCTTTCACAACACTTCCCTATGATTAAAAGTTTGAACTAGAGGTGGCTTCTTCAATCTCTCACTCATGTCTGGCGTAAAAGATTTGTTGCCACTTGGTCTACAAGTGTTGAGCTGAAACTTGGCCACTTTGCTTGGTGTATTATTTTCCAAGGATTGCTTGTGGGTTCTCGGCTTGTTCACTTGGGGGTCCAAAACCCTCATTGCCCTTTTGTGGGCAAGTTGAGACTTTTAAGCATTTTTTCTGGTTGTCCTAGAGCTCAGCAATTTTGGACTTGGTTTCATGACTTCTTTTGGCCCTTTAGGCCGGAGCGTTTCTCCTGGCATATGATTCTGCTAGGAGACTCGCCTAGAATTCCTACTAAGTATACCTAGCTTTGGCACACTTTCAGGGTGAAAATCCTTTTCAATATCTAGAAAGATAGAAATGCCTACATATTTGCTCATTCTCAAATGGATATTAATGTTTCATTATATGCTAAAGCTATTATTTTTTCTAATGTGCTCTTATAGATTCAAGTGCAAGCTAACAAAGTTGCACTCGAGGTTGCTCACTTGCAAGTGTTGCTGGACCACTGTGGCAATGCTCCATGTACTATTGCTCGGGTGTTGTCTTTGCCCACCTTTTCCTGCAGTCGGTCGTCTTCTCGGGGCCAGTAGCGGAGTGGTTCTATGTGTCCCCGCTCTCAGCCTCCTCTTTGGTGAGATTCTCGCCCTCCTTGGCGGACCCGCTCTCCTCCACTACGGGTTAGCCAAGGCTGGCCCTCTGGCGGTGCTTTGGGGAGTAGTGGTGGCGATTCCGGGTGGCCCTTTGATGACACTCCTTCTTTTGGCTTTGGTTGGCCAAACTCTGGTAAGATTTTTCCATGTCTAGCGCTTGCAAACTCGCCCTGCACGCAAAGATAGAGATAAAGAGAAGGAAAAAGATGCTGACGATGGTTGGGGTCCTCCTCCTAATGTTACTCCAGACCCTGTTGATGTATGGGGAAGAACATGGATGACATAAACCCTCTTGGCTTTGATGGCAATTCTTTGGCTGCTTAATGACCCTTTTATATGTTTTGTAATCATGAACTTCTAGGCTCGGCCCATGTGACTGGTTAATTTTTTAGTTTTTGTAGGCACTGCCCATGTGACTCTCGAGGTGTGCCTTCTTACCACCCACCTTTTTTTGTGAATATGTAACTTTATCTTTATATTAATTTAGATAGCTGCCTATTCATCAATATATATATATATATATATTTATATTTTCTCTTTTTTTCTAAATTATAAATATTATTTAAAAAAAATAATATATTTTAATAGTTGAATGTACAAATGTGCTTATAACCAATGTTCATTAAAAATGACTACTAATAAATCACTCCTACTACTTTGTATACTTTTTCAACCATAGCCACTTTTTCAAATATGCCTATATTGTGTGAAAGAGAACAAACCTTTTCAAACAAAATAATGATTGAGTGATAGCAATCTCATATTCCTCCTCCTACCAACAATATGGCCACTATTGGTAGCCGTTGCATTCTTATTTAATGTTATAAAATATTAATTTAATAAAATATTTTAGTTAAAAAATATTAATTTAATAAAATTAATGGTTGCTTTGTGTTATAATAGATTTTTTTTTTAATTTTAATGTAAATTTTTGTATGAATAATTTTATGTTGTTTAGAATTCTAACTTCATCCTTATCCCATATCCTTCATGATTTAAATCTTATTGAATAGTGTAATAAAAAAAAACCATGACACTTATCAATTGTATTCAAACAATTAAATTGATTAAACTGTTAATTTTCAAAAAGATTAATAAAATATCTGGTCACGGGAGCCAACCCAATACTGGACGAGCTTCTGGAATTTCTCTTCTATAAATTGAAACAACAGATCTCCCTTCGACACCTACCTCTTGATCCCAGCCTGCCATTCACGGTCTTCATCTTATTATTCAATTCTATATCACCTACTTCCATCATCAACTCTACTTTTTCTCTTCTTTTGCGGACTTCAAATGTGTATTCAACTTGATTTAGGTGTAAGGATGAGCACGGGAATTCCAATCATTCAAAAAAAATCAATCTTTTATTTTATTTTTTATATTAAATATTAAATTTCAAATATACATATATATTCAATCAAATATCAATTTTATATAATTTTAAAAATAATAAGGTTACAGGATATTGAAAGAGGAGCGAGAATTAACATAAGAGCAATGAGAGCGATGGAAGTGAGGTGGAGCAGAAAAAAGAGAGTAAAAGAAAGCAAAAGCATGGAGCGAACAAAGAGAAGCATAATATCATAAGACTTGGGATAATAGAATTGCAACAGAGAGTAATGACTACGAAAAGCTGATAAATTTCGAAGACAGGGTAAATGGTGGAAGCACAAACACTCAAAAAAACCCTCCAAGGTTCCGAAACAAGGCCTCAAGATACCAAAATTTAAATCATGACAAAAACCCCAAATGGATCTAATGCCAAAAGCAATATCAATCTCAAGAAGGATATGCAAGTATCGATGGCAGGCAAAATCTGATTCAGAGACCGATATATGACAACTCAGTAGCAATTGGGGCTAACAAAATTCTAAAAGCTATGAAGGTGGAATAGAAGAAAACTCAAAAGAATGTGGTAGTCCTCTGTTGCAAGGTGTGCGTCCTTGGTTTTTTTGTGTTGTGCAACACAACGCTTGGGTTTGTGACATGGTTTAATTGTCTCTCGTGGATTCATTAACTCTAGAAGTTGTATCAGATATTAATAGGTCAATCTTTTGATACGATGACAATTGTATTTACAACATCCTCAACAAGTGAGAACTAAAAGAACAATATAAAATTTCAAGGATTTTGTGAAATGGGTGAACTATTGGCCAGCCATGGAGCAAAGAAAATTGTCGTCCAAGTACAAAAATCAGGTCTCTACTCAATGACTTCTTCCTAATTGAGTGTGAATCTATGGGTAGGAAAGAAGATATTCTCAGAGGAGGTCCATGGATGGTGGACAAAGTAGGATTTTGTATTTGAGATTGGGAATGTAATTTTGATCCCCTAAATCACATCTCCCACACTCCAATGTGGATACACCTATACAACCTGCCATTATTAAAGTATTGGAGTGAATCAATTGTATTGGATCTAGGATGACACAAAGGGATGCTTAAGGTCAATAACTTGAGAAGGTAAGTCTTGTGGCATTAGAGAAGCACCACTTATTTACACTCATTGAAACCAAATGCAAACTTCTAATATCATGATAATCAATCAAGAGATTGAAGGGATCTTAGAGGGGTCAAGTCTAGAAGCAAATAATATTTTTGTTGCCCACATGATTCACAAAGATAAATCCATATTTGAAGTTATTTTAGACATATTTGAAATCACAAACATAGATAGGAACTACTCTCCCTTAAAAGATAGGTCAAGAACCCAATTTTTAATCAATTGTGAATAATGATCTAGAATTTGACTCAAAAGAGGAGGACCCCCTAGAAGAAATGAAAGTTAACTCACTAGAAGAAAGCATAGTGAGTCAATCTATTTCCAAAATTGATAAACCCATGTAATGTCCCTAATAGGAATTATACTAAATCTATTATAAATTATCAATTTTCCAAACAACGGATTTAGAGAATACCTTGACTTGATTTAGTTCTTGCAGACATGTTAGATATCAATTACCAAAATAGCCTAACAAGTAGAACATCATGAATAAACATTAGTAACTCTGTAGTAAACATCGTGATTGAACATTAGTAACTCCATAATAAACTTGCTAATTCGATCACTAATCCATCTTGGGAATGCTCAATTATGGGGCCACATGGAAGAGGGTGATTCGATGGGGAATGTTGGCCTCCTCCCTCATGTGGTGCATGTCATTCATATGAGACGCCCTGGTGAGGCTCTCAATTCCCTCATCCCATCATTCTTTTCCACTTCCCATAATTGGCCTCCTTGTATTGTTACACCATGGTAGCAAAGTGACGTTACAATGGGTGTTCTAGTGACCTAACTCTCATAGACCCAAAGGCAATACCCTTTGAGACAAAGGAAAGTACCCCTTTGGCCATGTGGGCTCATCTTGTCCCCCCCGAGTGGTGTGTCTAGAAGAGGGCCTCGTCGCTATACTCCCTTTGAAACCCTCCTCCTCTCACCATGGTAATCCTGCTCTCACCATGGCGAAAATATAAGCATAATAAAATATTCAAATGCCTAATTATAAATAAACATATCAACAATGTATAAATTTTTTTGAGTATGTTACCAATAGGAATAAATAATAGTATTTAGAAATCATTAATTTCATTTTGACAACACTTTGTATTCCTAAATATTACCACAATTATCTTAATCCATAATTATGCAGTTACCAAATAATTATTGCAAACTGAGCTTTTATGTATTGTTGGTCGATTTTCCTATGATATTTTATTCTTCTTCCCAATGATGCCTTTCTATTTTGAAAATGACTTTCTTTTATACCCCTAACCAAGTGAAAAGGTATAGTCTTTTCCTACATCCTTTGACTGGGACGTGTCTCCTCCTTGAATCACCGCCCCTTGGAAATCGTTGTCTTAAATCATATTGAATCGCTTTAGTTTCTAATTGTGGTTTATAGTGTATTGATCGCAGCTCCTTTAAGGATAATTAATTTGTCTTTTAATCAATGTTTTCTTGATTCATTTATTTTTTTACTAAGGTATAGCCACATTTAAATATTAGTTTCTTGTGATTTTTATTATTAGGATATGATAATTAATAATATTAATTGTTCTATTTATTAGATAATTGTATTATAATTATAATATTGTCTATGATAGTTATAATTATAATGATATTTAGATTGTCATTTATATTCATTTTATTTAGTATTTGTATTTCAATATTTCACATTTAACACCTCAAATATAATAGCATTAAATCGTTAATATGTCTTTTGTTGTTATTATTATTATTTTTCATTTATTTGTATTTCAATGTGTTACAATTTTGGGGGACATGATAGTCCTCCCCTCCTAAATTTGCTTGTTCTCAAGCAACTTAAGATTCGGGTAATCAAATATCTTAGCTCCCTCCCAAGTTGCATCTTTGGTAGGTAGGCCTTTCCACTTGACAAGATACTCCTCAATATTTTTTTTCCTTAGTCTTTTCTCTCGTACATTAAGGATCATTTTTGGCTCCAAGATCAATTTACCCTCATCATCAAGTGGTGGTAATTCCACACATGGAACAATATGTTGTCCCAAGACTTTCTTGAGGTGAGATACATGGAATACATTATGGGATCGGGTATTCACAAGGAGCTCCAACTCCTAGGCTACTTCCCCTATCTTTCTTAATACCTTATATGGCCCATAGAATTGGGGTTTGAACTTCTCTGACCCACTAGTTTTGAGTGATGATTGCTTGTATGGTTGCAACATTAAGAAGACCAAATCTCCAACCTCAAATGTTCGCTCAATCCTTCTTTTTTTTCTGCATATACCTTTTGTTGGTTCTGAGCTTGGTGGATATTATCCTTAAGATCATTCATAATATCCATGTTTTGTTGTATGAAATCCTTGGCTCTTTGCACACGAATTTCTGATTGAATCAAGTCTCTAAAAGATGTTGTGTATCCATACAATGCTTGGAAGGGGCTCATTCCTATGGACATATGGTGGGTGGTATTATAGCAATATTGTCCCTAATGGAGCCACTTGATCCATGAACTTTGTTGTCCTGTAAAAAAATTCCTCATGAATATAATCTTCCAACCATTTGTTGACAATATTAGTTTTTCCATCAGTCTGTGGATGATAACTAGTGTTGCGGGTTAACTCCATTCCCATTAGTTTAAATAGTTCCTGCCAAAATAAACTGAGAAACTGATTGTCTTAGTTGCTCACAATATTTCAAGGAAGCCCATGGAGTGTGAAAAATTCTTTGAAGAAGACCTTGGTCACTTGAGGGGCCTTGAACTCTGTGGATATAGCCATGAAGTGGGCATATTTGGTTAAATGATCAACCACCATGTAAATGCAGTCCTTTCCCCGTACCTTGGGAAACCTTGCTATGAAGTCCATTGATATGCTCTCCCATTTCTAATTGGGTATGGGTAGTAGTTGAAGTAATCATGTTGGATAAGTCTATTCATCTTTGTTTCTTTGACACACCATACATTCCCTCACATATTTTAGAACATCTCCCTTAAGGCCAGTCCATGAGAATATCTCCCTAATCTGTTTATAAGTTTTGTAATATCCTTGATGTCCCATAGATGGGTTGTCATGATATTTTTCAAGATTCCCTTCTCTACTTTTGATCCTAGTGTGATGTATTTCTAGTCCTTATATAAAATGAGGTCATCAATGACCCGGTATCATTCATCTTGTATCTTCCCTTCTATTACATCATTTTAGAATGGATCCTTAACATATTCAGTGAGTATATATGTTTTCCATTATGTGGATATTGTTGTCATTGATCCCAGGTAAGGTTGTCGTGATAATGCATCGGCTACAATGTTGTTTTTTCCCTTCATGTATTCAATGTCAAAATAATATCCTTTGCAATTTACTCACCCACTTTTGTTTCCTATCATTTAGGTCCTTTTGATTTAGGAAGAACCTTAGACTATTGTGGTTAGTCTTAACAATAAATCTTCCACAAATTAGGTACTATCTAAATTTTCCAAAGCATGCATAATTGTGAGCATTTTCTTATCATAAGTTGAATAATTTCTTTCTATGTCCTTGAGTTTCCTACTCTCAAAGGCTATGGGATGCTTATTTTGCATTAGCACTACCCCAATGCTTTCGCCTGAAGCATCACAATATAATTTGAAGGGTGAGGAGAAATTTGGTATTGCTAATATAGGGCAAGAACTCATTACCTCCTTAAGTTTTTCAAAGGTTGCTTGAGCTTCCTCATTCCACTTGAATGCCCCCTTTTAAGTGAGGTCAGTGAGTAGTGTAGTTAACGTTGAGAATCCCTTCACAAATCTTTGATAATAAGTAGAAAGTCCCAAGAACCCTTGAAGTTGTGCTAGAGTTTTGGGTTTTGGCCAACTTTGAATAGCCTCAATCTTTTCTTCATCTACCTTTACTCATTGGGAATTGATTTTGTGACCCAAGTATAAGATTTTTCCATGCCAAATTCACATTTGGATTGTTAGGAAAATAGGGATTGTTGCTCAAGTATTTCTAATACCTCTTCCACATGCTTCAGATGCTCCTCCTAGGTTTTACTATAGATTAAAATTTCATCAAAGTAAACTAATAAGAACTTCCTCAACTATCCCATGAAGATGTGATTCATACAGGATTGGAAGGTGGTTGGATCATTGGTTAATGAAAATGGTAGGACGAGGAAATAAAAATGGTTGTAGTGGCATCTAAAAGCTATCTTTGGGATGTCTTCTTCTCTTAATATGATTTGATGATATCTTGACTTTAAGTCAATTTTTGAAAAGTAAACTACTCCATGGAGCTCATCAATAAGTTCATCAACTCGAGGAATTGGGTATCTATTTTTTATTGTCTTTTTATTTAATTCCCTATAGTCTATGCACATTCTCATTGTGCTATCTTTTTTCTTTGAAAGTGCGACAAATGAGGCAAAAGGGTTGGAACTTAGTTGGATATTCCCTAATTCTAATAATTCCTTTATGGTTTTTTCAATTTCCTCCTTATATTTGTGAGGGTGGCGGTAGGGGGGTAGTAACAACTGGTTTTGACCCTTCTTCTAACTCAATGGAATGTTCAAATCCTCTTTTTGGAGGAAGACCTGAGGGAATGTCACTAAAGACTCTTTTGTGCTTTTTTAGTAATGGTTTTATGTCTACATGGATTGATTTCCCCTTTGGGGTAATTTTATCTAGGATTAGACATTGAGCTACCCATTCTACTTGATAATTCCTAATGGTTTTATTAGGAGCCTCAACTTGGCCATTTACTTGGGAATAATATGGGGTTGAGAAATGATGCTTGATATTAAATTGGTTGCATAATTCTCTAACATCCTAGTTTTTGAATTGTGTTCCATTATCTATGATAATGGCCTATGGAACACCATAGGAGTAAATATGGTAATTCGGGATAAATTTTGATATTTGATTCCCAATAATGTATTCCATAGATATGGCCTCAATCTACTTTGTAAATACTCTTTGGCGGTAATTATGAACTTATATGCCTGTTAGAGGATGTAGGTTTAATCTCTCCTATGAGGTCGATCCCCCACTATGATAATGATCATGGTGTTGTGATTGTTCAAAGATCTTGTGTTGGAGCATGGATAAGGTCCCCATGCTATTGAAATTGTACACTTCTTTACAAACTAATTAGATTCTTTCTCTATGGTCAGGCAATAATAACATGTTCTTAGTAGCTTCTTAGCCAAGGTTATGCCACTCGAATGTAACCCACAAACACCTTTGTGCACCTCTTTTAAGGAAATGTAAGCTTCTTATTGGTTAAGACATCTTAGTAACATCCCATCAAGACTTCTTAGTCATGGATGGGTGGGGACGGGGACATGGGACAGGGTGGGTTTGGGATGAAGATGTGGATGACAGTGCAGTTGGGTTCTGGTATGGAATATATATGCTGGGATTAAACTTTGGAGCTTTGGGCGGATAGCTCCATGGTGCTTTAATTGTGGTTCAACATTATCTGACCAGGAATGTTTGTGACCTGTTTGTGTGCTGTGAACAGGCAATGGGCTATTTGCTGCTCTCAGCAACATGGTTTGGTCTTTAAGGGCTTTTGTAGTTCTTGAATCTTCCATTGGATATCCATTCTTAACCCTGTGATGAGGGCTTCATATTTAGCTATATTGTTTATGTAGGGAAACGCCAATCTATAGGATTTGGGTATACAATCACCTTGTGGGGTGATGAATAGTATACTTACCCTAGATCCATGTTGTGTGTGTGACCCATAAAAGTACAATTTCCATTGATTCATTGATGCCATGATAAAAATTGCCTTGTCTAGAAACTTAGATACCAAAGGATTGTCTACATACAACGGTGCTTCTGCTAACTGATCAGTGATGACCTGTTCTTTGATTGTCTTGTGTTCTATGTGCTTAATTTCAAATTCGCTAAGGATCATGACCCATTTCTCCATGCAACCTATGAAAATAGATTTTAATAGAAAATAATTTAGCAGATCAGCCTTGAAATAAGCTTGATTTCATGACTAAGCATGTAGTGTCTTAGCTTTTGAGATGCAAAGACTACTGCAAAAAATTCTCTTTCAATTAGTGTGTAGTTAAGCTCAAATCCCACTAAGGTCCTACTGATATAATAAATTTCTCTTTCCTTTTCTTTTTCATCCTATTGTGCCAAGAGAGCTCCCAATGCTACAAAAGTTGTTGAGATGTATAATATTAGGGGTTTTCCTGCAATTGGTGGGATTAGGACAAGTGGTGTTGCTAGGTAGCCTATTATTTGTTGAAATGCATGTTCACAATGATTTTCCCATTTGAAAGCCACACCCTTGTGGAGTAGGTGTGTAAATGGGTGACACTTGTCTGCCAGATGTGCAATAAACCTCTTGATGGATTGCAACTTTCCTCGTAGGCTGCGAAGTTGTTTGAGGGTTTTCGGTGGTTGAATTTCCATGATTTATTTGAATTTTGTAGGGTCCAACTCAATTCCCCTTCGTGATATAATGTATCCCAAAATTTTACTGATAGTGACTCTAAAGACACTTTTTTGGATTCAATCTCACCTAATATTTTTCTAGCTTTTCAAATATTTTAGCCAACACTTCTAGATGCCCTTTCCTTGTTTTTAATTTTTCTAGGGTACCATCCACATAGTCTTCTAGGATCTTATGGAATATGTCATGAAAGATCAAGGTCATCACCCTTTGATATGTTTCCCCTGCATTCTTTAGGCCAAAAGGCATGAAAATCCAATAGTATGTTTCCCATGGACAGAAAAATGTTATTTTATGTTGGTCTTCTTTGGCTCTAATAATCTGATTATACCCAGTGAAATCATCCATGAGAGAAAGCATCTCATGCTCGGTTGTCAGATCAACAATGATTTATATATTAAGTAGTGGGAAGTCATCCTTAGGACAAGCCTTGTTTAGATCCTTGAAATTCACACATATACGTATGCCCCCAATGGGTTTTGAGACTAGTACAAGGTTTGAAACCCATTCTAGATAGTCAATGTGTTTGATGAAACCCACATCCAACAACTTTTGTAGCTCTACTTTGATTGATAATGCAATCTAGGGATGCATTTTTCTTAGCTTTTGTTTGACTGGTTTCATATTAGGCTACACTATTAGGTGATGCAATACTAATGATGTGTCAAGAATGGGCATATCTCTGTATGACAAGGCAAAGAAAATATTTATTTATATAAGGAAAGTTGCTAGATTGTTTTGTTCCTCATCATCCAATGAAGATGCATAAAACGTGACTTGAGGTGCCTTTGTTGTGCCCCCATTTACTGATTGCAATGCTTCTACAATGACTATTGATTTTTCTTGCTCTATATTGGGGAGATTGAATCCTTCATCTTTAGGTGCCCCAGAGAGGTTTTCACCATTAGATGTATCCTTTATTTTTACTATTTTACGATCAGAAAGTGTCACATTGTGGTTTTTACTTGGAGGTCTTGTCATGATTTTTAGATTTTCTATTTTGTGACTAAAGGATTCAATTGTGTCCCCAAAATAGGCTTGTGTAATATCAAATATTACTTTATGGTCTTCAAAAGGTATGTGATCTCAGTCTCCCATAAACTCTGAAATTGCCTCATCATTTTCAAATGAATCTAGAACTGGTGCTTTTTGCTGGTCCTAGTCGATAAGCTAGGGATACACAAGTGTAAGTGTCTTGGCTTGGGTGGGGGATGAGAAGGACATGGTAGTGATCATGCGTATCGAAGAATATTCAAATAGGTCAGTGATACCCATGGGGGAGTCATCAATCTTATTGTATTCAAATGTGTTTAACCAAGAAGAAGCTTCATCTTTCTCTATAGAGATGTCCTCAATGAAAGGGACATCTTTGTTCAAGGTATAACCCAAACCAATGTTTTATACACTTTTTCAGGATTATTGGTTCATGCATTCCTTGTTGTTTCAGACCAAGACCACCTATCCCTATGTATCCCATTCCTTTCATTAGTTGGAACCCTTTGTTAGTTGTATCCATTGGAAGTGGAGGTTCCTCTTTTTCATCTTTATATATCCTTTTAGATATGTTTCCTTCATCTATGATCTCTTTGTTTAAATCCCCCATTATTCAAATGTGGTGTACTTGAACTTCTTGGATATCTTTTCAATATGTTGTGCTTGACCATATGTTTTTGGATTTAGTGGTAGTTGTCCCACAAAGAAAGAATATTTTATTTTTTATTCCCCACAACCATTGTCTTTGATTTATGCCTTGATTTTTTGGATTTCTTGTTGTGAACTCAATGTGGATTCCAATGTCGATGAATCAACATAAGAGGAAGGTAGTGGAACATCATTTTTAGGAACTTGAAGCACTTTATAATACTTCTCCTCCATACTCTTGCAGTAGTAGAAGGGTTTTGGATCTCCATGAATTGTAATTTTCTTGTCATTGTAAGGAAATTTTATGCATTGATGGTAAGTTAATGCTATGGCTTACATGACATGGATCCATGGGCGACCAAGAAGAATGTTATAGGGAAAGTCAAGATCCAAGACTTGACATGTTATTTTTGCAATTGTTGGCCCTACTTGTATGGATAGTTTTATTGTTCCCTCAGAATTATGTTCATTGTCATCATATGACTAGATTGTGATACATTTTGTTCTTTCAATGACATCCTCTGAATAGCCCAAGTTTTTGATCAATTGGAGGGTACAAATGTTTAAGCCCATAAATCCATCTATCAATACTCTTTTGACCTTATTTTTATGAAAGTAGACTCTAGATGAAGTGCACGATTATGGAATGTTTGGTATGGGAGGTCATCTTGAGTAAATAGTAATCGATGGGTGGATGCAATGTGTCCTATTGGAATTTCTCATAATCAATATCAGTAGGTACTGACAATGATAAAAGGGATTAATCTAAGACCTCTTTATGTGTGGGTGAAACCTTCAAGAGTTCCCAGATGGAGATTTGTGCGGGAGTTTTCTTAAGTTCACCTCAAGTAGACTATAATCTTTGGGATTATCTTTTGATGGTCCTTTTGTTGGAAAAGGGGCTCCTTGGATAGTGACCTTCCCTCTGCGTGCAGTGACTCCACACTCAAGATTTGGGCCTTGTATAGTGATAACTGATATATGATGGACATAACTATATGTGTCACCTACGACACTATCATAAGTATGATTGACCTGATTATACACTTTTCCCTTTCCGACATCATTTCCTTTCCCATGGTTGGACATCAAATTCTTGTATATGCCCAAGTCATTGTTTCCTAAGGTTCCAAGGTGTTGATCCACATTTACCTCACCATGGTCTATGAGGTCTTGGATGACATTTTTAAGTTTCATACAATTGGATGTTTTATGTCCTTTTGTATGATGATAATCACAATAGTCATCATCTTTATACCACACGGGTTTGATTTGTGGTTCCCCATACTATTTGAAGTCTAGAAGTTTGATGAGATTTGTTTGTATTAATTTATTCAAGACCGCTTCAATAGGTTACCCTAAGGGAGTATATTTTTATCTTGGGGGCTAGTTATTTTGTCGTGGTGGTGGTCCTTGTTGAGTATTAACATGTTGGACATTTTGTTGATTTCCTTATTCTGTGTTTGTTTTGGGAGGTACGTTTATGAAAAATTTCACATCTACCACACCATCATTAGTAAGGTTCTTATTTTTAGCCCATATACAAGAATTGTCACTGGAACTAAAAGATGGGTGGTTTTCTTTGTAGATTTGTATGGATCCTTTAGCAATGAGGGCTATTTCGATGCTAAGACCTTTAGAAATAAACTCTTCAAAAATTGATATGCATTGCATTCTTAGTTGGAAGGTTAGATCCGCGTGTAAGTTTCCTGCAAGGATTTTAACTTGTTTCTCAGGTATAAGCCACTTGCATTTACTTGTTTTTTGTCTCCATTGCACGAAAGGAGTAAAATATTCTCCCCTATTTTGTTTTAAGGTGTAGAGATCTTCCAAGGTAATCTCTGCATCAAGATTGTAGGAGAATTGTGCTACAAATTGCTCTATTATTTCTTGGAATGTTCTAATCCCCGAAAGTAGATGAGAAAGCCATTGTATTTCTTGTCCACTTAAAATTTGTGGAAAAATTATCATGAGGTATGTTTCATTGTAAGATACTTCCATGCAAGCTACATAGAATTCTTTTATGTGTTCCTCTAGATTTCCACATCTCTTATGCTTGTCAAACTTTGGTATTTCAAATTTTGGAGGGAATGGTACCACCATGGTACTTCTATCAAATGGGTAGGGACATAGATCTTGAACAATGTACGATTTTTTGGTTTTCCCTACTTGTATGTCTTGGATCTTTTAGGTTAAAGCTTCTATTTGAGATGGTATATCTAAGGGAACAATGCTTGGCGATGGATTGTATGCATTGTATTGAGGTATGACTGATGAGTTAAATAATAGATCTCGGTAAGGTGGTATGTTCGTGTTGTATTGACCATATGGAGTGGTGTTTGGATTGGTAGGTGGTGGGGCACAAAAGCATTGTATTGATCATATTGGTTTTGATTTACAACATTCAATTGAGGGTTTGGTTGTAATTTTTGTTGTTGTGTAAAGATTTTTTATTGTGCTTGTAGTAGTATTTGCACTTGCAACTGTTGTAATTATTATTGTGTTTGTTGATATGAGACGCTTTTTTATGGGGATGGATTTTTTTGTTGATGTGAATTAACATTTTATTGAGGATATTGCGAAGTCAGTTAATTTGGTGGAATGTTACTTTTGTTGGACACTAGGAACACTGAGAGGGGAGGTGAATCAGTGTTCCACAATATTTCAATTTTAAATCAAAATTGTCAACAACAATATTAAACTTTAACAACATCCACAACATATAAACATAATGAAATAATGAAAACACATTAAAGAGACAATGTGAACACCATAACACCAAGATTTTTATGTGGAAACCCTATTAGGGGAAAAACAACAGTGGAGATTAATCCACAAAGTATACTCTGTTAAAAGTATGATCAAAAGGGAATGCACTTGCATTTAGGCACACTTCCTAGAGCTCACTGCTCAAAATAAGAAAGGCTCACTACCTTACAAAATATTTGAGAACACAACAAAAGTTGAATTGAGAATATAACATCTACATATGCCTGGATTCAGTTCCAATGAGGCTCAGTTAAAATGATCTTCAGTCCTTTTGACTGACTTTGTTTCTGCTCTGCTTTGCTTTGCTCTCTTCCCTTTTGAAACCCTTCTAATACTTGCACACACATCTACTCACACATTCACATACTTTCATACTTCTTCACCGTCTATTTCTTTTCTCTCTAAAAAATGAATTACCAATCTCATTTTTATATCCTCTAACAAGGATTTTATTTCTATATGTTGGCTTTTAAACAAAATATAATATCCTTCCACATGTCGGCTCAAATCACCAATTAGAATTAATGTGTACCCGCACAAGTTGGCTAGACTATATTAGGGACCCAAATCAAAATTCCCAACAAAAGAAATAGTTGAAACAACTACTCCTTATTCATCTGCAACATGCTATATATGCCAGGTCGGCCATAATGAGAAAATAAACAATAAGTCATTTTACTGAATATCCAAACTCCTACACTGATCAATGCAACATTGTAAAACTTACCAATCAGGTAACATATATGCTTGGCAAGCTTCCATGGGGATCCACACAACAAAATAGTGATTCGGTGAAGAATTCAGACCAACTTACCGACCAGAGACACTGTTCTTTCTACTTTCTACCAGTAGAATACTGTCTTCTACTTTTCTTGTCAGTATGAGCTATTTTTTGAACTGCGGACCATACTAAAGACTCAAGTTGCCATGAATGACAACACTAGCAACCAAAAATAATCTCCCAAAGCCATATTCCAACTATCTCCCCCTTTGGAATTGATGGCAACACTTAGTGAAAAATGACTAAGTGTCAGAACCAAAATTCAAAACTTCAAAACACAACAAAACACTTTTCTATCTTTGTCTTGAAGCATACTGTAATCCTGACCAATTCTGATCAACTCATTCTCAATTTTCTCCAACTTGTCTTTGTATTTTCCAACCACATGAGGCCACTTAAGACAATAATTGTAGACCTTATTTGTTGAGTCAATGCATTGCCTTAGTACATTCATTTTCTTTTTCAGTTTGGCAAGAGATAGCCTAAATTGCATATTCAAACGTGAGACTATTTCCTCCTCTTTTTTGTCCTGAGACATAAAGGTCATAGCATCCCTAATGCATTCAATCAATTCTTCTAGAAGTGCATTATGCAAACTTTCCAATTCAATGTTATTTTCCACAAAGTATCTTCCTAGAGTGTCCTCAATGAAGTCTTGTTCATATGATGGTCCATTTATCCATATGTCAATTATCTTTTGCATTCCATCTTCTTCCTGAAAAATCTGTAGTATCTTTGCTTTGAATAAAGTACCTTCTTCATCACTTTATTCTACTATTAGCACATTCGGTTCAACTAGTTTTGGGTCACCTCTTGGTGTATATTGATCAAAATTACATCCACAACTATCTTCTCTTTACCTTTTCCCTCAACTTTTGTTGACTTAGGTGCCAGAGGAGTGTCACCAGCCAACTCTCTTTCTCTCTTCTAATTTTTCACCGCCTTACCAGAGGATGACCCAACTTCAACTACTTGTATCGAGAGAGGAATATCACTTACACCAAAATTTCCTAACAACTTTCTAAATAAATTTTCATAAACTTGTTCACCATTTTCAAAAGAGTTGAAATGCTCAAAATTTTGCTTACAAACCGGTATATTTTCCTTCCATACCACATTATCATTCTGAGGTAAGCAATTCAAGAAATACATCATAATGCATATAATTAGGGTACCAAACCTGAAAGAGTAATCTATATCCTTTGTTAATTGCACATTCTCCATTAATTGATCCTTCAAAAATCCACATAGACCAAAGTCTTCATCTTCCATTATCATTTTGTGCGCAATGTAGACTACGCCTACAAAGGTTGTACATTCCCTATTTTTGAAGAAAATATTGTACAAAATTCCATATGCAATGTACCTTGTTAATGGATCTTTGATCGTTGAAATCATCAAAGCCCTCAAATCTCCTTTTACACCGGTTAGGGCTTCGACCTCAACATTCCAAATCGATTTCTTTTTTAGGACATCTCCAATTTTGCATAATCCTATTAGGTTTCTGATTACATCCTTAGAAATTTGATAGGGTTTATCCAAAGTAAGGATATCACCATCCAATCTGTTCAAGATAAACTAGACTACCTCTATGTTGAAAAAATAAGGGAAGTCATTCCAGATGTCCAAATTCTTATGTTTCACACCTCCAAGCTTCTTTAATTTGTTGGAAGACAACAAATTTCTTACATCCTTGACCTTTTGACTACTATATTCATCCAGAGTTATTGTTCCTTCGATTTGCTTCATTTTCCGCACAGAACAAGGTTCTACCAATCACCGGATAAGTATGAAATTGACAAGCAACTGAAATACCTAGAGAATTCGCTGCTGAATTGACTTTCACTCCAATTTTTTCACTGAAAAAGCTCTCCAACTATTTTTCTTCAATGCTCGGTGACATATGAGGGTTCTAAATGCCCTTTTATAACTTTTCACACCTAACTTCCTTGTCACATTAAATGCTTTTCCCTAGGAGTTTCAGTTACTCTGCACTCTCAAACAGTAAGAGTAGAATCCATCTATGAACCTTCAAGATTTCATCTTTCTAAACAAGCGATCACCGATACATTTGAGAATGAATAATACATCTACTGACAACTTCCTACGATTTGGTATCAGCTACACATAGGGGGACAAAATATTTTCATGAAAACTCCCCCTAGCCCATTGGCCTGAAATCAATTGTAAGATGAATTACCGAAGGGAGCTTCCAGTACAACCTTATTACATTTATCAAATCCACTCTTATTTACCCGTGTTTTCTTCATCTGATCTCTTATCTCTTCCATAGATGCTTTTCCTTTTCCTTTGTCACCTTTCTATGAATTTTTTCCTTGATACACCAGACCTCTCCTATCCATGTTTTTATTCCTACAGAATCTTGCAATGTGACCAAATTTGTTACAATTGTAGCATACCAGATTTTTCTATCTATACCATCCATTCCACTGATTTCCTTCTGATCTTCATTGATTAGCAACATGTCCAAATCTTCCACAGGTGTAGCATTTACCATTCCTTATGCTAACAGACAAACTTTTGCATTCTAATGACTTATGACCAAACTTTTTGCAATTAAAACACTGACTAGAAAATGATGGACTGCCAGAATTTATCTTACTTCTACACTGAGAAGCCATATGTCCAAATTTATTACAAACAAAGCAATATCCATTAAATTTTTGAGCGTTGGGTTGCCTTACTGGATATCTTTTACCTTTGCTCTTATGAGTTTTCTTTTTAGGGTCCTTTTGTTTATATCTAGAGCTCTCATCCTTCACATAGCCAAGACCTTGCTTATCATTCACATATTTTTGTCCTTTAGTCATCTCATCAAGCTTAGAAGAATTGATCCTAAACTTCTCCTTAAACTCATTTGCAGTGGCAAGCTCATCTCTGAGAATAACTATTTGTCTCTCAAGCTCCTGTTCATTA
>VDFB02058242.1:24564417-24588507 GCA_007258455.2 Sequoia sempervirens
CATCAAGAAAAACCACCTGGTCCTTGCTGACACACATAAACCCAAACCCATTGCAAAAAAGCTTAAGGTGAATGTGGGTGTGACCTAGACTAGTGCGATGGCTAGTCTTTGTGAGCTCAAATCAACCTCTGCCAAGACTGCTAGCAAACCAACCCTAAAAAGGAAAGACAAAGAAGAAGGGAAGAGTTTGAAGGAGCCTCCAAGTAAAGGTAAAAATGTGATGGGCAAGAACTCTAAGGGGGATACGGTGGTCGCAGAGACGGTGGTGATTGGTGGCGATACCAGATTTCAGTGCTCTAGTAGGCTGGCCAAGAACTGAAAAAAATTGTAGGTGAAAGACTTGGATATAGAAGAGGAGCGGTCTGACAACAAAGATAGTAGGGACAAAGAGGAGTCTTAGAGTGAGGAGGAGGAGTATGCTAGAGGGCCCAACACCATTCCTAAAATTGGAAAAGTGCAGAAGGAGGACTCAACCTCTTTCTCTTTGGACCCATTGGACATTGAGCATGCTGATACTGGCAAGACTGCGGTTGGGAGGGAGGAGCTCTGTGTGTTGTAGGAAATATTAGATAAGTTGGACAAAAAAATTTTTGGTTTGACCCGCTTCATGGTTAAGCTAGTCCACTATGTTACCAACACCCTATCGGCAGTTATGAAGGATCAAATAGACAACAAGAATGATGAAGATCATTAGGAATGGGTCAGAGATGATGTTGTTAATCTCCTATCAAAGAACTGGGGAGATGTCAGTTAGTCTATTGTTCATCCATTGTCTATCCATATACTGTTGGTCTGTTGTGTTTGTTTTCTGGATTATTTTTTGATGTTTTTTTGGTCTTGAACTCTTTGGCCCTTGTGGCTCTTTGTGAAGGGTACACCACCCTGTAAATGTTGCTTACCTAATAAAAAAAAATTGAAAGAAAATGTGTCATGAAACGTCGTTTCTCCTCTAAATACTATTGCCAAGACATCCTTGAGGTGGCTAGTGGCATGACAAATTTGAAAAGATAAGACAATCATCATGATACATCATTGCTCCTCTAAATCCTATCACAGGTTAAGCAATACAATGCATAAATCAAACTAAACCTATACTAATAATAAAAAACAATGGAAAACTAGTTAAAACAATGCATAAATAAATGATTTTACCCAACATCTATGTAATTCCATGAATAAGCTCCACTATCCTTCTCCATTTCGCTGTTGTATGATACTTTCCCTCATATTTTCATTAAGCATGCAAGTATGGCCTCATGATCATGATAATAGCGAAACATTGAAGATTCTAAAGTAAGTTGCTTCCAAAACTCAACTTATAATGATGAAGGTAAAGCCAATTTATAGAAAATGTGATTTTCGAATGACAGGCTCAGATTAGAGATAATTAATTGACGATTTAGATTAAAATATGTGACATGCAATAGGGTTAGGGTTGAATTAGTGTGAGTGATAAAGCATAAAAGGTTGGGATTAAACTAAATAATAATTTAATCTTTAGTGGAAACTGGTCGAGCCACAAAAGAATAAAGATTACATGTAAAAGATAAAGATTGACATGGATAAAAGACAAGAATAAATTAATTAAATAATTAAAGTTATTTAATTAATAGAGGTTTGCACATAGAAGATAATATGTAATCTAGATAACAGACTAATTAACACAGAAAGTTTGTTCGTTAAAGATAATCAGATATTATCTCACAGATAATTGAATGATCTAATTATATCTAGACTTAAGTGATAAATGACTAATTAGATAACAAAGACTAGGTTATCTAATTATAGAGGAATATGGCGGATAAATTTTTATGAATTAAAATTGATTTAATCTGGCATTGACGATTTTGGATTAAATTTAAATAATATAAAGATTTATTTAATTAAAGAGAGTAGCATAAAATAATACCAAATAATTTAAAATTCATCATTTCAATTATAGTTGAAAGTAAACATAGAATAAATTGAAATGTAATAGCCATTTTAATTTAGAAAGAAGATACCAATTAGTGCTTAATTAAATAAATGAATATTTATTTAATTAATCAAGGAAGAATAAAGGTAAGAATGAATTAGTCAAACAATTTATTTAATTAATAGAGGACAAATGACTTTAGAAAAAAATTAAATAATTAACATTATTTAATTATGAAAATGAAAATAAAAGAATGATGAAGAAATTAAGAGTCACGGGCGTAGGACAATTTTTAGTGTCTACAATCTCCTCAAAATATATTCCTTCCATTTGTGAGTACCTTTACACACAAGCCTTTCCTTATTTCTCATGACTTCTTCATTCTCATTCAGTTTATTCCTGAATACCCACTTAGTTCCAATTGCATTCTTGTTTGCTAGTCTTGGGACAAGTTCCCAAATCTAATTCTTCTCAATTTGCAAAAGTTCTTCTTCCATAGCCTTGATCCACTACTCATCCTTGCATGCTTCAATCATTATTTTAAGTTCAACTTTAGAAAGTAAACATAGGTTTACCTGTTCTTCAGTCATAGCAACTTTTCTCATTGTCAATACACCTTTGTTCTTGTCACCAATTGTCTAATCTTCATAATTCAATTCTTCTACAAATACTTAGGAGTCTTAGGGATCATTTCTAGTTCTTCTTCTTCTTCAATCTGAACTTCTTTCTCCTTACTTCATTTCTATCATTTTCCCTACAAGAGGGCTTGTTTGATTCATACCCATCTATCACCACAAATTCTTATGTAGGTCTTCATCTACCTTGATGCTTGTACTCTTAACAATATTTTTTATCCTCTTATTATAGCACTGGTAAGCTTTGTTTCTTGTAGAATATCCAAGAAAGCTACCTTCATCAGATCTAGTATCAAACTTTCCTAAGTTCTCTTCATCTCTTCCAATATAACATTTGTTTCCAAACACTTTGAAATGTTTGACAATAGGAATCCTTCCATACCACAACTCATAGGGAGTCTTTGCACTATTTTCTCTTGCTTGTATTCTATTAAGTATGTAGACTATAGTGTGAATTGTTTCTCTCTAGTACTACACTTATGGTAGGTTTTCTTCTTTCATCATGGTTCTTGCAACTTCCTAAATAGTATTATTCTTTCTTTCAACCACTCCATTCTACTGAGGAGTCCTACTGGTAGATAAATGCCTCTTTATTCCATAATTATCACAAAAATTGTTAAACTCATTGGATGTGAACTCTCCACCTCTGTTAGACCTCAAAAATTGGATTTTCATATCCGTTTCATTCTCAACCATAACTTTGAATTCTTTAAACTTATCTAGAGCTTTTGATTTTTCTTTAAGAAAGGTAACCCATGCCATTCTAGAGTAATCATCAATTAATAGCATGAAATATTTTTCACCTTGATGAATTCTTACTCTGGTAGGACCATTGAGATCTGTATGCACCATCTCCAATAGTCCAATAGTATACTGTTCTTTGAATTTGAAACTTATTTTTGCTTGCTTCCCAATTTGACTTTCCTTGTTGATGAAATTGATGGTCTTTGTAATCCTTGGAATATCTCTCACAGATTGAATTGAAATGATCCTTACAGGATATCAAAATTGATGTGACACATTCCTCTATGCCATAACCAACTTTCATTAATCTAGGTCATAAAGTAATGACCATCAACACCTTTGAGTTGATAAACATTTACATCTGTCATTCTTCTAGCAACAACCATAGTTTTAGAGATTTTTCTGATCTCACATCCATCATACTGAAACATAAGATTATATCCTTTGCTACACATTTATTCAAAACTCAAGAGGTTATGTTGTAGACCCTTAACATAAAGAACATCATTTGTATTATGCTTTCCATCAAAATTCATTGAACCTTTTCTACATATCTTAGCAGATGTATCATCACCAAACTTAACTAGACCTCCTTCATATTTATCAAGTTTAACAAAATTACTTTTATCACTGGTCATATGATGTGATCATCCACTATCAATGATCTAGTAGTTCTTCTCCTCTCTTGCATGAAAAGTAGTCACCATAATTCCTAGAGCATTATGACCTGCTTTCAAATAAATTTCCTTCACACATCTCTCAGAGTTAGAAAAATTAGATTTAACATTTATAGCCATGAAAAAGCATTCACTATCCTCATTAAATCCACATAGTCAGATTCAACATCATATATACTGGCATCTTCTCTAACATAATAACTTTTCTTAATTTTTTTACCTTTGTTCTCCTTGCTCTTGTCATTTAAAGCTTTGTTTAGACATCTTGAAGCATAATGATCTATTTTTCCACAACTAAAACATTTGAAAGGTAAACTACCTTTGTATTTTCTAGTACGCTTTTTCATTCTTCTCACAAAGTTTTCTTCTACATCATCAAGATCCTCTTGATTTAATTTCTCAGTCTTTTATGAATTACTAGCCTTAAAAAGTAGTTTCAATTTTTGCATTACTTGGACAAAATTCTCTAATTTCAAAAATAGATAAAGCGCCATACAACTGATATCTAGTATATTTTCTTAAATCCTAAGATTTTTCTATAGCAAAAACTTTATGAATATAAGCTTTTGGAAGAGTTGTCAGTCCCTTCTCTACCACTTCTTCTTCTTCAATCTTTCCACCAAGACCTTTGATGGAGTTGACAGTTTCATCCACTTTATGCTTGTAGCTTGTAATGTTTTCATCCTCTGACATCCTCATATTCTCAAATATGATCTTTAGATTTTACATCTTAGCTTGCTTGACCTTATCATCTCCTTCATAAATGCTTTCCAACTTTGTCGAGACCTCTTTAGCAGTCTTTAGATTCATAAATTTCACAAGTTCAATATTAGAAAGACCACTTAAAAGAGCATACCTTTCTTTACCATTGTTTTTATAGCAATTGATCTCATCATCAGTACTTAGACCTTTTGTAGGCATATTGTATCTAGTCACAATAGACTTCCAAACTCCATATAGATATGGGAGACCAAAAAACCTTCCATCCTTGTCTTCCAAAATGCATAATCTGATCCATCAAGTTGAGGAGCATCTCTCTTGTGCGCATCCCAGATATACCTTAAGTGGTTAAGCTTTCTTCCAAGGAACCTTGCTTTGATACCAACTATTGAATACACAACAAAATTGAGGGGGTGAATCAAATGCTCATTAAGACATCAAAACCCTTATTAAAATTTAGATCTACATCAACTTTAATAACCTTTAATCTATTTGAATGATTTAGCATGAAAGTGAATAAAAAATAATGAAACACATCGACACCATGCACAATAGAACACCATATTTACATGGAAAACCCAAGAAGGGAAAAAACACAGTGAGGATTAGCTCATAAAAATTAATTGCAACAACGAATACAATAGGCTCACTACTATAGGGATCACTTCCCAAAAGAAAGAAGGGCTCGTTGCTAATGGCTCACTACCATATTATAGAAAAGAAGAAATAATAATGTTATAAAGAGAAATCCATCTCAATGCAACAAAAATGTCCACCACAACATCACCAACACATTCACAGCCTTTCTGTAGATTGTATACACCTTTTGATCACTACCTCTTGTAGTCTAGCTCATTAAAGCTCACATTGCACTTCACAACTCTACAATTCATATCACACACACTAAACATAAATCCTCCATCAACACAACACTTATTTATACATTCTTCAACCTTGAAATTAGTCTACAAGGTTAGCTATGCACCTCAACTATGCAAATTCAAATAAGGTTGACACCAAAGCATTCCCATGGTGGAAAGGAATGAAGGTGGAAAACATCACACCTTAATTCGGACCTAAATCAATTCATATACGCCACACCATGCATCCACAAACATTGAAGAAAATATGCAATTAGTGTAAACACCATTAAAAATTAAATACACACTTCCTTTAATCTTGAGACAACTCATAGACAACAAACATCACTTGAACATAATCTAGAATATTCCATAAACACCTTGAAATCCAAAAAATTCCTTTGCAACAACTTTCACCTAAAGAACAAACTCATCATGTACACCCAATTAACCTTTTACATATTGGAACTCAAGAAAATAACTTGTGGAGAACCAAACCATGAAAAAATTCAATCGATGGTAGATATGAACCTTATCAGCACACTTCGAGAACTGTAAGACCAGAAAACAAACTACAAAGAAATGTTGAGCAAAACCATTTCTCCCAGACACCTTTGTAATGCACAATTCACACTGTGAAAACAACTTTATTTGCATAACGATCTAGACCAAGAAAATTTGGATATAACACCTATGAACACCTCTAATAAATATATTTGAACCAAAAAAGTAGATCTTGAACACACAAGAAATGTGGATCAAAGGTAGAACACCACTCTATATGCCAGAACACCTCTACAACACACTATTTCCTCTTTTATTCAAATTTTCTCAAAAGCACTTGGAAACAAAATACCACAAACATATTCTCTTCATGTAGAACACCTCCTCAACACAACCAAATAAAATGCAATATAGCAACTCAACCATACACATGTTTATCAAAGCAACACTAGAGGTTGACACTAGTAACACTTACTAATGACAACATAATGAAACTAATCAAAGCATCATCACAAATTTTCAACCATCAATAGAATTCCAACAATCACCAACGATATGAACTAGCTGACATCAATGACAACACGAATATAAGCCCATTGACATAAATGAAAACACCAACTACTCATACATGCAACATAGAGAATAACATATATAAATAAATTAGAACCTTTCTTAAGGAATCTAACTATATAGAATGATAGTCATGCAATAAACACTTGAAATTTATATCATAATTAAGTATTTGATATTTAAATAAAATTTAAAAATTTAAAAATGCATACCTCTGTTCTCTTTAAAATATTTTTGCATCCATTCTTAATTTAATTTATAATCCCTTTTTTTCTAATTCGAATGCATAATATTTTTCTTCCACATTATTTTATTGTCAATCTCCTCCTTCATAAAAAAGTATAACAATAATATTTTCTTTCAAAAATTTCCCAAAATGTGAGCTAGAAAATATTCTTTCCTTAAAAAGCCCCAAAAAGATGAAATATTTCAGCATAATTTATTTTGATATATCTATTATTTGGAAAAGCAAGCCTTATAGAAGCCAAAAAATAAAGTTAATTCTAGACATGTATTCTTTAGTATTAAGTCTGAAAATAAATGCATACAAATCTAATATTTATGTCTTTAATTCCAAGTCAGGTATCATAAGAAAAATTGTAAAGACTTTAGGCTTTTGGTTGGTAGAACTGCCATGTAGATATCTAGGGATTCCATTCTTTATGGGAATGAATAAAATTTCTTACTGGGCCAAAGTTATAGAAAGGATCAAGTCTAGAATTTCAACTAGAAAAGCCAGATGGTTATCATTTTCTAGTTGTATTTTGTTGGTAAAGACTATGTTAGAAATGATTCCAAATTTTGTCATAGTAGTTCTCAAGGCTCCAAAATCAGTTGTTGCTCAGATAAAGAAGATTATAAGGATTTTTTATGGAAAGGGAACATGAACGATAGGAAAAAAATTCCTTTAATATCCTTAGATAGTATGTCCTCTGATAAGTTCAAGGGTGGGGTAGGCATTTATAATATCTCCAAACGTAATAGGGCCTTTGGGGGAAAATTGATATGACAAATGTTCACCAAATCATTGTAGGATAATGCAAGCCAAATATTTAGACAGTCAAAATCCGTCAAGAATATTCACTATATACAATCCTCCTGATGGTTCAGCCATGTGGAACTTTATGGTCTCATGTAGGGAAGTTTTCGCTTCATACATCTCCTAGGAAGTACATAAAGGAGAAAAATTTCACTTATGGAATGATTCTTGGAATGGATATCCTCCTTTGAAGGGTGTTCAAGAATTACAATCAACCATACCAGTGTTATCACATTTATGGGGCACTAGGCTAATTGATTATTCCTACTCAGTAGATGAAGTAACTGGTAAAGTAAAATGGAAGGATCTTTCAGAAACACAAATAACAATAGCACAAAAAAGTTTAATTCCGATTCATCAAACTCTAGTAGAGGAGAATCTGTTCCCAACAGAGAAACCCAACAATTGAAGGGCACCATCTAAAGATGGGCTGCCATTCAATGAGGCATGGCATAAACTTCTTCTTAAAAATATGTTCACAATCAAGCAATCCCTGAGCTTGTAATTTCTCATTCTATTGGAATAACACCATTCTACCCAAGTGCAGAAGCTCACAGCTAGTATTTACAAAGAGGATCAGCACATAAAGTGGTCCAAACCGAAGTCTCTGTTGAGTTTTCAAATGTGTTTTTATGTGGAATATTTGGTATGTTGATCACCATTTCTACACACTTATCTATGCTCAACTGGCTAGAAATCATACAAAATAATTTTTTGCCCTTTACCAAAATAGTTTGGGACCTTTTTTCAACTTGGCTGGTGTTATATAAATCTTCTTTCTTTGCATGCATTTGGCATCTAATTCAAGTGACAGTAATTTGGTCTATTTGGTGGGAATGAAATAAGCTTATTTTTAGAAAAGTATATTTCTTAGTGTAGAATGTTCAAGCCCTAATTGAAAAGTCAGTCACAGAAGCAACCAATGCATATGTTCAAAACCATAAAGGTGTTAGTTCTTTTTTCACATCGTGGGATGATAGTATCCTAAAGAATTGGAAAGGTTTAGTTTTACCCTTCAAAAGTAGTTTGAAACAAGCTCATAAGTCAAGGATTGATAGGAACTCAGTTAAATGGCAACCATCGATCCTAGGTTTCTTTAAGTTAAATTTTGATGGTGTCTCGAGAGGGAACCTAGATGTTTCAAGTGCAGGGGTGTGTATTCGGGATTCCTATGGTGTGTTAAAAGTATCCAAGTCAATTTACCTTCCACTTGGAACAAATAATTTAGCAGAATCAATTGTAGTTTTGCATGGTTTAAAGCTTGCTAGGAACCTAGGCTTATCTCAAATCCATGTTGAAGGTGATTCATTAATAATCATAAATGCATGTAAGGAGAGAATTTGTCACAATTGGCATTTAAAATATATTATGCAAAATGTTTGGGCACTATTAGACAAGTTCCACTCTTTCCATATTTCACATACGTACCATGAAGGGAATATGCTAGTAGATCAGCTTGCAAATATGGGATGTCAAAAACAAGAAGTGGCCATTTTAGAGGATGGAGTTAAGTTTGATGCATTCCCAAACCTAGTTGAGATTGTAGTAAAATAATTGGTGCAATGCTAAAATTATAAAGTCAAGCTTCTTCAAAGATGGTCACATGGGTGCAATTATCGAGCATCGGAGATATCACTTAACTCATACCTGAGAAATGCCTTATAAAGTTGAACAAATTCGGGCATCAAACTTTTGGAGATTGGAGATCATTTTTTTGGCTTTCACAGAAGAGAAGGAAGGTAGAAGGTAGAAGAGAAACTAAAACCCTGACAAGACTAAAGGTAAGTTGAGCTTTTCAATTTGGTGTTTCACCTAGTAATTTCAACATGGTTTTAGTCAAAATGTGGCAAAGGTGACAGGAAAAGGAAGTTAGAAAGTTGATTGAAATCAGGCATCATACTTTCAGAGATTAGAGGTCAGATTGTTCGCATTCGCAAAATTGAAGGATAAGGTAGAAGAGACTCCCATTTCCCAACAAGTCTAAAGGAAAATTGAGATTCCTAGTTCAAAGTTTCAGAGATCAGACCTCGGGCTTACCATTCATCATTTACCAAAAACAAAGGATTTAGTCAAATTTCACTAGGTCTGATTGGGTTTCGGACTTCGGTTTCATTGCTTACTTGTTGCAAATAAGATTGAACTTTAGGCTTTGTGGTTGCGGCTTGAGATGATTAAGTTGTGTAAAGGGTATGAGGGATTTATGATCCTCGACCCGAGAAAAAGGGAAGCAGTAAGAAGGTTTTGCGAGTCGGTGATGAGGCTTGTGCTCCACATTAAGATGGTAGCTGATAAGGAGGATGTGAAAACCTTGACCACTGACAAGGTGAATGCTAAGCTAGTGTTTTCGAGTTTTGATGTTCGGTCATGCTTCATAAGTTCTAACATGCATGTCATGGAAGTAGTATGAAGGATTTGAGACTCCCGACTCTTGACAAGTCTAATGGCATGATGAGATTCGTAGATTGGACTTTCAGTGATCGGGAACTTTTGTAATTACTTACTACTATTATTAATATATTACATAGGCTATTAGCCTTTTTCCAAAAAAAAAAAATTGATATATAAATTAATATATGATCTTATATTTATATAGTAATATTTTAATATTCTTTTAAATCATCCAAATGATCTTTATTCAAAGGTATCCATTTAGGAATGTTTTGAAGTTGATGAAATAACCTTCATTCGAAGGTATTTGCATAGTAATATTTTAATATTTTTAAGTTGACCAAAGGACCTTTAGTCAAAGGGTCCTTTCAATGAAAGTCATTGGATACCTTTAAATGAAGCTAACTAGGCTTTGAAACCAAAAATTATTTGAAGAATTGTGTGACTAGAAGGTTAATGGCATCTATAGGACCTTCATTTGAAAATAATAAATTTGATGATCAAGCTTAGTCAATAGGACATGAGATTTTATAGGATTGAAGCCCTTAGAGTAATTTTTCCAAAAAATATATTTTTAAATATTCAATTTAATTATTATATTATTTTATGTTTTCTATTGAAGATATGTTTTATTTGGCAACATCAAGGTCTATATTCCATGCACATGGGAAAATAGAAATATAAAGAAAAAAATTCTATAAAATATTTGTGTAATATGTATTAATGTACTTATTTCAACAACAAAAAGAGAGTTTACCTACATTGAATGAGAGGGAAGATCTTCATGAACTAAGAATTTGGTTCACACAACATTGGGGTGAAAAGGTAAGTGATTACCTGGAATCTAGGGAAGATGTTTTGGGCGGTGAATGGGGATGGAAATCTTTACAAAATGCAGGAGATCTTCAATTATAGGAAGATTTTGAGATCAAATAAGGAAGATAAAGTGGTTTGGTGTGGAGTAGTGGATGGGAAATACTTGGTAAAACTAGGTTACCAATTTTTAGATTTAGAGGCAGGGGGTGAAAATTGGTTGACCAGTTTATGCTGGGGAAAAAATGCTTACCCAAGGTAGGGACCTTTGCATGGTTGGAAATTAGAGGGCGTATTTTGATAGGGGAAAGAAGGGAACATTTAGGTTTTAGTGGGTCGACTAAGTGTGTGATGTGTGGGGAGGCGGAGGAGACAAGGGATCATTTGTTGCTACACTATAGAATGGCTTCAACTTGTTGGGCAATGATAAGAAGATCTTTGGGATGGAAAGTCCCTACTTCAGAAACTCTAAAGAAGGTCTTTGAGGGATGGCCATTGGCAAGAAAAAAGTCAACTTTTTCTTGCATTTGGAAGATCAACCCATCTATCGTTGTGTAGGAAGTTTGGAAAGAAAGGAATAGGATAATTTTTTTAGACAAGGAAGAGTCGCTTGAAAGGTTACAGTGGAGAATCAATCATACAATAGAGGAACTGGCTGGAGTGGTGGCATCATAGTTTTTTAATCTAGGAGTTCCTTTCACTTTGGAAGACAAACGCTTCCAAGCACAATGGCCAGGGATCCACCTTCAGCCTGTTAAGGGGCCAAGTTGGGTTAAACCAACTGAAAAGCTTGCAATGGTGGTTATATGGGAAAAGCCAAGGGAAGGTTGGTGGAAAGTTAATTTTTATGGAGCATCAAAAGGGAATCTTGGACCATTAGGTGCCAGACTCATCATCTGAGACTGGGAAGGGAATTTAGTAGCTCTGGGAGTGAAGAAGCTATTGGAGGGCATGAATAACATAGCTGAAGCCTCAACAACATTATTAGCGGTTAAACTTGGAAATAAATTTGGAGCATCAAGAATAAACTTAGAAGGTGATTCATTTATCATTGTACAAGCAATAATGAAAGGGGAAATAGGAGTATGGCACATTCAAAATACAATTGCAAAAATTAGAGAAGAATTAAATACATGTGATGATTTTTTTGTTAGCCACATAAGGAGAGAAGGCAACTCAGAGGGTGACATTTTGTCGAATTGGGCCATTACTTTCAGAGAGATTGGTGAACTACGTATTGAAGATTTGAGAAATGTGATTATAATGGATTAAGTTAGGAAGTTGGCAAGGACGATGCATTTATACAGTGATGATCATAGGCAGGTTGAATTAAGTGGACATGACTAGAGGAATGATGAGGATGGGAGTGGTGGCAACCTCAGTACGAAAAGCAATTAAGATTGGTATGTGTGGAGTTAAGGTTTTTACCACAACTCGGCCCTCAATTAACAGAGATAATTATAGAGTTTGGCATGGTGAAGAAGAAATACAAAAAGAGTGGTGGTGGAGGTGGTGTAACTGCAGAAAATTTCAAATGGATGCCAACTTCATGCTTCATTCGAGGAGGAAATTAAACCCATTTTATGGTGATGCTTCTGATCAAAGATTAATGGGGATGTTTTTTATTCACAAACGGGAGGTTGGTGCAAAGCGTGAGGATGATTTTAGGGAAATCATTTGGAAACCTGAGGCATATCTAGATACAGGACTAACATGGATGTATACTCTTTGATCATAGCATGGGGTCTGGACTTAGGCGAATCGACAAGCACAATGAGAGAAGTGATGGAGACGATTGTGGACAGAGATTGTTTGGAAGGTTTAGAATCAATACTTGAATGGTCTATTCCAAGTGAAGGCTTGGACATTTGGGAAGGCTTTGAAAATGTGGAACTGGAAGGGGTAGAGGGATGCGTCCCTTTCATGTGTTGGCCAAAGGATGGGATTAAAAATTATTACAGGGAAGAAACAAGGCTAGGTTGGCAAGCACTAAAGCTCTTTATAGAGCCAATGAAAGTGGAAGCCATCATTGTAGAGGTGAAAGCACAAGCAAAAGAGGAGACATAACGCATGAAAGAGTAGGTGAAAGCGGAGGCAAGGCGTAGGGGAGCTAAAGGAAAGAAGGCGAGGAATTGAAAGAAGAAAGAAAAAAGGAGAGTTGGTTATGAAACAGGTAGCACTAGTTAAATTTGTAGTTTCTATAGGCTTTTTGCAGAATTAGCGTATGAATAGTAGTATTTTTTGGCTTTTTGGGGGTTGAACACTATTAAAACTATTTTGTGCTATTAGTACGAAGGGTGAAGACTATTTGAAAATCTTGTTGTAGTATGTAAGGTAGCTACAGATAGTTGTGGAACTGGTATTAGTTGGGTAGGGTTCCTTTTTCTATTATGTTGCATGTTAAGACGCTTTTTAGATAGGCTTTGGTAGATAGTGAAGTTTTTTGGATGGTTGATGCAAATGATGAAGCAAATGATGTAATTTTATTTTTATGCAATACAAAATCCTATTACCGATAAAAAACAAAAACAAAAAAAGAGAGTTAATTTAGGTATATAAAAAAATTACATGTGCTATATAATAAAAGTATGCTTAAATTATAATTAATCTCATTTAATAAAATAAATAAAATATATAAGAGATTCTAGATATTGGTGTTACCAATATATGTTTAAGAATTTATAATTTTATCATTTTTATAAAAAAATTGTGTTATGGAACAAATGTCCATTTTTAAAAATATTATTAATTAGAAAAAGGTAAGTTATGAAAAATTACATAAAAAAATTAACAAATTACTTTTAAAATTTTTAAAATATTTATTTATAATACATTAACAAAATTTCAAAAATAATTAGTTCACATTATCTCCAAATTCTTAATGGTTTAGTTGCTATATGTGACAATAAGTGAAAATTTGGTTTAAAATGTCAATTTCAATTTCCCACTTGTGGCAAAAAGTGGGATAAACTATTGTGTGATCACTTTTTTGTGGAGGAACATGAACCCTTTTCAAGGCCCTTTAGTTTCATTGAGCTTAAGAATAAATCCAATGTAAGTGATAACGTTAGAGACTTGACACCTAAAGAATTGACAGAAGCACAACAAGACGATGTCATAACCCTCTTCCTTAGAACATTCACAAAACTATTTTAATTAAGTTCATGAAGCAAGGTTTGAAATAATTATTTGTTAAAGGTAAAGAAGAAATGCATTAAAAATTAATAAATAATTAAATTAAATTAAATAATTAATTCTATAGTAGACTAAAGTATTAAAAGAAATTTTATTATAAAATTAAGTACTAAATATTTATACCACATTAATTTATATTATTACGTCGAGACGCGTAACCCTACAATGGCAGGGCCTTATAGCACCTAGCACAATCCATGAAAGAAAAACACATGCCAATTGTAAACTTCAAATAGTTTGAATTAGAAATGTTTTATTCAAATTTGAAGCTGATGTAAACTTTAAACAGTTTGAATTAGAATTTTTTTAGTCAAATTTGAAGCAAGTTTCTATATTTATTAAAGGAAGTTCCAGAGCACTGAGTTGATAGCAATACTATATAAAGTTGTCTCTAAGAACTATGCCTCTTAAAGACAATTTTCTATATAAATCATAGTAACAAATTAGAACTAGAGCTTTAAATGAATGTGCTTTTTTTATTTGCAACTTTTGTTCATTGCCCTTTAGTTTCATTGAGATTAATCTTCTTTAGCAAATCCTTTCTATTCAACAATTCAGCAAGGAATCAAATTTTACAGAGTCAAGAGTCTATTGCATGCACACCAAATTCACATTATTATTTTTTTTCAATTTAATTCGTATTATATGACTTCTACAATAGGGACTCAAATTTTACAGACCCTGGAATACACAACATGTACACCAAACTCACATTTTTTTTATTTGATTTAATTAATATTAGACGACTTCTTATAGCAAGGGCACCATGAGTGACAACATCAACAAGAGAAGTCCGTCATTTCCAAATATGATTAAATTTCAACTTAGAAAAAAAAAATGAATTATTTGTTGGAGAAGGATATGTATATCCCATTGGCAATGCTGATGAATCAAGAGTTGGTGGTAAATCAACCCCAACTAGAAATAAAATACCAGTTTTTCTGAAAATATTTTGTAGTTCAAATTGAATTTAAACAAGATGAAAGCGATTGTTGTTTTATAAAAAATTTTGCAAAATTTTATTTAAATTAGAAAACCATATTTTACTTCACAATTACAAAAAATTTAACTTTTGATAGGGAAAATAATAATTCCAACTTTGATATCTACACCAATTTAGTTAGAAGGATTCACACGCGAAGAAAAATGCAACATCTTCAAGTACCAGTATAGACATAGGAAGATTATTATTTTAATCACTTGTTAAACTTGATCAATTATAGTATCTCTTTAAAATCTAACCCAAATAATTGTTTTAAAAAAAAAAAATACATTTTGTTTTTTTTTTTTTTAAATTTTTTCATAATGTACAGTTATTTATATGGTTTTATTTGACAACAATTATTTATATGATTTTATTTGACAACAATTAATACATTTTTTTTGTCAATAAAAATATATTTAAATTCAATAATTTAATAAATAATACATTTATTTGTGGATAGTAAAATTAGATTAAAATTTAAGCATTTAATACAAATATAAGACAAAATATAAATTCTTTAATTTTTAATTTGTTCAGATTGATGATTTTCATGAAATCATTTTATCTCATCTAGTATAATATTCAATATAATATTATTAAATTATAATTATTAAAATATTAAATATAATAATAATCATATTATATAATATAATATATTATTCATTTAATGATAATAAAGGTCCATGAGGAAAGTAAGAGGTAGATAGATGTTTATTAAATTAGGTAACATGTAGATAGGTAATATTTATTTATTTTAACTTAGAGTTATTTTTATATTATTAGAAAATAAAATAAAAATTAATATAATATAATATAATAATCTTAATCTTAACCATCGAGGATGCAAAACTGCAGTTTATTCAATAAGCATTCTGAACTGGTGGAAGGAGTCAAGCCCCTTAGAAAGGATGGTGGTGCAATAGATCAACAGAATCCAGGACATACTCCTCAGTGGGTTTTCAAAAATGGAGGTTGGGTGGACAAATGCCATCCCCAATACAGGCAGAATCAATTTTGGAGGTATGACATACAGAGAAAAAATTCTTCGAGCGCCAACCAATCATCAAACTGCATAATATAGGAGTAGGAGTGGGTGGCTCCGGGAAGGGGATCCAAAAGGCAAACAACTTAGCCGCCTATGCGGGAAGTCCAAAGGAGGAAATCCTCATAATCGCACCAGCAAAGTATGGTAGAAGAAAGGTCCACTCAATTCTGATTAGAACGCCTTTGTGAAGACAACTCAACCTATTGGAGAGGATTTTGAATTTGGCAGAAGAATGAATAAGATAGATCACGATCTACTCTGAAGGAAACTAAATCGCAAAGATTCCCAATCCTGAACATTTCAGTGCACGAAATTGCAGCCTAGAGGTCTTAAACTCTTTCAAATGCTAGCAGAACTAATAGAAAAAAGGGTGGTGAGGCTATCAGACCACGCCCTTTTTGCAAATTGGACCAGCCCAACCAACTCGAATGAGGAGATCAAAGCCTAGTGGATGAACAAATATCTAGACCGGGTAAGTGTTACCCCCTTCCAAATTCCTTCTTTTTGATAGAATGTATAGATTTAAATGTGAAATTGGAAATCCTAGAAGGGGACCCTTTGTTTATGAATGGACACTGGTTTTACTGCACAAACTAGCAAGCTATTTTTGACCCATGGAATCACCGATTGACCCAAATCCCGACTTGGATTAAGCTAGTAGATCTACCATCAGAATTCTAAAATTTTGATGCTATGACAAGATTGGGTGATGCCCTAGGAGTATGTATTGGAGTGGATGAAGACTTCATCAACAAAATAGATGAATTGAAACCCTGTGTTTTGGTTGAAATAGATGTAGGGGTTGGGATATATAAAACACTTGAGATATTAACAAAATTTGGAAGCTGGCAGCAAGAAATTGAAGTTTGGGAGGGTTCAAAAACAAAAATAAATGTCTCTTTAGGAAGTCACTTCAGGAGAGCACCTCAAAAAATCCAATAACAGACAATGCATTCAATATCATTCAAGAAGATTCAGCGGATGTGCCCCCAATGCATACTAACGATGAGGGCAGGACAAATATGGGGATAGTCGGGCCAGCTAGAGAAGAAAACGATGCCCTTCTAGTGGATCTCCTACTTTGCCTAGATAAGGAAGTTGGAAATCCCCATAAAGAAAATATCCATGCTGAACAAGCCCTCATTTCCCTCATGGACGACACTCAACTTCTCCAGAAATCAATTCAAAATGAATTGAAGGAATTATCTGTTACTGGTGTTAATAGTGATCGGTCCCTTCTCCCTCCTGTGCCCCCACCACAAATGATCTCCCAAAGCTTGCTAGAAAATTTAGATGCCCTCCAGACTGAAGTAGAAGACGAGGGTCAACAATCAAATGGAGAGGAAAGTGAGCAATTCTCAGATGGGGAAGGTGAGCTCTGGGAGGATGTAGAAGAAGGAGAATTACTAGAAGTTAGACAATTGCAACAGTCAGAACCAAAGCTTAAAGGCCCTAACATTAAGAAAAATTCAAGCAGGGGAAGAAAATCAAACAAGACCAAGCTTGTGTTGGCTAGTAATGCCCTAGGGTAAAAGAAACAGATAATTGGGAAGGAGAGTATCCTTCCCTTGGTAGTATGAGGGTTATTACCTAGAATGTCAGAGGTGTTAACGCCCCTAACAAGTGGTGCATGGTCAAGTGCCAAATTGACCAATCAAATGCAAATGTGGTGCTCTTGCAAGAAACAAAGTGGAATGAGGAGGAAGGTAGAAGAAGTTAGAAGAAGGTTGGATAGTTGGAAATGATGGAATGGACAAGGGCATCTAGAGGTTTGGAGGTTATATGGAACCCACTCTCAATGGTAGGGGTAGTAGAGGCAGAAGCTGAGAATTGGAAAACAACCAAATTTAAAGACATCAGAAGAAACCTTTCTTTCTTCTACATTAATGTCTATGGCCTAGTCTCCACTGAAGGTAAAAAGAGACTATGGGACAGTATTTCTAGAATAGTAGAAAGCAAAAGGTCAGAGAAAGGGATTATAGCAGGGGACTTCAATGCCACTCTAAACAACATAGAAAAACAAGGGGGGATAGGGAGATCTACGGCTGTTCAAAGAGACTTTCAGGAGTTCTTGGATAAAAATATCATCTTGGATATTCAAGCAAGGAATGGAATATATACCTGGTCCAATTGGAGAAAAGGCTTCGCTGACATTGCAAAAAGACTTGATAGATTCCTCTTATGGGGCAACTGGGAGGATCTGGAGGGATCACATGATGCACAAATCCTCCCCTTCACTAGTTCGGATCATTTCCTGGTCCAACTCTCTTTTGGCCCTATTGAAGCTCCTAAAGGCTGCCCATTCAAATTTGAATATATGTGGCTAAGAGATAACTAACTCCCAGATTTAATTAAGACTTGGTGGAATGAAGTGAAGCTCAACGAAGAAATAGATCTTTTCAAAGTAAGCAAAAAACTGAGTTATATAAAAGTGAAGCTGAAAGAATGGAACGGAGGCCACTTCAAAAATATCTTCCAGGAGAAAGCAAGAATAGAACAAGAAATTCGCACTCTCAACGATCATGTGATAGACAGGGACATGGGTGTTGTAGACTTTGAGAATGAAAAAAGTCTAAAAGAAGAAGTGGCTGAAATTCTCAAATGGGAGGAATGCTACTAGCATCAAAAATCAAGAGAAGTTTGGCTAAAAGAAGGGGACAAAAACACAAAAAAAAATCACAGATCAACAATAGCAAATAACAACAGCAAGAGGATCCTAGAAATAAAAAAAAGCCAATGGTGATACAACTCAATCAACTAAAGAAGTCAACAAAGAGGTTGTCACTTTCTTTGAATCCCTATTAAACAAGGAAACCCTTGTTAATAGGAGTGACAGGGACTATTTACTGGGCACAATTCCATCCATCATCTCAGAGACTCAAAAGAAATTTCTCTATCAAAAAGTATCCCTAGCAGAAGTCAAAGAGGGAAATTTTCAAATGAATCCAGACAAGGCCCTAGGTCTAGATGGCTTCCCTGCCGGCTTCTTCCAAAACTTCTAGGATATAGTTGGAGA
This sequence comes from Sequoia sempervirens, assembly GCA_007258455.2. Taxonomy (NCBI): domain Eukaryota; kingdom Viridiplantae; phylum Streptophyta; class Pinopsida; order Cupressales; family Cupressaceae; genus Sequoia; species Sequoia sempervirens. The sequence continues at coordinate 24,583,524 of VDFB02058242.1, forward strand.
AGACCTTGGTGCAACTGTTGAAGAATCCAGAAAGAAAATGACTATGCTAGGGGCGATAAACCACACCTTCCTAGCACTAATTCCTAAAAAGAAAGTCCTTCAATCTATGAGTGATTTCAGGCCTATTTCCCTATGCAACACTATGTACAAAGTGGTAACAAAGATAATTGCTAACAGACTAAAGAATGTGCTCAAGGAAGTTATTTATGAAGAACAAAGTGGCTTTGCTCCAGGCCGATCCATAGTGGAAGGCATCATTATAGCACATGAAACAATCCACACAGCCAGGAAAAACAAGGAGGCATGCATGCTCCTAAAATTAGACATTCTCAAAGAATATGATATGGTAGAAAATGGTTTCCTTCTAGAAGTATTAGGCAGATTTGGCTTTAGCCCAAACTAGATAAATTGGGTTAGTAGCTCCATTTCAACTCTGAAGTTCTCGGTACTGGTTAATGGCACAACAAATGGTTTCTTCTCTTCATCAAGGGGCCTTAGGCAGGGAGACCCATTATCCCCATTTATGTTCATAATCATGGCAGAAGTATTGGGGAGGGGGATCAAAAGACTAAGAGAGGAAGGTAAATGGAAAGGAATTCATGTTGCAAATAGAATGGAACCTTCAACTCACTTACAATTTGTAGATGACACAGTACTAATGGGTGAAGCAAGTCGGAGGGAAGCAAGAATGATCAAAAATTTCATGGATACCTATTGTAAAGCATCAGGTCAAAACATCAACTGGGACAAATTAGAGATTTTCTTTTTAAATACTCGGCCAAGTCTACAAAGGGATATTGCAAGGATCCTAAATCTGAAAGTTGCCTCCCTACCAGGTTGCTATTTGGGAATCCCATTGTTCACAGGCATTAACAAAAACTATTACTGGGAAAATTTAATTAGAAGCTGCAAGAACAAGCTGAGCACTTGGAAAGGTAAATGGCTCTCATTAACTGGTAGAGTCTTGCTGGTTAAATCTGTATTATCAGCAATCCCCATCTACTCGATGTCTTGTCTCAAGCTCCCCAAAGCTACTGAAGATGCTCTCACTCAAATCTTCAGGAGGTTCTTTTGGAGTGGTACGGGGGAGAAAAACAAATTTCCTCTTGTGGCTTGGGACAAGATTTTCCTTCCCAAGAAAGCTAGAGGTGCAGGGTTACACCAACTACCCCTTATGAATCAAGCCATGGGTGCCAAATTAGTTTGGGACATCCACACTAAAGGAAATCAAAAATGGGTTAGAGTATTGACAAGAAAGTATCTTGACTCAGATGACCCAAATAGAATCCTCACAGTATTGAATCCCCTGAGAGGTTCTGCAATCTGGAATTTCATACTTGAATGTAGAGACATTATATTTGATCATGTCACATGGGAAGTTCGAGATGGTAATAGTGCCTTCTTTTGGCATGACTCTTGGGGTGGGAAAGCACCAATTGGTGACATTCAGGGTTTGGAGGAGATAAAAGAGGAAACTATCAGATTATGGGGTAACAAGGTTGCCAATTATGGTGTGAAGATCCCTAACCAAGGAAGCTCAAGTTGGGTTTGGCATGATCTTCAAACCCTCAATGCCCCACAACCCTAGAAAGAAATTATGTCCAAAACCCTAAAAGAAATATTCTTTGTCCCGTCTAATGGGAAGGACCAAATTAGGTGGTGTGGATCTACTCATGGGACCTATAAAGTGAAGTTAGGATATAAGGCCAAGGAAATAGCAATAGCTCGTCAGGATTGGCCAAGCAAAAAATTTTGAGGAAACAACTGCCTACCTAAGGCATGAGTTTTTGCATGGTTGGAAGTCCAAAAAAGAATCCTCAAAGAGGACAGATTGGCTAAATTCAGAATACAAGGCCCGGGGGGGTGTTGTCTTTGCAAAGCTCACTTGGAAACGATAGACCACTTGATGTTGTCCTGTCCCTATGCATCTGAATGCTAGAATCGTGTGAGAAACAAGCTTAATTTTCACTGTCCACTGTTGGACAGTCTTGCAACCTAGTTTAAGATGTGGCCTCAAAAAAGTAGCAAAGCAGTGTTTAACAACATATGGAAAATCTCCCCATCCATAGTAATATGGGAACTATGGAAGGAAAGGAACCAGAGAATCTTTCAAGGAAAGGAATTGAACATGGATAGATTATGGGACAAAATTGAAAGAGCAATAGTGGAACTAGTCAATGAGGTTGCTAGACGTAAGGAAGCTAATCACAACGTTTTCACTAGCTGGGATGACACTTTGATCAAACACTTCTCGGGTCTTAAACCACCCAAATTGAGTGGGAGTAGCTCCCTTCAATCCAAAAAAGCATCAAGAGAGGAGACTGGGTGGCAAGCCCCTGATCTAGGGTGGTTAAAAATCAATTTTGATGGCGCTGCACAAGGAAACCCCGGCCCAGGTGGGGCTGGCTGTATAGCACAGGACTCTGATAGCAAGGTGCTAGCAGTGAAATCAGTTTCTCTAGGTAGATGCACAAATAATGAGGTGAAATTAAGAGCAATAGCAATTAGCTTGCAGCTAGGTAGAGATCTAAACTTCAGTCAAATCCACTTGGAAGGAGACTCTCTAATTACTATTAATGCAATTTGTAAAGGATCCACTCCTAATTGGAAATTATATCATTTGCTACAACAGATCAAGGAATTGTCAGATGGCTTTGCAGCCTTCAAAGTTAGTCACATATATAGGGAAGGTAACTCCAAAGCAGATGAGCTGGCAAAAGCTGCCTCAGCATTGGCCAGCTAGGATTTTGAAGGATTAAGGACTAGGAAACTCTATCCAAAATTTTTGGCACCGGTAATTCCTTTGGCAGCCCCAAAACCTATGGAAGGCAAGGACACTCTCTCACGTCATTCTTGACAAGACATGGGTTGTCACCACAATCATACTTTAAAAAGCTAAATTGTGGAAATGATTCCCCCATAAGGACATCAACTATTGCATTAATTTCATCTATGGGGATGAGTACTCCTCACATTCGCAGTTGTATTTTATCACGCATGTAGGCAGTGCTCGATACGTTATCTCTCATGCGTAGTTAAGCAAGTAGCTTACAAAGGCATTCATAGAATTTTCCATCATAAAGGCACCTAACTAGTATAGAGTAGAAGTTTCTAGAAGGTGTGGAGAAAGGAGAGCAATGGAGATTCCATTGGCTTTGGAAACAAACAAAAAATGTAGGCTTTTCATAGGGAAATCACGAACAAATGGCTGCAAGGCCTCCTTCAATCCTCTCATCTGCTTATCATAATGGCCGCTAAGCGTGTGTTGGGTCCAGAATTCTTGAATTCCTACCATAGAGCGAGAGCCAACATAGAGATACCAGCAATGTTTCTTGCAGTTCTCCTTCACATGGGAGTTTCCAAGGCACTAGGTAAAAAATTGACCCAGATGATTTTTGCACATACATGGTTGGGTGAAATTGATGCAGCATTGGACAACGTGGATGATGAAAGGAACATCCCCATGCCATAGAACTACTATATGACGTGTGTGAGAGGCCGTGGGGTTATGAAATTCCCTTTGATTCGCACCATTGATCCAGAAGGTTTTGAAAAATTATGGGCAGAAAGGGATAGAAATATCTTCTTCCTCAGAGCTGTGAATCTAACTACAAATCTGCCTAGGGGTTGGGTCAAAAGGAACACAAAGGATGAGGAGCTTGAGGACGAGTTTGATGTTGATAATGTCCAGGAATGGGGACTGGGTGAAGGAGAGGAATGGCAAGAAAATGACCAACAAAATCCAGAAGAAAAATCTAATGATCCTGCTCACAAGAACTGTGGCCCAGACTGTCCCACAATTTCCAATTATAAGGCATACCTGAAGTAGTGTGAGGTCGATGATGAAGATGAGGACCTCTGATTTTTGAAGGTATTCATAGAATTGAAGTCTCTCAAGGTGGGTTTCTTTATCAATGTGCAATGTAAATATCTCCTCAGTAGTATATGGTTAGTAGCTTTTGAGTCAGTCCTAGGTGTGGGGTATAATTAGTACAGTCTATGGCATTGTGTATAGTTTGCAATCCTGGTCTGCCAGTAACTGAAACGACAACCAGATTTTGGTCTGTCCACCATGTTTTGGTATCTTGATGGTCTGGTTGGTCAATAATACAGAAAATACCAACCAACATTTTCTGCTATTACTCCTGTAAAAAATTTTGGAAATCAATATATGCTACCCTTGCGTGCGTTTTCAACATCAAAAAAATAAAATAAAAATATTAATCTTAAAATAAATAATATATAACATTTTTTAAATTTAATATGATAATCATAATAAAAATTGAAAATATAAAAGGGCTCCTAAATTTATAACTATATTAAATTTACTATTATAGATAAATATCAGTTTTTAATTTGATGAATATTAGAAAATCATGTACAAAATAACTATCCTATATTTATTATTACAAATAATAGTCAGTATCTAATTTGAAATATTTCTTAAAATTAAAAAATATTCAATATTTTAAAAAAAATATATCATTTGATGTTTTTCATATAGATTTATTTAATTGATGTTTTTGATAAAATAAAATAATTATTTTTAAAATCAGGTAGAAAAAATATTATTATTATTTTTAAATAGAATAAATATAATATTATAAGGGAATTTTAAAAAATAAGTTTCCAAATTCTACTAGCAAATGCACAATGAAGTTTCCAAATTCTTTCGCTCTGAAAGACAACTTTCTATATTCTTCATCTACACAAAGAAAGTTGCCAAATTCCAATAGTAGATGCACAAAGAAAGTTTCTATTTTTTTTGTTTGTGAAAGGCAAGTTTCTATATTCTTCATCTACACAAAGAAAGATTCCAAATTCCACTAGCAGATGCACAAATCAACTTTCCAAATTCTTTAGTGTTAGTACCACAACATATGGTTTATATAGATAGTTGCACAAAGAAAGTTTTCAAATTCCAATAGTAGATGCACAAAGAAAGTTTCTAAATTCTTTCATTGTGAAAGACAAGTTTCTATAT
>VDFB02058242.1:24588607-24839140 GCA_007258455.2 Sequoia sempervirens
GTGGGTTTACCCTCAACATAGCACTCATTTTAGAGGTCAAAAAGTTTATATTTTCCCAATGGAGTGCCTATGTGACATGTGTCACATTTTTATCCTCTTGCACCTTACATGTATGATGCCAATTCTTCATTGGGTCCCACAAAGTGACAACAATTTGGAGACAGGTGTTTTTGCATTTAATAAATAAAATCAACAAACTTAGGGGAAAATAATTAAATAATTAATCACAGGACACACTAAGGTTAAGACACCTTAATCCTAACAAAAAATGTTATATTTTATGACCTATACCCTAACTAAATCACAAAAATTGCATCCTCTTTTGAGCACAAAGCATTCCTATGTGTAATTCTTCAAGCCTTCTCCCAAGACATTAATGGACAAACACATTTTTGGTGATGTAAATATGGCATCAACATGCCACATTAAACACCTACATGCATAAGGTGTTGTGATATAACATAATGGCACATTGAGCTTGCAACAATGATGCATGGTGTCACAATTGAAAGACTTGCTCAATCACCAATCAAGGTCACAATGACAACACTATGAGGAGGTAGATATTTCTCTATCTCTAATGATCAAGCCTAGGAACATGATCTCTATCACTAGTCCAACCAAGAATAAGATGAGAGCCTAAGATCATCTCAACCCTTAGGAGGATAAAAACAGACAAAGACACATCAACAAGGATGTGGAATTAACAATCAAATCCAAAGATTGTGCACTTACAAGAAAGGTATAATGGACTTGAGGTTTCACCTGACACACTTTAGCCTAAACACTTTGAAAAAGGGCATGACTCTCAATGCAAAAGTGAAATAACTCCCAAAGCACATAAGGCACCATACAAACTCAATCACTATACAAACACATATATGTATATGTCTATGTAGATGCATGTATATGTATGTGCATATGTATGTGTGTTTGTATACATGCATGCATGCATATATGCATACACAAATACATACATGTATGTATGCATGTATAATGTATGCCGCATACATGCATATGTGTATTCAATTTTATAATGTGTAGTTAGAACATTCGTAAATGCATCATTAAAGAGAGGACATTTGATTATCCTTACAATATTAATTGATCCTTCTTAAAGTTTTTAATTTAAAAGGAACACTTGCGTTATTATATTTAAATTAAAAACTCATGAGTTGATCATCAAAGTTCTAATTCAAGAGCACCTTTAGAATTGAATTTAATTGTCAAAACATTTGAAGAGTTTTTAAATTTTGATCTATCAAAATATTTTAGTTCAAATCTAGTTCACTTCCCATGATCCCTAACCCTAAATTTAATCTTTCATTATAAAATTGAATTGTTTAATCTAAAATAGAATTAAGATTTAACATTCAAACTTTACAAATATAACATACGTGTATATTTAATTAATTATTTAAAGTTTAGATTTCTGACATAATATTCAAATTATTCAATTTAAGATTTCCAAATTCAATATTTAAATTTTAAATTTTAAATCAATAAAACGTTTTAATTATTGTGCTTGAATATATTATTTAAAGTTTAAATTTTGAAAATTTATCGAATTTAAATTTAAATTATTTAAAACATTTAAATTTGCGATTAAAGCCTAAATATTTAAGGTATTCTATCTCATCTCTTCTGCAGGCTGTCTGGAGCGCGTATCCGAGATGCAATAGGGGGTCGGAATTGCAAGCTGCAATTATTTTCCAAAACCCAGACTTGCAATCCGGAGTTCGGGCCTGGATTGCATTTTGCAAGTGAAGTTGCAACTTATAAACTACAATTCTTTCTCAAACCCCGAAATTGCAAACTAGAGTTCGGGCTCGGATTGCAAAATGCTTCTCCATGGCCGCAAGTTCGTGTAAAATGTAAATCGGGGTCAGAACGCGAAATGCAGCAGTTGAACCATCGCTGAAGAACTTGAAGTGCCATTGCACGATGTATGCACAAAATGGATTTGTGAAAATGCTTTAGAAACTTTCAAGAAACTGCAAATGGCGTGCGTAAAGCCAGATTCGCAATCCTCACCAATATCCCTTACGCCTGTTTCACAATGGGAGTTTTCAATCAAAGCACGCGGCCTGTTTGACAGTATTCCTCGAAGAAATTTACCCTGAGTATACAGGCCATGACTTGTTTGACAAAATACCTTAAAGAAATTTGGCCTCATGACTACCACGATTTCAGGATATTAACATGAGGGATTTGATGTAAACGCACTTTGGATCGGGTTATTGAGGCCTATCAGAGCATAATGAAGGCAGATGTTTTCAAGAATTGTTTGCAAAATGTGGGAGCGTCGACAAGGTACGCCAACTGTTTGACTGAATGCCTAAAATAAATTGGTTCAAACAGAGTCGGCGACAAGTTTGACAAAACGCTTCAAAGAAATTTACCCTGAAGGCAAGGTAAATTGGAAGTTGCAAAAGTATCCCAAAGTCTGATATTTGCAGACTGGAGGGCGCGGCCGAATTGCACTTTGCAAGTTAAAAGTTGCAATGTGCAAAAATGGCCGGAAGTTTTGGCTCCAGGTTGGACAATGCAAATTTTGCGAGTTGGCAAATAGGGGTCGGAGACTGATATGCAAGGAACCCGAATTGGTGCATAAATTGAAATGAAATGCCAATGGACGCCAGTGGATTGCATGATATACCTAAAATGTATTCGTGAAAGTTTATTCTAACACAACGAAAGAGGCAACGTTTCATGGTATATGATTATGGCAGTCATCGTAAAAGAAGAAACATGGGTGTCCTCACATGCATGTCGCACTATTTCACCAAATACAATGACGGTTTTTTCAACTAAATAATTCGTGTTTAACAGCGTACTCCTAGGGTGCGTTAAAATGAGTCTGAACAGCGTATGGACATCCATTAATGCGAAATGGAGGACATATTTTCGCCAAATATTATAGTTGGAAATGCTTTGGTGCAAAACGTGGAATCATAGACAAGGCGCGACTTGTTTGACAAAATGCATCGAAGAAATGTGGTCTCGTGGGATGCCAGGATTGCACGATACCTGCACAAAATGGGTTCGATGGAAAGAGTTCAGAAACTTTTGTGCAAATTTGGATGCCATCGGCACATAGCCAAAACCGCAACCTTTGCCATCATCCTCTTGGCCTGAGCCAAAATGGGGACTTTCGATAGGCGTATTGACAACCATCAAGGTGTAATGAGATGGTGTTGATACCAGAGTAATGATGATTTGGATCTAAGTATCGGGAGTTCTAGTGTATTTATATTTTAGAGGAGTGGAAAGCATTATTATCGGTATCAAGCCTGGCGAACATTAAATGTGTTTTGAGTATACTGCCATTCAGCATGTGATAATATGTGGAGAAAGATAAAGGACTAATTGTGCGCAAGAGTAGATCCTTCAATGTGGCATGAGTTCAGATCTACACGGGTAATGCACATTAAGTGAATTACATTGTGACAAGGAATACATAGTATATGCCATTAGTGGTACACATAATGGATATGTTGACATGGTATAAATATTAATTATGTGACAACAATGCGATATGTTGGGGTCCTAATTGGTTGGTCACAGGTCTATTCTCCCCACCCCGTGGTACTGGAGGCGATGTCGAGCCAGCACCGCCCGGTCACATTAAAAGTTTACCAAGTATTAGAAAGAAAAGTTACTATACCCCGAAGATGCAAGTATGAGAAAATGGTTGGGATGGTGTAGATATGAAAAAAGGGGGTACAAAGATGAATTACATGCATAAGGTTTCTCAGATGTCGAGGAAGGAGACAATACAAAGTGCAGGATTAACTTTACTTGTATATATGCCAACTATTGACAAGAGTGCTTGAGTGGGAGATCATGTCAAAGTTATCAGTATAGAAATATATAAGAAGCTATGTCAGAAACATGAACAGGATCTGTTGGTCAATCTTATTAAATGTATTGAAGAAAACCCCTCACAAATGGTATTTCAAATTGATAAACGTTTATGTAAATAAATTTTACCGAAGTCTTTAACACTACAAGTTGCACATCCTAGGAAATATGGAGAGATTTTTGTATGTTAATCTTGCGATCATTGAGAATAGTGTAGAGCTGCTTATTCGGGGCAAACAAAGATTTGAATAGACCATTCAAAACTGCATTATATGAAAAGTAAATGTCTGATAAATTCGATAAATTCAGGATGAGTGAGTCCAAATCAGTGACAATGCTTATGAAAACATGATGAAAGGTTTCTAAATTTGATGAATTAGAGAAGGTAAATAAAATTCTTCTCAAATAGTTGAGTTCGTAGATTGTTCTGCTGCCGAGAAGATATCAAAGAATTGGTCATGGAGTATCTATTTGTACCTTAATAAAGAAGCTATACCAAGCTGTACAGTATATGCAAAGTAAATGTTTGATAAATTCAGGATGATTGAGTGCAAATCAGTCACAGTGCTTATGAAAACATGATGAGAGGTTTCTAAATTTGATGAATCAGAGAAATTAAATAAAATTCTTCTCAAATAGTTGAGTTCGTAGATTGTTCTGTTGCCAACAAGATATCAAAGAATTGGTCATGGACTGCCTACTTGTACCTTAATAAAGAACCTATACCAAGGTGTGCATTATATGCAAAGTAAATGTTAGATAAATTCAGCATGATTGAATGCAAATCAGTGATAATGCTTATGAAAACATGATGAAAGTTTATGATATTGTTACCAGGATTCAACCGTGTAATTTTTTTGAATCAAATTCATTGATCCATATTTCATGAGTAGATTTCTAAATTTGATAAGTCAAAGAAGGTAAACAAAAATCTTCTCAAATAGAGTTTCTAGATTGTTCTGCTGCCAACAAGATTAAGAATTGGTTATGAACTGCCTACTTGTACCTTAATAAAGAAGCTATACCAAGCCGGCAACAAACTGATTACAGTTCGTTATTGATATAATCTTTTGGGGGAATCTTGTTCATAGTAATTGTTGCTAGCGCTGCTCTCGAGGAAACAATGGTAGTGAAGGAGAAAGTTGCACCTCAAAATCTTATGCATGTTAGCGGATGCGAGGGAAACTTGCACTTGATTTTAAGTTAGTAGAGCAAGATAATATGAATGTTAGGGGAGAGGGGCCAGTAGTTGTGCAGGGTTTAATAGTTGTGATAGTATTTGTTTACATAATGTCCAATATTTTTAATAATATTGGACCAATAGTTGTGATGATGACTACCCATAATTAAATGAAATGCATTCATTTGATCTAAAAAGGAACAAATCATGTGATGCCACATCGACGTTCAATAAAAAATGATATAGATGCACAAGTATTGGTCTCTTTTTTTTGGGGCCTTTTTGGACACCTTGACAAAAAGCATGTTGATGTGGCCCTGAAACCTTAGTTATAAGTAGGGGACTTGCCAAGTAAGCTACTATAAAAAATTGGGAGTGATTTGAAATTTCCACATAGGATAATTAGAAGCACGAAGTTAGGGTGCTCAACTATTGGGTCCTCTCCCCTAGTTATGATATTGCCATCCGAGAGAATGGAGTGAAACAATCATAAATAGGGAAAATGTATTAAATTTGAGATGCAACCTAGGGCATTGTTTATGGATAAAGTCTTGAAACCATTCATTATGACAAGGAAGAAGTCATGCAGAAGAATTGATTAAATTGATTGTTTATGATTGATTGATGTTATTTGATTTAATCAATCATTTTTTTTATCAAATGAATTTGATGTTTCATTCTTGTTGAATGTGGGGTACTAGTTATTCTAAACAAAGACATGTTGATTGTTGAGAATGAAGATTGTAAACAAAGATCACAAATGTAAGAATTAGGACTAGGATGGTGAACCCAAATATGGGCCCAATATGGTACCTATCAAGCTAGTATTAGATGTGAATTTTAAAGCTTATTAGAAGAGATGACCTCATAAAAGACATGCAAGACACTTGGGAAGCATGTGCATGAGAAAAACATGTGTCTAGTGTCTATGAGTCAAATGTTGACTAGAATGTAATGAATAAATAGAATGTGAAGGACAATCCAAAGTGGCCCTTCCTATTTCAATGTATTTTGTATTTTTTGAATTTTGGAGAGAATGACTATTTGTCTTTCACATGTAAATGTTTCTATATATACTCACTTGTAACTCATTTGTAAGGGTTGGAAACCCATAGAAGCTCCACTTTGAGTACAATATGTCAATTTTTTACTCCATTCGTTCTAGGTTTTCATTTTAATAGCATTTTTCAAACTTTGAATCTATTATTTTTCCATGATCCTATGCATTTAAATCATTAAATGTTCAATAGATTCAAAATGTGTTTACACCATTGATGTATCTTTGATGGTGAGGTGTTTTATGTGGTCACATAAACACATTTGTGTGTTGAAATTTAACAACAATCACACATGTGATTTTTAGTTCCTTTGAAAATCACATCATCTCACTTTTAGATTGTGGTTAATGGGCTAGGAAATATTGGTTTTGTGTTGCATTTATCCATTCACCAAATGTTGTGTAGAAAGATCGGAGATAGGTTAATGTATTTTTTTCTAACCCTTTTCTTCTCCCCCTTCCTTTTGCATTTTTGATACCAATGATAAATTAGGCTTAGTATAGGTTTTTTTATGATAAATTTCATTTACAAAAGATAAAATATGAATTGATTTTATGATTTCCATATAACAAAAGCTTGCATATTTTGACACATATTTCATTGTCCTAGGAATTAGAACTAAATTCTTAAAAATTGGAATAAATTTTTAGGAGTAACCATTCATATTCCACTTCACAAAATTCTATCTTTTGAGGATATTTGTTGTTTTAAAGGTTTCAATCATTTTTATCCAAATTTAATGTTAAAAATCGTTGATTAAAAGTCCAATAAATTGAAACAAAAATCACCAATAGGTTCAAAAGTGATAGATGGTTTATGATGGCTAATAATGATCAAACTACACTAACTAAGCCTCTTTTTTACATGAATGATCCTTAATATTCCATGTAGCCCCTTGAATAGATCAGCCATAGCATTATCAAATTGAGGAATTTTGATAAACCTTGTCTAAGCAATCAATGAAGACAACCACCTCCCAAATAGAGAACCTTTGTGGTTCCAACATGTGGTGTATCACAACTCATAGGAACATTGTTGTGTCATAACTCAAGAAATGTTGTTGTGTCACAAGTCGTAGAAATGTTGTCTCAAAACTTGCATCAATAATACCTCTTGAAGCCAAGTGCATAGAAAACAAACATTTTCAACCACATACAATTTTTCTTTTAAAATTTTCATAGTTTCAACATTAAATGAATAATTTCAAAAAAAGTGCAACTTAGGTTGTTAAATTTGCTTCACACAATTCAACAATCCCTCATACTCATGGAATCCTATAAATACAATAACATATACAACTACATAAGGTGGTCATGGACAAAGCACACAAAATATAAGCACAAAGCATGGAATTGAAGAGCACTTAAACCTTCAATCTAAGAAAATTGAAAATGGAGAGGGTTTCTTGAAGATGCTCTACCACTCAATCCACAACCCATAATCTCTTCATTCCAATCCACCAATTCCAAGCAAGCATCCAAATTCTAAATATTTCCAATCAATTTCCATGCCTCGAGAAAATAAGATGAGAAGAGAAAAATGCAAGAAAAAATAACAAGTGAAAATATAATTCTTTCAAATGAGTCTTTTTTTTTCTTTTGTGCAATTACACTTTTTTAAAATAGACATTTTTAAATAAACTAACCTTTTGCAGTTCTTTTGAAGGAAAGATACTTAAAATAATACTGTGAGACTTTCTTTTCACTAATGCAAGGTCTTCATTTTTAATATTGCTTGCCTATTTTAATTCTTTTGAATATTGTTAATATTAGAAAAATATAGATAGTATATTTACATATATATATAACAATTTTGAAAATCACATAAATTCCATTTTCACTCAAGTAATCTAAATGCATTATGAAGAATTAAAAAATATAAACATTACCCATCACTAGCCACTCAAAGCATTATAGAAAATAATTAATATGTAAAGCACACAAACATACTTCATGGATTTTCATAACTCAAGAATTTAGAATTGACTAATTCATATCCAAGCTCACCAAGACAGACACATAAGACTCATCTCATAGCTCTTGATTAGTTTAGATAGAAATAAGAACAAAACCATTTTACCAAAACCATTATTCCAATTATATCACCATTGGGGAAACTTGTGCCTTCATACTCAATTAAAAACATAAAGCATTTCTACATAACACAAGATAGTCAAAGCACAATATATAGCAACCAATAAGTAATATCCAAATGATATCAAAATCTTGCATCTTACTAAAAAACATCTAACACTAACATGATTCAATAAATAGATGCATAATAATAATCACAATGTTGAACTTGATGAATATAAGCATAATCATATATCATGGTGAAAATAGTGAAGCTAAAAATACTATATAGTTCAAACATATATAAAATTTCACATATGTAAATCAAAGTTACATGATCCATAAGCATCAATGGAAATACAAAAATATCAAGTATAATATCAATGATAAAACTCCAAAAGAGCAACAAAATGAAGCACATACACTTGGGACCTTGTGTACCCCCCCTAAAACTTAGCTAACTCCTAGAATCCTACAAAAGGTGAGGATAATGGACCCACAAATACATAACATCCTCCCAAGTGGTTGTTGAAACATCATGATGATCCCACTAGATCTTAACCTAGTCCAAGTCTCCACCCCAAAGGCTCACTTCCAATGTTGCAAAATATGGAAGAGCTCCAAAGAAAGATTCATATTCACCTTAACCTACAAGTAACCCCAATCAAGAAAATAGGTTACATCTTAAACATACTATCTCATAATAGAAAAATGGAACACATTGCACATGCATGATAGACTAGATGGAAAGAAAAGTTAATAAGCAACAAGACCAATCCTCTTTAAGATCTCAAATGGCCCCAAAAAATTGTTGTGACCTTAGAACCTTTCCCATAGTGGATTGAAATCTTGTAAAATTATAACCTAAAAAATGCAACCAACCAAGAAGTGTTGATCAAATCTCTTAGAACCGACATACTTCTTTTGTCTATCCTAAATAGTCAATAATTTAACTTTAATCTAAACCATTTTTTGCTCCATTTCTTGAAGTACCTTATGACCAAGGGCAACTTGATACTCAATAATACCCCAATTCAGAAAATTGTAACAAGGATGACCATAAAAATTCCAAAAAGATGTCATTCCTAGGGAACTATAGTACCCATTGCTATAAGAAAACTAGATAAAATGTACAAGTAGTCCTTGCATGAGGAATATTGATCTATAATAAACATATGGAGCATATCCTCGAGCACTTGATTCACCCTCTCAATCTAACCATTTATCTTTGGGTGATAGGCCAAGTTGTTAAGCTAAGCGCCCAATAAATGTTGCATGGAATTTCACAATAAAGATGTGAACATGAGAACATAATTTGAGATTATCTTGTAGAGTATGATGTGCAAGCGAGCAACATCCTCCATGATGGAAAATTTCATTGATGCAACATTGTAGGATGTCCTCATAGGATAAAAATGGCTAACCTTGGTTATCTTATCCATTATCACCATGATGGAATCATGACAAGGAGTTGAAAAAGGTAAACCAACTAAATTCCATCAAAATCATGTCCCCCTTTCACTTTGAAATAACATTTGGCTACAAAATTCCTATCAGATGCTAGTGTTTTTCCTTTAACCTATGTAACTCATAACATCTACCAACAATTTAGCGATATTGCACCTCATCCTTGTCCACTAAAATGACTCAAAAAATTTCATGCATCTTCTTCACACTACAATGTTCTACATAAGGTGCAAAATGTGCCTCAAATATCACAACAATGCAAATAACACATAAAACTAGGACAAAAATAAGACCAAGATGTCACAACAATCCAATCAACTCAAAAGAAGATACAAAATTTCCCACAAGGGCCCTTTATGCCTCAATCTCTACACAAACCTTCTAATACCATGGATACCTTAGAAGCTCCTCAAGGATGTGGCCTCATAAATCCATGCTCACAAAAAAAACTAAGTTTTCATTTCACCTCTTCAATTACAATTTTTAAGACAACATTGTCCCTTCTTTTGATGTAAAGAACACCAAATTTAAACTCACATATAAATTACAACCATTAATGTTGGCACACATTCAATTTCAAATACAAGAAAATATACTAAAGACTAAAATGATAATTATGCAACTTGAACCAATGGACTAAAAGAAAATGTCTCTAGTGCATAGGCACATGAATGACCAAAGACAACTCAAGATCATGGTAGGGTAATTAAGCTCATGGTTCTTGAGAATATGTGATTCATAAGAAATCATGTGGTCCTCCTACATAGGAAAAACCCCTAGCCCATCCAACAAAGCATATATGTAAACCATAAAATCCACTACAAGATTCAACAATATAAGGATTGGTGTACTAGTTGGCCACTCCTTGATAAATTGAAACATTTTCTTAGACTAATATAAGCACACAAGATTCTTCCCTTTCCACTAAAGAGAACTAATGGGACACAAAACTCTTAAAAAATCCATGACAAGCTAAAAATAGTTACATGTTAATTCCATGAAACTTTGAACCTCATAAATATTTGTGGGCATAGTCTACAATAGCCTAACTATTCGAGGGATCCACTATGATACCCTCTCTAAACATACTAGACCCTTGGAATATACAAACCACCCTTGCATAATAAAAGTTTAATTTGTTTTAATAATAGTATTTATCCAATTAAAACAAAAGTAGTTTTTGACATGTTTGTTTATGGTGCTTTAAGGAATCTAATTAGGGAAAGAATATGTTATATCTCAAATATTATTATTTAGTTGTTATCTTTTCATCTTAGAGATTGAAGTATAAATGTTTTGTAAATAGATATTATTAGAAAAAAATCAAAATATGTCTTGGAATGTTAATGTTGCCACTGTTGACATGAAGCTTTGTTTATTGACATAAATTATTTGAGCTTTCACATATTCCTAGAAGCCTAAATCTATAGGCTTTGGACTTTGAGTTCTATTGAATATTCTTTTGGTATATTTTTATTGAAGCATGTCTTACAATAAGAAATAGTGGTATGTTTGGTACTATTTATGAAAATTAACATAACTCATATTGGTGGAAAGAGTAAATAATAGAAATGACTTAATAATTTCATCCGCTATGAAACAAACCGTAAAATGGAGATGGAGTGTATATATGCAAGAATGATTTTACTAGTACTTGCGAGCAACATGCTTTGTATGAAATTATTCTAATCCCCAAATAGAATTTGATATCATACAAATGATACTTCAAGCCATCTAAATGAAGATCAAAGATTTTTACCTCCTTCACCTCAAACAAAATTAAACCCACTAAGATTTCATGAAATTTAATGTGATTTGTGTAACCAATTAAAAATATTTTAATTTATTAAAAAAATATATTTTTGACAATGATGAGCTTATTGGGCGACAGTAATCGGGTGTATGAGCTTTGCTAGGGTTTTGTGGTTTTTGCGGTTACCCTTGGCCCCTCTTGCATCATATTGCGCATTCTGCGCAGGAAACCCCTCTTTTCTTGTGTGCATGGTCACATTTACTGCCCTTTTTTTTTGTTTTAATATGCCTTCAACCAGCTCTAACCCAGCAGTTCATGTTGGTGTTAGTGGTTCAACGACAATGCTCAATGGCTCCTCCTCCAAACAAAAGACCCCAAAAATTTGTTCTGAAAGTCTTTCACGAGGTAAGTATTCTGACTCCCCAACTGATGTGATTTTGCCGTTACCATATTTTGATTCTGCTTGTCAATGGCTTGAGCAACACATCCTTGTGGGTTATTTTGTTGGGAGGACTCCCCCTGAAAGTGTGCTTAAGGAATGGGTCAGCAAGACCTAGGTCCCTCATGGGGTCCGCCTTGATATGGTCCAAAATTTAACCAAGGGTTTCTTTTTGTTCTACTTTGCTGAAGTCAATCATGTCCAAGCTATCTTAGCCCACAGTCCCTAGTATGTTAGGTCCTCCTTGTTGGTTTTCTAGGCATGGACCCAGGATTTTGTTGTCTCAAATGACACCAAGTTGCGGGTCCCGGTTTGGATTGAATTCCTTGGTTTTCCTTTGTCTTGTGTGCCTTTTTTGAATCATATTACATCCTCACTGGGGAGGGTCATTTGTGTTGAGCCTAATAGGTTTTTCTAGGCCCGGCCCTAGAAATGGGTTAGTGTGGAAGTAGACCTCTCCAAGGATTTGAAAGAATCTGTTGATATTCAAATTGGAGCTCTTTAGCATACCTAGAAAGTCACTTATTTTAATTTTCCCAACATGTGTTATAGGTGTCAGTTGACAGACCACAAGATTAAGGACTTCCCTTTGGCAGTGCCTCGTATAGCTTCTCTGCCACAAGATATTGAAAAGCCTCATTAGGCGGAGCCTTTTGCTACCAAACTTGATGAAAAATGGACCACGATTACAAGCTGAAAAAATAAGTCAACTGGTTCTAGGTCGGCCTCTAAGGCCTATGAACCATCAAAATTCATTTCAAACCCTTCAAGGAAGGGGACGAAAGCTCCTGTTGGAGCTGATAATGTTTCAGTGCAACCTAGGACAAAGACAATGCCTCAGCCTGTTGTTGTTATGATTGCTCAGTTGAGCGTTTCTCCTCCCATGTTGGGATCTCAAAGGTGATCTCACAATCCTTCTCCACCACTTGAAGTGGGTGAATATGTGCAATAAAAGCGAAGATTTTCCTTTCCTTCTATTTATATTGGGTCAATTCCGCCAAGTTTTTGCAGAATCGTTTCTCTTCCTTGAATGAAGAGGAACTAGACTCTGACAATATGGAGGAGTTTCATTCATGAATTTCCTCTCATGGAACATTCAAGGTCTGACAGACCTCTCCAAAAAGTATTCTATTAAGGATGCTTTGCGGAAATATTTTGGTATTGAAGTGCTTTATCTCCAAGAGGTTAAAATTTCTAGATTCTTGCTTGCTTTGGCTTTCCGTTCTATTTGGTCAACCAGTAAAATGTTTTGCACTATGCATGAGGCTAGGCATGGCAGAGCTATCACCATTTTTTCCCCACAGTGGCATGCTTGTGTGGTTGACCATGGGTATGATCCTACTCATCAGCTTGTCTGAATCCTTCTCAACATTGATAATCATTCCTTTGGGATTATTAATGTTTATGTTTCTAATGATGCTGAGGAGCGCTCTTTGCTTTGGCACTGGATTGATGATTCATTGCCACTTGCTACCTGGTTATTATGTGGGGATTTCAATATGGTTGAGATGGCGTATGACAAGGATGGCACACTACCATTCAGATGGGCAGCTAGTGAAGGGGAAGTGTGGTTTTACATGCACAATAAATTGGGGTTTTTTTATCCCAATATTGGTCATTTCCATTCTCATTCACTCTAGCACACTTGGTGTAATTTCAGGGCCAGTTCTGATAGAATATTTAAGCACCTTGATCATGCCATGATCTCAGCTCAATCTTTTTTCTCTTTTGACAACTCTTCTCTGTCGGTTAAGCCATTAGTGAATGTGGCGCTGTCTGACCACTTCCCCATTTCTTTTCACATTGAATGGGAGACACGATAGCCTCGCACGTGTAAAACTCAATTCTTTTTTAACACATCTTTGCTATGTCACAAGCCTACCCTGGCCCACATTCATAGAGTGTGGAATCTAGAGTGCAGACCAGCTCATCATACAAGTTGGATTACTTGGTGGAACAATGCTATCACACACGCGGCTAGATTTCTACATATTTATGTGTGCTAGTTGGCTATCTTTCGCCGATGGTATTATGAGGCTACCACCGCTGACCTGCACTCAGCTACTGAGGCTTTGGTAGCCAACCCCTTTTCCCCATCATTGCAATTCAGGGTGGCGGAATTAAGGCACAAAAAGTAAGTTGCAAAAAATTATGCTGTCAGAGGTGCGCAGATCAAAACCTGACTACATTGGCTAAAAATTGGTGATCATGCCTCCAAAGAGTTTTTTTTGGTGCTGTGTGCTAGGAACTCATCCCCAAGCATTAAAAAAATCAAAGATGGCATTCAGGTGCTCTCTGAGCTCCTTGACATTCTCTAGGACTTTCTGCGTCATTATGAGCAGGTTTTCACAACACAGGAACCCATGCATGTGTGACAACAAGCCCTCCAAGATTGTCTTGATGTTGTGCCAAATAGGCTTTCCTTAGCCCAAAGAAATTTTTGCAATCAATTGTTAACAATTGATGATCTCAAAGAAGTTGTTCATTCCATGGTTGATGACAAAGCCCCGGGGATTGATGGTTTCCCTTGTGAATTTTATAAGGCCTTTTGGGACTGTGTTGGGCAAGATTTGTATCATGTTTACTTAGAGGCTTTTCATGCTAATTCTCTAGGTAACTTAATAAAGAAAGGCACTATAAAATTCATACCTAAATTTGGGGATCCAAAGGACATTTGCAATCGGAGGCCTAAATGGGATTTGAAGGACATTTGCAAACAATCGTCGAAAATTTGTCGTCCGAAAAATTGATCAAAATGTATGTGTTTCATTATATGTTAAAGTTATTCTTTGTTCTAATGTGCTCTTACATATTCAGGTGAAAACTAACAAAGTTGCACTTGATGTTGCTCACCTACAAGTGTTGTTGGACCATGGGGCAATGCCCCGTATTGTTGCTCAAGTGCCAACTTTTCCCACCTCTTCCTAATTAAGCCTTCTTAGGGCTGTAGCAGTGGTTCTGCATGTCCTCGGCCTCTCTCTTCCTTCTTCATGGTAGATTCTAGAAGGAAAAGATGCTGACCAATGGTTGGGGTCCTCCTCCTAATGTTACTCCAGACCCTGTTGATGTATGGGGAAGAACATGGATGACATAAACCCTCTTGGCTTTGATGGCAATTCTTTGGCTGCTTAATGACCCTTTTATATGTTTTGTAATCATGAACTTCTAGGCTCGGCCCATGTGACTGGTTAATTTTTTAGTTTTTGTAGGCACTGCCCATGTGACTCTCGAGGTGTGCCTTCTTACCACCCACCTTTTTTTGTGAATATGTAACTTTATCTTTATATTAATTTAGATAGCTGCCTATTCATCAATATATATATATATATATATTTATATTTTCTCTTTTTTTCTAAATTATAAATATTATTTAAAAAAAATAATATATTTTAATAGTTGAATGTACAAATGTGCTTATAACCAATGTTCATTAAAAATGACTACTAATAAATCACTCCTACTACTTTGTATACTTTTTCAACCATAGCCACTTTTTCAAATATGCCTATATTGTGTGAAAGAGAACAAACCTTTTCAAACAAAATAATGATTGAGTGATAGCAATCTCATATTCCTCCTCCTACCAACAATATGGCCACTATTGGTAGCCGTTGCATTCTTATTTAATGTTATAAAATATTAATTTAATAAAATATTTTAGTTAAAAAATATTAATTTAATAAAATTAATGGTTGCTTTGTGTTATAATAGATTTTTTTTTTAATTTTAATGTAAATTTTTGTATGAATAATTTTATGTTGTTTAGAATTCTAACTTCATCCTTATCCCATATCCTTCATGATTTAAATCTTATTGAATAGTGTAATAAAAAAAAACCATGACACTTATCAATTGTATTCAAACAATTAAATTGATTAAACTGTTAATTTTCAAAAAGATTAATAAAATATCTGGTCACGGGAGCCAACCCAATACTGGACGAGCTTCTGGAATTTCTCTTCTATAAATTGAAACAACAGATCTCCCTTCGACACCTACCTCTTGATCCCAGCCTGCCATTCACGGTCTTCATCTTATTATTCAATTCTATATCACCTACTTCCATCATCAACTCTACTTTTTCTCTTCTTTTGCGGACTTCAAATGTGTATTCAACTTGATTTAGGTGTAAGGATGAGCACGGGAATTCCAATCATTCAAAAAAAATCAATCTTTTATTTTATTTTTTATATTAAATATTAAATTTCAAATATACATATATATTCAATCAAATATCAATTTTATATAATTTTAAAAATAATAAGGTTACAGGATATTGAAAGAGGAGCGAGAATTAACATAAGAGCAATGAGAGCGATGGAAGTGAGGTGGAGCAGAAAAAAGAGAGTAAAAGAAAGCAAAAGCATGGAGCGAACAAAGAGAAGCATAATATCATAAGACTTGGGATAATAGAATTGCAACAGAGAGTAATGACTACGAAAAGCTGATAAATTTCGAAGACAGGGTAAATGGTGGAAGCACAAACACTCAAAAAAACCCTCCAAGGTTCCGAAACAAGGCCTCAAGATACCAAAATTTAAATCATGACAAAAACCCCAAATGGATCTAATGCCAAAAGCAATATCAATCTCAAGAAGGATATGCAAGTATCGATGGCAGGCAAAATCTGA
This sequence comes from Sequoia sempervirens, assembly GCA_007258455.2. NCBI lineage: Eukaryota > Viridiplantae > Streptophyta > Pinopsida > Cupressales > Cupressaceae > Sequoia > Sequoia sempervirens. The sequence continues at coordinate 24,605,072 of VDFB02058242.1, forward strand.
TTCAGAGACCGATATATGACAACTCAGTAGCAATTGGGGCTAACAAAATTCTAAAAGCTATGAAGGTGGAATAGAAGAAAACTCAAAAGAATGTGGTAGTCCTCTGTTGCAAGGTGTGCGTCCTTGGTTTTTTTGTGTTGTGCAACACAACGCTTGGGTTTGTGACATGGTTTAATTGTCTCTCGTGGATTCATTAACTCTAGAAGTTGTATCAGATATTAATAGGTCAATCTTTTGATACGATGACAATTGTATTTACAACATCCTCAACAAGTGAGAACTAAAAGAACAATATAAAATTTCAAGGATTTTGTGAAATGGGTGAACTATTGGCCAGCCATGGAGCAAAGAAAATTGTCGTCCAAGTACAAAAATCAGGTCTCTACTCAATGACTTCTTCCTAATTGAGTGTGAATCTATGGGTAGGAAAGAAGATATTCTCAGAGGAGGTCCATGGATGGTGGACAAAGTAGGATTTTGTATTTGAGATTGGGAATGTAATTTTGATCCCCTAAATCACATCTCCCACACTCCAATGTGGATACACCTATACAACCTGCCATTATTAAAGTATTGGAGTGAATCAATTGTATTGGATCTAGGATGACACAAAGGGATGCTTAAGGTCAATAACTTGAGAAGGTAAGTCTTGTGGCATTAGAGAAGCACCACTTATTTACACTCATTGAAACCAAATGCAAACTTCTAATATCATGATAATCAATCAAGAGATTGAAGGGATCTTAGAGGGGTCAAGTCTAGAAGCAAATAATATTTTTGTTGCCCACATGATTCACAAAGATAAATCCATATTTGAAGTTATTTTAGACATATTTGAAATCACAAACATAGATAGGAACTACTCTCCCTTAAAAGATAGGTCAAGAACCCAATTTTTAATCAATTGTGAATAATGATCTAGAATTTGACTCAAAAGAGGAGGACCCCCTAGAAGAAATGAAAGTTAACTCACTAGAAGAAAGCATAGTGAGTCAATCTATTTCCAAAATTGATAAACCCATGTAATGTCCCTAATAGGAATTATACTAAATCTATTATAAATTATCAATTTTCCAAACAACGGATTTAGAGAATACCTTGACTTGATTTAGTTCTTGCAGACATGTTAGATATCAATTACCAAAATAGCCTAACAAGTAGAACATCATGAATAAACATTAGTAACTCTGTAGTAAACATCGTGATTGAACATTAGTAACTCCATAATAAACTTGCTAATTCGATCACTAATCCATCTTGGGAATGCTCAATTATGGGGCCACATGGAAGAGGGTGATTCGATGGGGAATGTTGGCCTCCTCCCTCATGTGGTGCATGTCATTCATATGAGACGCCCTGGTGAGGCTCTCAATTCCCTCATCCCATCATTCTTTTCCACTTCCCATAATTGGCCTCCTTGTATTGTTACACCATGGTAGCAAAGTGACGTTACAATGGGTGTTCTAGTGACCTAACTCTCATAGACCCAAAGGCAATACCCTTTGAGACAAAGGAAAGTACCCCTTTGGCCATGTGGGCTCATCTTGTCCCCCCCGAGTGGTGTGTCTAGAAGAGGGCCTCGTCGCTATACTCCCTTTGAAACCCTCCTCCTCTCACCATGGTAATCCTGCTCTCACCATGGCGAAAATATAAGCATAATAAAATATTCAAATGCCTAATTATAAATAAACATATCAACAATGTATAAATTTTTTTGAGTATGTTACCAATAGGAATAAATAATAGTATTTAGAAATCATTAATTTCATTTTGACAACACTTTGTATTCCTAAATATTACCACAATTATCTTAATCCATAATTATGCAGTTACCAAATAATTATTGCAAACTGAGCTTTTATGTATTGTTGGTCGATTTTCCTATGATATTTTATTCTTCTTCCCAATGATGCCTTTCTATTTTGAAAATGACTTTCTTTTATACCCCTAACCAAGTGAAAAGGTATAGTCTTTTCCTACATCCTTTGACTGGGACGTGTCTCCTCCTTGAATCACCGCCCCTTGGAAATCGTTGTCTTAAATCATATTGAATCGCTTTAGTTTCTAATTGTGGTTTATAGTGTATTGATCGCAGCTCCTTTAAGGATAATTAATTTGTCTTTTAATCAATGTTTTCTTGATTCATTTATTTTTTTACTAAGGTATAGCCACATTTAAATATTAGTTTCTTGTGATTTTTATTATTAGGATATGATAATTAATAATATTAATTGTTCTATTTATTAGATAATTGTATTATAATTATAATATTGTCTATGATAGTTATAATTATAATGATATTTAGATTGTCATTTATATTCATTTTATTTAGTATTTGTATTTCAATATTTCACATTTAACACCTCAAATATAATAGCATTAAATCGTTAATATGTCTTTTGTTGTTATTATTATTATTTTTCATTTATTTGTATTTCAATGTGTTACAATTTTGGGGGACATGATAGTCCTCCCCTCCTAAATTTGCTTGTTCTCAAGCAACTTAAGATTCGGGTAATCAAATATCTTAGCTCCCTCCCAAGTTGCATCTTTGGTAGGTAGGCCTTTCCACTTGACAAGATACTCCTCAATATTTTTTTTCCTTAGTCTTTTCTCTCGTACATTAAGGATCATTTTTGGCTCCAAGATCAATTTACCCTCATCATCAAGTGGTGGTAATTCCACACATGGAACAATATGTTGTCCCAAGACTTTCTTGAGGTGAGATACATGGAATACATTATGGGATCGGGTATTCACAAGGAGCTCCAACTCCTAGGCTACTTCCCCTATCTTTCTTAATACCTTATATGGCCCATAGAATTGGGGTTTGAACTTCTCTGACCCACTAGTTTTGAGTGATGATTGCTTGTATGGTTGCAACATTAAGAAGACCAAATCTCCAACCTCAAATGTTCGCTCAATCCTTCTTTTTTTTCTGCATATACCTTTTGTTGGTTCTGAGCTTGGTGGATATTATCCTTAAGATCATTCATAATATCCATGTTTTGTTGTATGAAATCCTTGGCTCTTTGCACACGAATTTCTGATTGAATCAAGTCTCTAAAAGATGTTGTGTATCCATACAATGCTTGGAAGGGGCTCATTCCTATGGACATATGGTGGGTGGTATTATAGCAATATTGTCCCTAATGGAGCCACTTGATCCATGAACTTTGTTGTCCTGTAAAAAAATTCCTCATGAATATAATCTTCCAACCATTTGTTGACAATATTAGTTTTTCCATCAGTCTGTGGATGATAACTAGTGTTGCGGGTTAACTCCATTCCCATTAGTTTAAATAGTTCCTGCCAAAATAAACTGAGAAACTGATTGTCTTAGTTGCTCACAATATTTCAAGGAAGCCCATGGAGTGTGAAAAATTCTTTGAAGAAGACCTTGGTCACTTGAGGGGCCTTGAACTCTGTGGATATAGCCATGAAGTGGGCATATTTGGTTAAATGATCAACCACCATGTAAATGCAGTCCTTTCCCCGTACCTTGGGAAACCTTGCTATGAAGTCCATTGATATGCTCTCCCATTTCTAATTGGGTATGGGTAGTAGTTGAAGTAATCATGTTGGATAAGTCTATTCATCTTTGTTTCTTTGACACACCATACATTCCCTCACATATTTTAGAACATCTCCCTTAAGGCCAGTCCATGAGAATATCTCCCTAATCTGTTTATAAGTTTTGTAATATCCTTGATGTCCCATAGATGGGTTGTCATGATATTTTTCAAGATTCCCTTCTCTACTTTTGATCCTAGTGTGATGTATTTCTAGTCCTTATATAAAATGAGGTCATCAATGACCCGGTATCATTCATCTTGTATCTTCCCTTCTATTACATCATTTTAGAATGGATCCTTAACATATTCAGTGAGTATATATGTTTTCCATTATGTGGATATTGTTGTCATTGATCCCAGGTAAGGTTGTCGTGATAATGCATCGGCTACAATGTTGTTTTTTCCCTTCATGTATTCAATGTCAAAATAATATCCTTTGCAATTTACTCACCCACTTTTGTTTCCTATCATTTAGGTCCTTTTGATTTAGGAAGAACCTTAGACTATTGTGGTTAGTCTTAACAATAAATCTTCCACAAATTAGGTACTATCTAAATTTTCCAAAGCATGCATAATTGTGAGCATTTTCTTATCATAAGTTGAATAATTTCTTTCTATGTCCTTGAGTTTCCTACTCTCAAAGGCTATGGGATGCTTATTTTGCATTAGCACTACCCCAATGCTTTCGCCTGAAGCATCACAATATAATTTGAAGGGTGAGGAGAAATTTGGTATTGCTAATATAGGGCAAGAACTCATTACCTCCTTAAGTTTTTCAAAGGTTGCTTGAGCTTCCTCATTCCACTTGAATGCCCCCTTTTAAGTGAGGTCAGTGAGTAGTGTAGTTAACGTTGAGAATCCCTTCACAAATCTTTGATAATAAGTAGAAAGTCCCAAGAACCCTTGAAGTTGTGCTAGAGTTTTGGGTTTTGGCCAACTTTGAATAGCCTCAATCTTTTCTTCATCTACCTTTACTCATTGGGAATTGATTTTGTGACCCAAGTATAAGATTTTTCCATGCCAAATTCACATTTGGATTGTTAGGAAAATAGGGATTGTTGCTCAAGTATTTCTAATACCTCTTCCACATGCTTCAGATGCTCCTCCTAGGTTTTACTATAGATTAAAATTTCATCAAAGTAAACTAATAAGAACTTCCTCAACTATCCCATGAAGATGTGATTCATACAGGATTGGAAGGTGGTTGGATCATTGGTTAATGAAAATGGTAGGACGAGGAAATAAAAATGGTTGTAGTGGCATCTAAAAGCTATCTTTGGGATGTCTTCTTCTCTTAATATGATTTGATGATATCTTGACTTTAAGTCAATTTTTGAAAAGTAAACTACTCCATGGAGCTCATCAATAAGTTCATCAACTCGAGGAATTGGGTATCTATTTTTTATTGTCTTTTTATTTAATTCCCTATAGTCTATGCACATTCTCATTGTGCTATCTTTTTTCTTTGAAAGTGCGACAAATGAGGCAAAAGGGTTGGAACTTAGTTGGATATTCCCTAATTCTAATAATTCCTTTATGGTTTTTTCAATTTCCTCCTTATATTTGTGAGGGTGGCGGTAGGGGGGTAGTAACAACTGGTTTTGACCCTTCTTCTAACTCAATGGAATGTTCAAATCCTCTTTTTGGAGGAAGACCTGAGGGAATGTCACTAAAGACTCTTTTGTGCTTTTTTAGTAATGGTTTTATGTCTACATGGATTGATTTCCCCTTTGGGGTAATTTTATCTAGGATTAGACATTGAGCTACCCATTCTACTTGATAATTCCTAATGGTTTTATTAGGAGCCTCAACTTGGCCATTTACTTGGGAATAATATGGGGTTGAGAAATGATGCTTGATATTAAATTGGTTGCATAATTCTCTAACATCCTAGTTTTTGAATTGTGTTCCATTATCTATGATAATGGCCTATGGAACACCATAGGAGTAAATATGGTAATTCGGGATAAATTTTGATATTTGATTCCCAATAATGTATTCCATAGATATGGCCTCAATCTACTTTGTAAATACTCTTTGGCGGTAATTATGAACTTATATGCCTGTTAGAGGATGTAGGTTTAATCTCTCCTATGAGGTCGATCCCCCACTATGATAATGATCATGGTGTTGTGATTGTTCAAAGATCTTGTGTTGGAGCATGGATAAGGTCCCCATGCTATTGAAATTGTACACTTCTTTACAAACTAATTAGATTCTTTCTCTATGGTCAGGCAATAATAACATGTTCTTAGTAGCTTCTTAGCCAAGGTTATGCCACTCGAATGTAACCCACAAACACCTTTGTGCACCTCTTTTAAGGAAATGTAAGCTTCTTATTGGTTAAGACATCTTAGTAACATCCCATCAAGACTTCTTAGTACAACGTATCACCAATGATGACGAAGTGTGAGGATCTGTGGATAAAGGTTTTGCATAAGTTATGGGTAAGGTCAGCTAGAAAGTTTCCATTATGGAGGTAGGTGAAAATGTCTTGATACCAAGGTGAACTAGGACCAACAATTTTGCACACAAATTTTGATTCTAGAATATTGAATGCTGGTATAAGAATCTCTTCCACAAGGAATTAATATTTCGAGCTACTAGCAATGATCCAATGGCAGTCATCACATCTGATGCCCTATTATTGATCCTTGGGATTTGTTCAAAGGTAATATCAATGAAATATTCCTTGAAACTATATACTATTTTATTATATGGTGTCATTTTATTATCTTTGGTCTGATAATCATTATTACCTTATCTTATTATCAGTTGGGAGTCCCCAAAAACTCGTAGTTCTTGAATCTTCCATTGGATATCCATTCTTAACCCTGTGATGAGGGCTTCATATTTAGCTATATTGTTTATGTAGGGAAACGCCAATCTATAGGATTTGGGTATACAATCACCTTGTGGGGTGATGAATAGTATACTTACCCTAGATCCATGTTGTGTGTGTGACCCATAAAAGTACAATTTCCATTGATTCATTGATGCCATGATAAAAATTGCCTTGTCTAGAAACTTAGATACCAAAGGATTGTCTACATACAACGGTGCTTCTGCTAACTGATCAGTGATGACCTGTTCTTTGATTGTCTTGTGTTCTATGTGCTTAATTTCAAATTCGCTAAGGATCATGACCCATTTCTCCATGCAACCTATGAAAATAGATTTTAATAGAAAATAATTTAGCAGATCAGCCTTGAAATAAGCTTGATTTCATGACTAAGCATGTAGTGTCTTAGCTTTTGAGATGCAAAGACTACTGCAAAAAATTCTCTTTCAATTAGTGTGTAGTTAAGCTCAAATCCCACTAAGGTCCTACTGATATAATAAATTTCTCTTTCCTTTTCTTTTTCATCCTATTGTGCCAAGAGAGCTCCCAATGCTACAAAAGTTGTTGAGATGTATAATATTAGGGGTTTTCCTGCAATTGGTGGGATTAGGACAAGTGGTGTTGCTAGGTAGCCTATTATTTGTTGAAATGCATGTTCACAATGATTTTCCCATTTGAAAGCCACACCCTTGTGGAGTAGGTGTGTAAATGGGTGACACTTGTCTGCCAGATGTGCAATAAACCTCTTGATGGATTGCAACTTTCCTCGTAGGCTGCGAAGTTGTTTGAGGGTTTTCGGTGGTTGAATTTCCATGATTTATTTGAATTTTGTAGGGTCCAACTCAATTCCCCTTCGTGATATAATGTATCCCAAAATTTTACTGATAGTGACTCTAAAGACACTTTTTTGGATTCAATCTCACCTAATATTTTTCTAGCTTTTCAAATATTTTAGCCAACACTTCTAGATGCCCTTTCCTTGTTTTTAATTTTTCTAGGGTACCATCCACATAGTCTTCTAGGATCTTATGGAATATGTCATGAAAGATCAAGGTCATCACCCTTTGATATGTTTCCCCTGCATTCTTTAGGCCAAAAGGCATGAAAATCCAATAGTATGTTTCCCATGGACAGAAAAATGTTATTTTATGTTGGTCTTCTTTGGCTCTAATAATCTGATTATACCCAGTGAAATCATCCATGAGAGAAAGCATCTCATGCTCGGTTGTCAGATCAACAATGATTTATATATTAAGTAGTGGGAAGTCATCCTTAGGACAAGCCTTGTTTAGATCCTTGAAATTCACACATATACGTATGCCCCCAATGGGTTTTGAGACTAGTACAAGGTTTGAAACCCATTCTAGATAGTCAATGTGTTTGATGAAACCCACATCCAACAACTTTTGTAGCTCTACTTTGATTGATAATGCAATCTAGGGATGCATTTTTCTTAGCTTTTGTTTGACTGGTTTCATATTAGGCTACACTATTAGGTGATGCAATACTAATGATGTGTCAAGAATGGGCATATCTCTGTATGACAAGGCAAAGAAAATATTTATTTATATAAGGAAAGTTGCTAGATTGTTTTGTTCCTCATCATCCAATGAAGATGCATAAAACGTGACTTGAGGTGCCTTTGTTGTGCCCCCATTTACTGATTGCAATGCTTCTACAATGACTATTGATTTTTCTTGCTCTATATTGGGGAGATTGAATCCTTCATCTTTAGGTGCCCCAGAGAGGTTTTCACCATTAGATGTATCCTTTATTTTTACTATTTTACGATCAGAAAGTGTCACATTGTGGTTTTTACTTGGAGGTCTTGTCATGATTTTTAGATTTTCTATTTTGTGACTAAAGGATTCAATTGTGTCCCCAAAATAGGCTTGTGTAATATCAAATATTACTTTATGGTCTTCAAAAGGTATGTGATCTCAGTCTCCCATAAACTCTGAAATTGCCTCATCATTTTCAAATGAATCTAGAACTGGTGCTTTTTGCTGGTCCTAGTCGATAAGCTAGGGATACACAAGTGTAAGTGTCTTGGCTTGGGTGGGGGATGAGAAGGACATGGTAGTGATCATGCGTATCGAAGAATATTCAAATAGGTCAGTGATACCCATGGGGGAGTCATCAATCTTATTGTATTCAAATGTGTTTAACCAAGAAGAAGCTTCATCTTTCTCTATAGAGATGTCCTCAATGAAAGGGACATCTTTGTTCAAGGTATAACCCAAACCAATGTTTTATACACTTTTTCAGGATTATTGGTTCATGCATTCCTTGTTGTTTCAGACCAAGACCACCTATCCCTATGTATCCCATTCCTTTCATTAGTTGGAACCCTTTGTTAGTTGTATCCATTGGAAGTGGAGGTTCCTCTTTTTCATCTTTATATATCCTTTTAGATATGTTTCCTTCATCTATGATCTCTTTGTTTAAATCCCCCATTATTCAAATGTGGTGTACTTGAACTTCTTGGATATCTTTTCAATATGTTGTGCTTGACCATATGTTTTTGGATTTAGTGGTAGTTGTCCCACAAAGAAAGAATATTTTATTTTTTATTCCCCACAACCATTGTCTTTGATTTATGCCTTGATTTTTTGGATTTCTTGTTGTGAACTCAATGTGGATTCCAATGTCGATGAATCAACATAAGAGGAAGGTAGTGGAACATCATTTTTAGGAACTTGAAGCACTTTATAATACTTCTCCTCCATACTCTTGCAGTAGTAGAAGGGTTTTGGATCTCCATGAATTGTAATTTTCTTGTCATTGTAAGGAAATTTTATGCATTGATGGTAAGTTAATGCTATGGCTTACATGACATGGATCCATGGGCGACCAAGAAGAATGTTATAGGGAAAGTCAAGATCCAAGACTTGACATGTTATTTTTGCAATTGTTGGCCCTACTTGTATGGATAGTTTTATTGTTCCCTCAGAATTATGTTCATTGTCATCATATGACTAGATTGTGATACATTTTGTTCTTTCAATGACATCCTCTGAATAGCCCAAGTTTTTGATCAATTGGAGGGTACAAATGTTTAAGCCCATAAATCCATCTATCAATACTCTTTTGACCTTATTTTTATGAAAGTAGACTCTAGATGAAGTGCACGATTATGGAATGTTTGGTATGGGAGGTCATCTTGAGTAAATAGTAATCGATGGGTGGATGCAATGTGTCCTATTGGAATTTCTCATAATCAATATCAGTAGGTACTGACAATGATAAAAGGGATTAATCTAAGACCTCTTTATGTGTGGGTGAAACCTTCAAGAGTTCCCAGATGGAGATTTGTGCGGGAGTTTTCTTAAGTTCACCTCAAGTAGACTATAATCTTTGGGATTATCTTTTGATGGTCCTTTTGTTGGAAAAGGGGCTCCTTGGATAGTGACCTTCCCTCTGCGTGCAGTGACTCCACACTCAAGATTTGGGCCTTGTATAGTGATAACTGATATATGATGGACATAACTATATGTGTCACCTACGACACTATCATAAGTATGATTGACCTGATTATACACTTTTCCCTTTCCGACATCATTTCCTTTCCCATGGTTGGACATCAAATTCTTGTATATGCCCAAGTCATTGTTTCCTAAGGTTCCAAGGTGTTGATCCACATTTACCTCACCATGGTCTATGAGGTCTTGGATGACATTTTTAAGTTTCATACAATTGGATGTTTTATGTCCTTTTGTATGATGATAATCACAATAGTCATCATCTTTATACCACACGGGTTTGATTTGTGGTTCCCCATACTATTTGAAGTCTAGAAGTTTGATGAGATTTGTTTGTATTAATTTATTCAAGACCGCTTCAATAGGTTACCCTAAGGGAGTATATTTTTATCTTGGGGGCTAGTTATTTTGTCGTGGTGGTGGTCCTTGTTGAGTATTAACATGTTGGACATTTTGTTGATTTCCTTATTCTGTGTTTGTTTTGGGAGGTACGTTTATGAAAAATTTCACATCTACCACACCATCATTAGTAAGGTTCTTATTTTTAGCCCATATACAAGAATTGTCACTGGAACTAAAAGATGGGTGGTTTTCTTTGTAGATTTGTATGGATCCTTTAGCAATGAGGGCTATTTCGATGCTAAGACCTTTAGAAATAAACTCTTCAAAAATTGATATGCATTGCATTCTTAGTTGGAAGGTTAGATCCGCGTGTAAGTTTCCTGCAAGGATTTTAACTTGTTTCTCAGGTATAAGCCACTTGCATTTACTTGTTTTTTGTCTCCATTGCACGAAAGGAGTAAAATATTCTCCCCTATTTTGTTTTAAGGTGTAGAGATCTTCCAAGGTAATCTCTGCATCAAGATTGTAGGAGAATTGTGCTACAAATTGCTCTATTATTTCTTGGAATGTTCTAATCCCCGAAAGTAGATGAGAAAGCCATTGTATTTCTTGTCCACTTAAAATTTGTGGAAAAATTATCATGAGGTATGTTTCATTGTAAGATACTTCCATGCAAGCTACATAGAATTCTTTTATGTGTTCCTCTAGATTTCCACATCTCTTATGCTTGTCAAACTTTGGTATTTCAAATTTTGGAGGGAATGGTACCACCATGGTACTTCTATCAAATGGGTAGGGACATAGATCTTGAACAATGTACGATTTTTTGGTTTTCCCTACTTGTATGTCTTGGATCTTTTAGGTTAAAGCTTCTATTTGAGATGGTATATCTAAGGGAACAATGCTTGGCGATGGATTGTATGCATTGTATTGAGGTATGACTGATGAGTTAAATAATAGATCTCGGTAAGGTGGTATGTTCGTGTTGTATTGACCATATGGAGTGGTGTTTGGATTGGTAGGTGGTGGGGCACAAAAGCATTGTATTGATCATATTGGTTTTGATTTACAACATTCAATTGAGGGTTTGGTTGTAATTTTTGTTGTTGTGTAAAGATTTTTTATTGTGCTTGTAGTAGTATTTGCACTTGCAACTGTTGTAATTATTATTGTGTTTGTTGATATGAGACGCTTTTTTATGGGGATGGATTTTTTTGTTGATGTGAATTAACATTTTATTGAGGATATTGCGAAGTCAGTTAATTTGGTGGAATGTTACTTTTGTTGGACACTAGGAACACTGAGAGGGGAGGTGAATCAGTGTTCCACAATATTTCAATTTTAAATCAAAATTGTCAACAACAATATTAAACTTTAACAACATCCACAACATATAAACATAATGAAATAATGAAAACACATTAAAGAGACAATGTGAACACCATAACACCAAGATTTTTATGTGGAAACCCTATTAGGGGAAAAACAACAGTGGAGATTAATCCACAAAGTATACTCTGTTAAAAGTATGATCAAAAGGGAATGCACTTGCATTTAGGCACACTTCCTAGAGCTCACTGCTCAAAATAAGAAAGGCTCACTACCTTACAAAATATTTGAGAACACAACAAAAGTTGAATTGAGAATATAACATCTACATATGCCTGGATTCAGTTCCAATGAGGCTCAGTTAAAATGATCTTCAGTCCTTTTGACTGACTTTGTTTCTGCTCTGCTTTGCTTTGCTCTCTTCCCTTTTGAAACCCTTCTAATACTTGCACACACATCTACTCACACATTCACATACTTTCATACTTCTTCACCGTCTATTTCTTTTCTCTCTAAAAAATGAATTACCAATCTCATTTTTATATCCTCTAACAAGGATTTTATTTCTATATGTTGGCTTTTAAACAAAATATAATATCCTTCCACATGTCGGCTCAAATCACCAATTAGAATTAATGTGTACCCGCACAAGTTGGCTAGACTATATTAGGGACCCAAATCAAAATTCCCAACAAAAGAAATAGTTGAAACAACTACTCCTTATTCATCTGCAACATGCTATATATGCCAGGTCGGCCATAATGAGAAAATAAACAATAAGTCATTTTACTGAATATCCAAACTCCTACACTGATCAATGCAACATTGTAAAACTTACCAATCAGGTAACATATATGCTTGGCAAGCTTCCATGGGGATCCACACAACAAAATAGTGATTCGGTGAAGAATTCAGACCAACTTACCGACCAGAGACACTGTTCTTTCTACTTTCTACCAGTAGAATACTGTCTTCTACTTTTCTTGTCAGTATGAGCTATTTTTTGAACTGCGGACCATACTAAAGACTCAAGTTGCCATGAATGACAACACTAGCAACCAAAAATAATCTCCCAAAGCCATATTCCAACTATCTCCCCCTTTGGAATTGATGGCAACACTTAGTGAAAAATGACTAAGTGTCAGAACCAAAATTCAAAACTTCAAAACACAACAAAACACTTTTCTATCTTTGTCTTGAAGCATACTGTAATCCTGACCAATTCTGATCAACTCATTCTCAATTTTCTCCAACTTGTCTTTGTATTTTCCAACCACATGAGGCCACTTAAGACAATAATTGTAGACCTTATTTGTTGAGTCAATGCATTGCCTTAGTACATTCATTTTCTTTTTCAGTTTGGCAAGAGATAGCCTAAATTGCATATTCAAACGTGAGACTATTTCCTCCTCTTTTTTGTCCTGAGACATAAAGGTCATAGCATCCCTAATGCATTCAATCAATTCTTCTAGAAGTGCATTATGCAAACTTTCCAATTCAATGTTATTTTCCACAAAGTATCTTCCTAGAGTGTCCTCAATGAAGTCTTGTTCATATGATGGTCCATTTATCCATATGTCAATTATCTTTTGCATTCCATCTTCTTCCTGAAAAATCTGTAGTATCTTTGCTTTGAATAAAGTACCTTCTTCATCACTTTATTCTACTATTAGCACATTCGGTTCAACTAGTTTTGGGTCACCTCTTGGTGTATATTGATCAAAATTACATCCACAACTATCTTCTCTTTACCTTTTCCCTCAACTTTTGTTGACTTAGGTGCCAGAGGAGTGTCACCAGCCAACTCTCTTTCTCTCTTCTAATTTTTCACCGCCTTACCAGAGGATGACCCAACTTCAACTACTTGTATCGAGAGAGGAATATCACTTACACCAAAATTTCCTAACAACTTTCTAAATAAATTTTCATAAACTTGTTCACCATTTTCAAAAGAGTTGAAATGCTCAAAATTTTGCTTACAAACCGGTATATTTTCCTTCCATACCACATTATCATTCTGAGGTAAGCAATTCAAGAAATACATCATAATGCATATAATTAGGGTACCAAACCTGAAAGAGTAATCTATATCCTTTGTTAATTGCACATTCTCCATTAATTGATCCTTCAAAAATCCACATAGACCAAAGTCTTCATCTTCCATTATCATTTTGTGCGCAATGTAGACTACGCCTACAAAGGTTGTACATTCCCTATTTTTGAAGAAAATATTGTACAAAATTCCATATGCAATGTACCTTGTTAATGGATCTTTGATCGTTGAAATCATCAAAGCCCTCAAATCTCCTTTTACACCGGTTAGGGCTTCGACCTCAACATTCCAAATCGATTTCTTTTTTAGGACATCTCCAATTTTGCATAATCCTATTAGGTTTCTGATTACATCCTTAGAAATTTGATAGGGTTTATCCAAAGTAAGGATATCACCATCCAATCTGTTCAAGATAAACTAGACTACCTCTATGTTGAAAAAATAAGGGAAGTCATTCCAGATGTCCAAATTCTTATGTTTCACACCTCCAAGCTTCTTTAATTTGTTGGAAGACAACAAATTTCTTACATCCTTGACCTTTTGACTACTATATTCATCCAGAGTTATTGTTCCTTCGATTTGCTTCATTTTCCGCACAGAACAAGGTTCTACCAATCACCGGATAAGTATGAAATTGACAAGCAACTGAAATACCTAGAGAATTCGCTGCTGAATTGACTTTCACTCCAATTTTTTCACTGAAAAAGCTCTCCAACTATTTTTCTTCAATGCTCGGTGACATATGAGGGTTCTAAATGCCCTTTTATAACTTTTCACACCTAACTTCCTTGTCACATTAAATGCTTTTCCCTAGGAGTTTCAGTTACTCTGCACTCTCAAACAGTAAGAGTAGAATCCATCTATGAACCTTCAAGATTTCATCTTTCTAAACAAGCGATCACCGATACATTTGAGAATGAATAATACATCTACTGACAACTTCCTACGATTTGGTATCAGCTACACATAGGGGGACAAAATATTTTCATGAAAACTCCCCCTAGCCCATTGGCCTGAAATCAATTGTAAGATGAATTACCGAAGGGAGCTTCCAGTACAACCTTATTACATTTATCAAATCCACTCTTATTTACCCGTGTTTTCTTCATCTGATCTCTTATCTCTTCCATAGATGCTTTTCCTTTTCCTTTGTCACCTTTCTATGAATTTTTTCCTTGATACACCAGACCTCTCCTATCCATGTTTTTATTCCTACAGAATCTTGCAATGTGACCAAATTTGTTACAATTGTAGCATACCAGATTTTTCTATCTATACCATCCATTCCACTGATTTCCTTCTGATCTTCATTGATTAGCAACATGTCCAAATCTTCCACAGGTGTAGCATTTACCATTCCTTATGCTAACAGACAAACTTTTGCATTCTAATGACTTATGACCAAACTTTTTGCAATTAAAACACTGACTAGAAAATGATGGACTGCCAGAATTTATCTTACTTCTACACTGAGAAGCCATATGTCCAAATTTATTACAAACAAAGCAATATCCATTAAATTTTTGAGCGTTGGGTTGCCTTACTGGATATCTTTTACCTTTGCTCTTATGAGTTTTCTTTTTAGGGTCCTTTTGTTTATATCTAGAGCTCTCATCCTTCACATAGCCAAGACCTTGCTTATCATTCACATATTTTTGTCCTTTAGTCATCTCATCAAGCTTAGAAGAATTGATCCTAAACTTCTCCTTAAACTCATTTGCAGTGGCAAGCTCATCTCTGAGAATAACTATTTGTCTCTCAAGCTCCTGTTCATTATTTTTGGATTGTTGTAGTTCAATCTCCAGTTGAATGAATCCACTATTAACTCTGTTGCATTCCTCAGAATTTTCTTTCAAGGACTAGGCTAGATATCCTCCTTTCTTTATTCAATCTCTTTGGTTAACTTCATTGCCACAAATTCCATCTCAAGCTTTAGAGTAGTATTGTCCTTAGCAAGCCTTTCACATTCTTTTGTTATTTATTTTAGGGTTTGATTCAGATGAACATCTTTCGGGCCTCTGCTTTCTTTTTGCTTCAACTTTCCACATAGTTCCTTCCTCTTTTCCTCTGACTCATTGATTTTATCCTTCAATGATTGAATGGATTTTTCAGCAGCTACAAGATTTGTTTTTAACTCCATGACCTCAACTTTCGACTGATCAAGGTCATCAAGTGCCACCATAAGTTGTTGAAGATCACCAGTGTCCATTGTAATCCAAGATCCACCTCAAGCTGTTAAACTTTAGAAAAGGAACTAGCTCTGATACCAATTGTTGGACACTAGGAACACTGAGAGGTGGGGTGAATCAATGTTCCACAATATTTGAATTTCAAATCAAAACTGTCAACAACAATATTAAACTTCAACAACATCCACAACATATAAACAAAAGGAAACATGCAAACACATTAAAGAGACAATGTGAACACCATAACACCAAGATTTTTATGTGGAAACCCTGTTAGGGGAAAAACCACGATGGAGATTAATCCACAAAGTATACTCTGTTAAAATTATGATCAAAATGGAATGCACTTGCATTCAGGCACACTGCCTAGAGCTCACTACCTTACAAAATATTTGAGAACACAACAAAAGTTGAACTGAGAATATAGCATCTACAAATGCTTGGATTCAGTTCCAACGAGGCTCAGTTAAAATGATCTTTAATCCTTTTGACTGACTCTATTTTTTCTTTGCTCTCTGCCCTTATGAAACCCTTCTAATACTCGCACACACATCTACTCACACATTCACATACTTTCACACTTCTTCACCCTCTATTTCTTTTCTCTCTACAAAATGAATTACCGATCTCATTTTTATATCTGCTAACAAGGATTTCATTTCTATATGTTAGCTTTTAAACAAAATATAATATCCTTCCACATGTCGGCTCAAATCACCAATTAGAATTAATGCGTACCCACTCAAGTCAGCTAGACTATATTAGGGACCCAAATCAAAATTCCCAACACAAGAAATAGTTGAAACAACTACTCCTTATTCATTCACGACATACTATATACACTAGGTCGGCCATAATGAGAAAATAAACAATAAGTCATTTTACCGAATCTCCAAACTCGTACACCGATCAATGCAACATTGTAAAACTTAGCAATCAGGTAACATATATGCTTGAAAAGCTTCCTTGGGGATCCACACAAAAAAATAATGATTCGGTGAAGAATTCAGACCAACTTACCAACCAAATACACTGTTCTTTCTACTTTTCTTGCCGGTATGAGCTATTTTTGAACTGTGAACCATACTAAAGACTCAAGTTGCCATCAATGACAACACTAGCAACCAAAAACAATTTCCCAAAGCCATATGCCAACAACTTTGTTGTTGATGTTATGTAGGGATGAATTTTTGTTGTTGTTGTTGCATGAAGCTTTGTTGGGGATAGCGTTGATATTGGTGTTCATGTTGTTGAGATTTTTTTTTATTAGATAAGCAAGGAAGGGAATTGATACTATAGAAAGCTTAAAAAAATAAAAAAATAGCCCAACAAAATAGATAGGAAAAACAATAGCCCACAAAAACAACAAAGGACTAAACCAAAGTTAGCAAACCAAAACAACCATCAAGTATAGGCATACATGCCAGTATCCATATTATCATCATGACTCGTATGCCCCTTATCTAAACCAAAACAATAACAACTAAACTAGCAGGAGGCCATCGGCCATTAAACATAATCCAAATAGGCTTAAGAACATTCCTACAAGTCATAATAAACATATTATAAGAAAATAAACTAAAGAAGTCCAAGATTAAAAAATATAAACTAATAGCCATACTAAAGAAGGCCCTAAGACCATGATGTTTAAGACAAAAATGAAACATGAAGAAAATAAATAAACATTAAGAGTCTTTGATGAGACTCCAATTTCCCTAAATATCACCCATAGCTTCTAGCTAGCTCTCGTTCTTCTCCCTATTCTCATTCCTTGCTACTTCAGTCTTACCTAGAGACTTGTTTTTTTTCTTTTGCTACTTCTTAATTTTACCTTGCCCCGACACTATTCCCATCACAAATTTTTCCATGATGCCATCAACAACCACACTAATTTGTTTGATAGCTTCTTCCATTTCCTTAAAAATTTTAGAACTGGTATCATCACCAAGATGTATTTCCACCTGGGTCAAGTTCTTATTAAGGACTTCAATTTTAGAATCAAGTATATTTAAATCCCTATCATTACCATTATCCTACAAAGGGGATTTATGCATAATAGTGTCATTATCTTCCCTAGTCATTGTAGAGAAGGGGGACCCATCACCTCCGGGACTCCAGGTCATGGGAGAGCCCCAAGGAACAAGCTGCCCTAAACTACCTCAAGTTTGCTAAAGATTGAAAAGGACAAGGTACTGAGGCTAAAAAGGAAGGGAAAACTACTTATCACTTTCATTCTAGTAAAACTAGATGTTCATAGGGTCGAAAGAGCCAACTTCAAAGGTTCAATCTACTTCCTAGACAACTCACTATATGAGGATGATAGTGTGGATCTCAGACTCTAGCTCAACACACTGGTGTCTCAAGGACGTGCTGACATCTTGTACAGAAAAGGGTACAAAGAACAGGAAAAAAATACAAGGAGTATACTTAACTATCTGACTATTTAAGTTTTATGCTTTAATAGAATACATAAACTACAAATATAACAAAAGGAATACTAGAAATAAGCTATTCTAGAAATGATAGAGAGTGGGAAAATATAGCTTTTCACCTATGAGTTGATTCTTCAAGTAGCTCCACTCAAAAGCACCTACACACACATAAATGAGAAAAATGTTGGGATATGTTGAAGATCTTCCTCAGTTAGACCCCTATTTTGGTGTTCCCACCTCCATGGATAGCTAGATAGCCACAAAGTATAGAAATCTATAAAGAAAGTAGAAAGGAAATAGTATTGCTAAGTAGAGAGAACAAACAACTAGAATGCTACTCAATAAACAAGATGATGTAATTGTACAATAAATAGCAATATCACCTTCTCAACTATGAGCATTCAAGTCCAATAGTGGAAGGAAAAATCTTGATGATCCTCCAATAGAAATGGTGTTGCAACAAGAACACAGTGTTGGAGACAAAATGAAGAGCTTGCAGCCAAGAGAAGTGGTGTAGAGGCAAGAGAATGATAGTAGAATGAGATAGAATGTAAGAGAGTCTAGAGAAGCTCAAGAATGAGAATTGATAAATTTGAATCAACAAAAGGGAGGTAAAAGGCCCAAATTTCATCAGTCAAGGAGGTAGGAGATGTTACACTTTGCACCCAATAGGAATGTAACATTTATTTTGATTCTAGGGGTAGGAATCCTGTCAGGTTGACAACACGACACATGGACATTTGTGTAGCACACACACATCCCCAATAAATATTCCTCCATCGATGCAAAAAGACACGACCAGGTGGATGGAGCAAGGTAGCGTTGGAGGATTTTGCATCATCAAATTTATATTTTTTAAGGTAGGGGTGATGAAATGGGGAATTTTCTTAGGGTACAAATTCATGCCATTACATTTTTCCCCCACTTTAGTGAGCATACGTGTCAGTGCGAATGTGAGGTAAAGTAGAAAGAGGTTGAAGATAATATACCTATCTAAATTTTGCTCCTAAATATCTAAGAGCCCTTCTAACTACATAGCTAGGATTCATAGATTGGGTTGCAAGGTTGTACACCCTGCAACACACAAATCTAAAAAATTTATAGGATACAAGAGAAGGTTCTTCAATACTAAGAAATGAAACAAAAATAGTTCACGTTGGGTTCACCAAAATGTAGAGAAGGGGTGCATGTCACCCTTGGGACTCTAGGTCATGGGAGAGCCCCAAGGAACCTGCTACCCGAAACTACCTCAAGTTTGCTAAAAAATTTGAAAAGGACAAGGTACTGAGGTTGAAAAGGAAGGGAAAATATCTTGTTTCTTTCCTTATACTAAAACTATATGTTCACAAGTTCGGAAGAGCTAACTTCAAAGGTTCATTTTGCTACCTAGACATGCAAAGTTCATTCTCCTTTGGGACTGTCTAATAGGATTAAAACCATCATTTATGTAGATCATATGCATGCAAAGTTCTAGATCAATTCCCTTTATATCATGGTAGTCCCATGCAAAGGCTAATGTGTGTGCCTGCAACACAGTGTTCAAGGAATTTTGTTGTTCTTCAGTTAATCCATTGTTGATTTTCAAGGTTTTACCTAGCATAATTTACCATGTTTTAGATTTTGATTGAACAAATGAGAGGTCAAGGACACTAATGTTGGGAACACATTATTGTGGAAAAAGGGAATGGAACAATTGGGATACCTCCTCTGATGAATTTGTAGATATAATATTCTACAATGGATCCTATAGACATGAAAGATAGTCTTGTTGCTACGAGTCTCTATCATAGTTGTTCTATATCATATGCTCAATTAAGTCATCCTCATCTTGGGTTCCTACCAAGGGACCGCATTCTATTGTCATGAGAGTTTCTAGGGAATAATGATCTTCTTCATCCAAGGTAAGCCATATAGTCTGCTCTAGGTTTTTATGAGGTTGGGTTGGTGGATAGAGAACCAATTTATCGGTTATAATCACATTGGATATTATCATGTTCCCAAACCTACAACCTATGAATGCATTATTTCTAGCTAACCATGGTCTACCTAAAATGAGTGGATATCCTACAAGGTTGACCTTGGGCTACAAGACTATAAAATCTATAGGATACTCCCATGAGTCTAATGCAATGACTAAATCTTCAATGATTCCTCAAGCTTTACTATTGATCTATTTGCCAATTGTAAAATAGTTGGTGTAGATCTAAGGCTAGCTAATTGAAGTAGCTTCATTGTCTCTTTAGTCATGAAATTGATTGCTTCCCCTAAGTCAATCAAGGTGTTCTTGATAAGGGTCCCATTAATATTAACATCCACTACTGGACTCCTAGGGTCTATGTATTTAGGGACATTTATATTCCCTAGCATAATATCAACAAGGTTTCCCAGGACATGAACTGTCTGAGGGTCCTTCATCTTTCTCCTTGGTTTCTTAAAACATAGGTCCCTTATTGTCTTGGTATAGATTGGAATATCCTTGATAGCTTGGATTAGGGGAATCTTGATACTAAAATCCTTAAGCTAACCTAATAGGTCTATCTTAGCTTGGGTATGATGTTTTTGAATGGATAAATGCTCAAGGAAAGGAGGATTTGGACTTGAGGTAGTCTAGTTTACCTAACTTGACTTAGGTTCCAGAGGTGAATTATCTGAAGCTTCAGTTGCAAGTTCCTCATCCTCCATCTCAGTGATTTGGGGGGGTGAAGGTCCAACTAGTGTCTTCCCTAACCTAATGTAAACATCACTCACCTCTACCCCATAATTGGGGTATTTAGTAGCCTCATTAGTATAAGCCTATTGGACAGGCTTGTTGTTAGGGTTAGGTGTAGGTTGGGTAGGTAATTGTGGTGCTCTAGGTGACTGAGATGTTGTATTTGGAGGATTAGGCATGATAGCCTATTGTTGTGGCTGAGAAGGTAGGAAAGGCTATTGGCAATTCACATTTTGTTGTTGGCATTGCTGACCTCTTTGCCACTATGGTTGCCACTGATTTTGTTGCAATGGTCATTGAGGGTTATAATTGGTACCTTGAAAATTTTGTTGGGGCCGTGCATTTAGTTGTTGTTAGTTCTAGTTTTGTTAATGATTTTACCATTTCTAAGGGTTTTACCATTGGTTTTGGTTATTTGGCAAGGGCTAAGAATTCCAAGCAGAGAAATTCGGATTACCAATAGGAAAAGATGTATTGAAATTAAGTGGGTCTTTTTGCATACCTTGTCTTGGATTCCATGGCCTTCTTTGAGTAATATAAAATAGTTGTCCATCTTCTCCTTCTAATGGTTGAAAATTAGTTTTTTCTGATTTTTCTTCTATAATACTAGCAACCCTCTTGCACTTGTAGTTTACTTTCCTTTGTCTACAGTTGGTGCAATATTCAGTGAGCATTGCTTCAACCTCTTCTTGTTTCTTCTTTATATGTAGAGTGTCCAACTAAGTATCTAGGTGACTTATGATATCCTCCTTCATGTTGGATAGTAGGTTACTTAATTCCACTCTTGAAACCCCATTAGATGTCTTGCCAATGGTGGATGTTCTTTCTCCACTTACCCTTTTGGTGAAGGTCCTAGAGTAATTTTTACAAACCCTGCAGATCTCTTCAAAGGGTAATTGAGACACATCCCCTTGCCCAATATGATTGAGGGAATCCATGCAATATTCGTTAACTCCTCTTAAAAACACAAGCTTCAATGATTATTTTGAGAGCTTATTTTGTGGGTTTTTATTCAAACAAAATTGAAACCTTTCTACATATTCTTCCAATGGTTCTTCCTCTTTTTGAGTCATCCTAAAGATATCATCTCTTCTCCTATCAACTCCTCTACAATAATCTTGGTATTTCTCCAAGATTTTTTTTTCATGGTGTCCAAATCTAGAACATCTTTTCCTAGTCCCATAAAGCATCTCAAGGAAACATCTTTTAAAGTAGCAAGGAATAATTTGAGCTTATGAGCATCAATTGTATAGTCATAGCTCCTGCATAGGACATCAAACTCAAACAAGAATGTGTTTGGATCTTCATTCACCAACCCATAGAAGACTGGTGATGCTGATGGAGTGATATTCTTCAACACAATAGCCCTTTCTTGGTTGGTGATTGGAAATTCAAAGGTCACATGTTTGGGTGGATCATCCACTATTGCATCACCCATTAATTGGAAGGTCTCATCTGCATTCTTAGTAGATGTTGGTGAAAGGGAATATTCTTCTTTAGTAGTACCTTGACTCTGATAAATGTAGTCACCAATATCTACTCTAGCCCATTGGCTTGTTAAGGGGAGGAATCTTCCCAAAGAGTCTATTTTCCTCCACATACAATAGATATGACTTTGTATGGAAATGGATCCTGTACAATGTTATTAGAATGCTTTGGTATTTGATAAGATTAAACCTAATAGTCCTAATACTAAAAAAAATTGTAAACTAGGAAATATTGAAAATGAAAGAAACTAATATTTGAAAGTAGCAACATCCCTAGCAATGATGCCAAAAATGTAGTCCCTACTAATGTCTAGTAAACATAATGTTTATCACACAATTCAGAGGGGAAAACCTAATTGAACAATACACTTAATATTTGGAAAGACCTCCATTGAATTATCAACTGGGGCTAGTAGGTTTGTGATGGTATTGGCACTGTAAGTGCTTTCAAAGACTGGAAACTACCTAAATCAATCTAGTAAAGATATTACACTTGCTGGAAAATCATAAAACTAAAAAATAGTGAGGAAAGTAAAGTTCTCTTTGGATATGGGTACCTATAGTATAAGATTGTAGTTAACTATTGTTCAAAAATAAATTTTGGAAACTAACAAAATGATTAATTAAACCTATTCTACACTCCAAAGTACAACAACTCTAGCAATTGTAGTATAACTATGAAACAAAGATTGTTCATGCATCCATTAATGATTGAAAACACAAGAATCTATTAACACAAACTACATTAAGATAATAGATAAAATCAAAATGAAATAATTGAAAAGAAAGGAGTGAAGGATAGTTACCTTGAGTGACCCTTGCTCAAGTAGCTGTCTCCACTAATCTAAAACCAAATCTAAATCTTAAGATCCAACACAATTATAGTAACTCAAATTCATTCATTGCATAAATTCAAAATATCACATAAGATTTTGATCAAAGATCTTATTCATGAAATCATGATTGCACAATAAACATAGTCTATATTTCAACTGAAAACTAAAAGAGTATTTGGTAATTGCTAAAAACTGATTGACTGAAAAACTGACTAGCTAACTCAAAACTCAACCAACATGTTGTACATATAGGCATGAGGGAGCTTATTCAAAATAGGACTCTAAACTAAAACCTTTAATGAATATTCCCTAGATTTCAGAGGGTAACAAAGATTCAGTTAACTCTAAATGCAACTAGAAAAGAAGAAGAGTCCAAATTAGATTGTGACTCTATTTGTAACAAACTAGGACATGAAATGCTCAAATCAATTTAGAATTCCAATCACAACAAGATTCTTCCTTCTCCAATGTCTTTATTGAATGCCATAATGATGTATTATCTCCTTCATTAAATGTCTTCATGTTGTAGTCATCATGTTCAGTTTATTCTGGGAATCCCCTATTTCACTATTCAGGAACTCCTTTGGTTGCGGGCTCCATGTAGTTGTTGTGGGCTATAGTGCCTCCTTTAGCTACAAGGGGTTAGTTCACAAAACATGTACACAATACTAACAACCATGACTAAGCATAGATATCCAATCACAATTCATACATATTCAATTATAAATTATGCATTAAACATAACATCATAATTATATTTCCATATACTTAAACCAAGTCCAGGCTTTGCACAATAGGTATCAAAGATAGCATAATGTATGAACATGTATATGAGAAATGTATTGGTAATATCTATAAGCATGCATAAAATATATAAAAAACAACTATTATCTAGACCCATCACAATGTATCTGACTTGGGATAAATGTGAGTGGATGTCAAGAATGATCCCAATATATGCACTCTTCATGATTATCTTGTGTATAAGTTAACTAGTTACGAAATGGTAAAACATGAAATATGTGGATGTGTACCATCTAAATGGAATGTGATGTATTCCTTTGTGTAAGCCTTGTATATATGTTAAATGTGTACCCCTAGTGTATGGTTCCCCCTTCGAGAGTGAGATGCCAATTGGTGTAAATAAGGGGTTGAGAGACACATGTCCATCTATTGGGAAATTACGAGCTGAAGGTGTTGTCCCTAATCGAGATAAATGATCTTTGTCGAGACATTGTAATTGAGTGACTTTTTGAGTGATTATTGTGCCTTTATCGCTAAAATCCATCTAGCCTAGAAATCCTCAAAATTCCCTCTTGGTTTGATTTCCATGAAGGGGTGAAAATCTTGAGCTTTTAAGAAACTGTGCTTTATTATGTTTTAAGGGGTTTTGATTGTTGTTTTGGCTTATTTGATTGATGAATAAGTTTTTTGCGATGAGCTAGTCCCAATATTTATGATGTAATGGAAACTTATTGTGATCTTTTGCTGAGTGAAGGCTGAATCAAGCAAGACAATTGCCATCAAAGTCAAGGGAAAACAAATGGCTACTGATGTTGAGGGATCCTCTATCTCAGAGGCTGAAAGGATTAAATTGGATATGAAGAGAAAGATTCTTGAGAGCAAGCTAGCCTCCATTTAGTCAGAGGTGATTGATACAAATGTGGGAAGGTGGGATTATGAGGAATTCAAGGCAAGGATGGCAGGGTAGGATCCTCCTTTGTTGACAAGAAGATTGGTGAGCTTTGGGTTGGCTCATGTAGCTAGCTTTCCTTATACAGTGCAATACTATGAGTTGGTTTTGGAATGTGCCAGACATTATGATCTAGGTACACAGAGAGTAATCAGCCCACAAGGTAGGATGCTTGCAAACCTCTCTCCTGTTTCAATGGCCCAAACCTTTGATATGCCAAACAGATCCCATGTGGTGCAGTTTGATATTGAGATAGCCAAGAAGTACTATATGGAAGATACAAACAAGTCTTTACAGGTTATCAACTCTTGGTTGGAGAAACCTAAGGCACATATCTCCAAGTTTCCAAACCAATTGTTTAGGGCCAAATTTAGGTCAAAATACTATGATGCAATCACTCTTCTCAACAGAGTGATGGGTTTGAAGAGTGTAGGGGTATTTGAAAGTTGGATGTTTTCTATAATAGTGAGAATGGAACAAGATGTAGACTATCATTGGGCAGGCATAATCAGTGTTATGATTCATGATCAGTTGTGCAATGTACTACAGACCAAGAGCGTCACCATGCCATCCTACTTGGTCTATGCCTTGGCAAGATTCCATCCATACAAGGGATTGGGCACTCGAGGAGTTTTCAGCCAAGATGTGTTTTATTAGGTCTATCCCCAATTGAATTTGGGTAGTTCTAGCTACATAAGGGTGAATGATGCATTCACCATGTACATTACAAGGTTACTCCAAGGAGAAGAGAATGTGAGGATTTCTAATGCTGCTAGGGAGTTGATCCAGAAGTTTAGAGCATGGTTCATACAAATTTCCCACCTTCTCCTACATAAAGATTGATGGTTGTTAGAGAGGTCCTTACAGATTTCCTAGGTACCCAACTGATCACATCATACTCTTAGAAGTTACTAGGAAAATCTCTGACTTTGATGCTATTTTGAAGAAAGACATGCATAAAACTAGTTTTGGCACTGATTTTCCATTGAGAATGGGAGGCCATGAGGCTTTCCCTTCCCTGATCAAAACACACTCCTATGAAGAAGAGATGGGAACTCTTGGTTTAGCATTCCACTCTAAGAGGTCCAGATTTGATAGAATAGGGGATGCACAAAAGAAAGCTAGTAGAGACTTCAAGCACAAAGATGATATTGAGGATTATTGGGTTAACAGTAAAGATGAATTTGAGGTCAGAAGGAAGAAGTTCTCTAGATTACCAGCCAATTTGATCAGATTATATAGCATCAAGACCATCCCTGATCAGATTGATGATGATGGGGAGGTGATACAAAGCCATGATTATGATCCAATCAAGGACAGGCCCATTGGTGAGATTGACTACCTGGAAGAAGAGAAGACATAATTGGAGAAAATCAATGCTCCTATGATTAAATACCCTAATCAAGACTTCAACGGTGAGATGTTTGAAGTACAACTTGAACACACCGCTCTTCCACTTGTTAGGGTTAGAGAGGAAGGATCTCCATTTAAAGCAAATTTAAAAAAAACAGCTAAACACGAAAAAATCCAAAGAAAAAAGCGAGGAAACCCTCGGGAATCCACGAGCCACTCCTAAAAGAAGATCACAAAACTATTTTCAGAAAAATAAGTTTATCATCATATAATACCCCCGAACCCCAAAACAAAGCTTAAAATTTTTTGGGTTCTACAAAATCGGATTTTTCTTTTTACATTGATTTTTTCCCTTTTTCTGTGATCACGCGAAAAAGTAGTAGGGGCTGACAATAGGGCTATAGCATGATCAGCCACATACCAACATGCTTTGCCACAACAAGAAGACACTTTTGCCCCTCCCTCAATTCAAGAGTTGCATAATGAAGAAAAGGTGTCAACGAAGACTACCATTGATTTCCATTAGGGTGAATATGAAGAAGAATTAAAGGATGGAGATCTTCACAATGCAAAGATAGAGATTGGCAATATCTTACAATCTTCCTTGGTGCCATATGAGGAATCACATATTGGTGATGAAGGGAAAACTATGGAAAAAGAAGAAGCATATGGAAGAACTCCCTCTCCAATCCAAGTGATAATAGAGACACTTGATCAAGAACAAAATCAAAATCTATAGGAGAATAGGTAGGAAGATAAGAGAGAGGATAAGGGTGAAGAAGTTCTTGCAGTGCAAGATATGAATGTTGATTCTTCCTTAGGTCAACCAGAATAGGAGAAGCAATATGAACAATAGTCAAATATCTCTATCCCTAGTTGGCTCAGTGGGAGATTAAAGAGAAAGCAGATAGTTATAGATGACACTCCTCCAAACTAGGATGAATTGTTAGCCAACATTGGAAAGGGGAAAGCAAAGAAGAAGGATAAGGTGATTTCTAAGATCACTAGGGATGAGGCAGATAACAAATAAATCCACATTGCTACTCCTGCAGTAGACAAGAGAAAGGGTGAGATATTCCCTCAAGATTACACCATTCAGACAGTAAACTTGGGGCCTACAAGCAAGGATCAAGAGAAAGAAGAGTTGCAGGAATCCTCTCAGGCTATTCTAAGAAGATTGGATAGAGAAACATAGGAAAAGGAGAGGCTACAGAAACAATTGAATGATGTGTATAAGTATGTGCAACATCTAATGAGGCCCTTGAAAGCTATAGGGAGTGAAGGAGTGGCTCCTGAAGGATTGTTGCCTAAAGAGACATTCACCGAGCTTGAGAAGATGAAGACTTCCAAACAAGTTACTCATGAATGGTTACAAGGAGTGATGCTTAGAGGAGATAACATGATTAAGGAGATTGTGTCAACTTGTGCAGATGCACATAGGTCATCTGAGTGGCTGAAGAATGTGTTGGGACAAGATAAAACTGATGTAGACCTTCTCCTGCACAAAACAAAAACCATTATGGATTATTCTGAGGAGACATTGGTAAGTGATGGAATCTTTCCCTCTTCAAAGGTTTCAGAACCTTGGAGTGGTATGAGACCCTACAGATCAAACAGAGGGTTCTGAAGAATATTCATAAGTGAGGTTAGCAGGTAGGGAGTTCACTAAATGATATTTACAATAAATGCATTTCATTCTTTGAGATCATGACTGGGAGGAAGAAGTTTGCACCGAAGCATTTGGCCCTTGAGTAGTTAAGGAAGTGGCGGCATGAAGTTTATGCCCCAATTGATGATGGTCCAATCCCAACCCACCATTTAGATGATGCATCCACCTATATTGTTGTCATGGAAAAATATCAAGATCTCAAGGTGGAATGGGATAAGGTTGTCAAAGGAATCAAGGAAGGAGATTAAATCCATTGAGAGAAGGTTTAATGTATTAATTACTCCACCTTTGGCCAACCTAGAGGAGATTTTTCTTAAGGTGCAAGATAAATTGGATTGAGATAAAGACAAAGGGCCAGCCAATGAGTGACTACATCGAAATTGTGCTTCCCATTATCTCTCCTTTTGTTTCCTGCATGCATTGGACTAAGCTGCATTGGAGAATCCAGGCCGACCTGGAAGAGTCCCAAGCATTAAATGAAAAATGTTGTTATTCTAGAAACTTTCTTGGCCAATTTGTTTTGTGGTCGATTATCTTTGTAACCCTATTTGGGCTGACATAGCATATAACTTCTATAAATAGGGCATTTCGCCTCATTTGCAAGGGCTAGATAGTTGGACTTTGGAGAAAATTAAATGATAGAGCAAGAGTTAGAGCTAGGAGTTAGTTTTATTTTGAAGTAAGTGTTGTAACACAAAATACTGGAATTGTTTCTACTCT
This sequence comes from Sequoia sempervirens, assembly GCA_007258455.2. Taxonomy (NCBI): domain Eukaryota; kingdom Viridiplantae; phylum Streptophyta; class Pinopsida; order Cupressales; family Cupressaceae; genus Sequoia; species Sequoia sempervirens. The sequence goes on from VDFB02058242.1 coordinate 24,633,784, forward strand.
TGGGTGATTCAATACAAGTGAAGACATTGTGCCTTGGTGATCTTTCTTGTGTTGATTTATCTTGCATGGTTCTTGTTGTTCTATCTTTTGAGATTGCTTGGAAAATATTTGATATATGGTAGATTTAGAATTAGATATTATTCAATGGTTTTTATGGTTTGATGCTTGAAGTGTTTGTAGCAATCCCTAGTCCATACTTTTAGCCGCTAGCTGATTGTGAGTTGTTGTGTAAAGTTAGCCTGGACCTTATATTTATTGTGCTTAGTTTTATTGTGAGCATTTTTTCATTTCAATTGAAAATTGGGATTGGATTGAATTAATGTCTTATGATTTGAAAATATTTAATGCCTTAGAAGTTTGCACTATTTCTATAAAATTGCAGATAAAATATAGGTTAAGTAGGAATTAGTTTTAAGGGATTGGTCCATTTCAAGTATTTCATCATTTGCATTGTTGGTCTTAGGAGTAGTTTAATCCTATAAATATTTCTTTAACCCTCATCTTTTGCTATTTTTTTTATCATTTGGGTTAAATTTAGAATTTCAAGTATCATCATATTGCAAAATTTGATAATTTTTGAGATCCAGTACTTGTTTTAAGGTCCCTTTGTGATTACCAGCAATTTCACATTTATCACTGAGTTGTTTTTGCATTGTCAAGACCTAACATTAGAGACCTTGGGGTTATCTCTTGAGGCTTGCTAATAGAGATTTACCTTTCAAGAGAGATAGAATATCATATTATGTCTGAGTTGTTGTGCAGAAAAAACCATCAACAAATTGGTGCTAGAAGGAGGGCCTGAATAATCAAGTTGGATCAATTTTTGTCTACCATTTCTCCTAAAAGATTTCGAAGAAGAACCAGATCTAATCCAAGAGAGGAGTAATTTCAAGAGTTGCATGCTCCTACTAGGTCAAGAAGGACCAAAAGAAGGGGAGACTCACCATCCACCCAACCACTTCCATCATCTCTTTCATCCTCATCTTCATCAAGTCCATATTCATCTGATTCTAAGGCCTTCCCCTTTCAACAACCTCAACCAGCCATAAATCAGCCTTTACCACCCCCACCTCCACCAATGGATTTCTTGGCTAACAATCAATCTTCATTATCCTTCAACAATTATAATGTTATGCCCAAGAACCCTGAGCATTTTTGCTCTAAGTTCCATATTAATGATCCTAATAGAACTGCAGAGGAACACATCATGATTTTTTAGACATGTCTTAGGGATAGGGGAATTAACCATGAGGATGTTGCATGTAGGTTCTTTCCTTATTCCTTAGGAGAAGATGCATTCTATTGGTATAATCATTTACCTGCTGGATCTATTCATAATTGGATTGAACTCGATACTATGTTCCTGCAAAAGTTCAAAATTCCTATTAGTGCTAATGAGCTCTATTTGCAGTTTACTAAAGTCAAGAGGGAAGTCAATGAGCCTATAGGGTCTTTTAATAATAGATTCCATCAGGCATATACTAGGTTGCAGAGCCCCTATGTTGTAGATGATGCCACAACTTTAAAGGTCTACTATGAGGGTCTTGATAGCTTGATAGCTACATTCATGAAGTGGAGACCTAACACCCCAACCACTCTGCTTGACGCATACACAAAAGTTGTTAAGGTTAGTACTGATTTGAGACAACACTTATCTGGACCTAACTCCTTATGTTGTAGGTTGCAGAGCCCCTATGTTATAGATGATGCCATGACTTTAGAGGTCTATTATGAGGGTCTTGATAGCTTGATAGCTACATTCATGAAGTGGAGACCTAACCCCCCAACCACTTTGCTTGACGCATACACAGAAGTTGTTTAGGTTATTACTAATTTGAGACAACACTTATCTGGGCCTTTACCATCATTAGGACCCATTGCTCACTTGGGGAAAGTTCAAGCTCTCAATCAGGCTCTTACCAACCATACCCCTATTATGAATCCAATACCTCAGTTTCCCCTAGTCCCTCATCTAGGACCCCCTATAAATCAAGCCCCACCGATGATTAATTATCCTCAACAAAGTGCTAATAAACCCCTCCATCCACAACCCCAGCCTGGTTTTCCCACATATTTGTAGAATTTAGAGGTATTGAACCAGTCACTGACCTCTAGTGCAGCAACAAGATATCCTCAAAATAGTGTGAACCAAACTTCATAGAGTAATCCTGATAGGGAGAGGTTGGATGAACTGATCGAACAAGTAAAGAAGCTGAACATGGAGGTCACTTATCTGAGAAATCAAAATAGTCAACTCCACGCTACTCAAAGGAGTATGCAGGCTAATCACAATAGAGAAATTTGGGAGCCTCAACAAGGACAAAACTTTGACAGAGGAAAACATTTTGAAAGGAGGTAGAACTTTGAAAGAGGGAAGGCTTATGGTCAAAACTTTGATAGAGGACAACAAAGTGGACAAGGATTCGATAGAGACAACCACCTAGGTAGAATAGAACCTGGAACATGAGGCCTAACAATGGAGGTGTCCCTACCCCATTGGATCAGCCAACTAATCAAGAGAAGACTTCAAATGGTGTGTATCTAGTTGAAGCTTCTTTATTAGGCTGGTGTAGGCTCCATAAGATAAGTCAACATTATGAGTTAGAGTGTCCTGAGTTCCAGACGGTTGCTTCTATTTTTTAGTATGAGGTGGAGAATAACGCAAGTAACCAGGAGTTGGTACCATCTACTCCTTATGAATCACCTGTGTTGGTGTTGAATCATGCTCCTTTCCCACAAAGTGGGGAAAATGGACCTAAAGAAGAGTTAGGTAAGTAGGAAGAGGAGGCAGATCAAGTATGCAATGGAGATGAGATTACATAGTTATTCAATGAAAGCACTAAGAATTATAATGGCCCCTTGGATGGAGAAGAAACTTATGTTGAAGAGGTGCAGGTGTTCTAAAGGCCAATCAAGAAATATGATTTAAGAGATAGGCCCACTAGAGCTCTACAGGCTGGAGGACCTTTCACCACTTCCATCCCTCCAAAAAATTTCACCATACCTCCAGATCCTAATGCTAGCAATAATCCAACATATCCACATGTGCCTAACCAATATTTGTCAAATGAAGGATAGGAACAAGCTGGGACATCAAAAGGAAAGGGTACTGAAGCAAGCAAAGATAAGGTGGTGGAATATCTCAAGGAGGCTCCTACTGACATGAACACTGAGCAACTGGTGGTGTATGTTGTAGAAGAACTCAAGAAACTAAAGGTAAGACTTTATGCATTTGAACTGTTGAGAGTACCTGCTATTAGAAATGTAGTTCTAGGAGCTTACAGTATAAATTCGGTGTCACAAGAGAGATTAGTTGGTGGGAATACTAATAAAGCTTCTAGTCCTAAAACATTAAAAGATTAGGGACAAGTTCAAACACAACCTAGAGATAAAGGGAAAGAAAAAGATAAAAGTCAAGTTGCTCAAGTTGATACTCCCCTAATATTGTTCCAAGGCAGAACAAAAAATCCTCCATTTCTGATTTCTATTCATTTATTTGGAAAGAAGTTGCACAATTGCTTGCTAGATTCAGGTGCTTCCACCAATGTAATTCCCTTCACTGTCTGTAGAGCCTTAGGAATTACCCCTACTATTTCTCAAAAGAAGGTTACTCAACTGGATAAAACAGAGGTTAATGTGGTAGGGGAATTAAACATGATCCTTATGCAAATTGCCTCAGACCCCAGAATTCAACAAGTCATTAATATACAGGTAGCAGATATACCTGACACTTATGGTTTGATTTTGGGAAGAGATTTTACTAAGGCCTTGAATGGATATGTATCAACCAATCAATCCCACATGTGGCTTCCTTGGAAGGGAGTGCCAAATTAGATCAAGATTGAAAGGGAGCCTACAATGGAATATGTGATCACAGAATATCAAAATACTTCAAAAGAAATATTAATATCAGAGGTAAGCATGGGTAATTATGTGTTGGCAGCCCCTGTTGAAGAGTCAAATACAGAAGAAATTCTTATGTTGCATACAACGCCTATTGATCTTATAGCAGAATCCAGTAGTACTGGAGCCCTGGTGGAACCAATTGAAGATGATGATCCTAAAGATAACCAACTCAGTTTACTAGACAATTTTCAAGAATTCATCCAGAAATGTATAGAAGATCAGATTCATCTCGGTAGAGGAATGAATTTTGAAGAACTACTTTTACCTAATTGGTGTAGAGTTCACAACGCCTCTCACTTAGAATAGGAATGTTGCTTGTGCCAAAAAATAGTAGAATAGGTACAAAAGTGCATTAACCCCACTCCAGCAGTTAGAATTAATATACAAGAAACTCAAGATGAAACCAAAGGAAAGAAGGTGATGCCTTCTGAAGAACCATCCAACATTAGTAATACGAAAGGTACAACAAAAGGATCTAGAACTGCTGGCTATTGGACATTGAGGTTTGATGGATCCAAGTTGAAGCAAGGTGCTGGAGCAAGATTTGAGTTGATTAGCCCTAAAGGTAAAACTTATTTTGCTACTCATAGACTTCAATTTCATTTTACCAATAATGTAGTTGAATATGAGGCTCCGATTCATGGATTTCTCATGGCACTGAGAAAGAAGGTTAGGACTTTGCAAGTATTTGGAGATTCTAAGTTAGTGGTCAAGTAAGTTAGGAAGCAATATTCATGCCATGATAGATGGATGACCAATTATAGGCATAGAGTATGGGACCTTATTGAAGGATTTGATGTTTTTAACATCCAGTTGATACCTCACAATAAGAACCAAACTGTAGACTCTTTGGCTCAGGTGGCTAGTACCTTGCAACCTTTGTCCCTTTCTGGATTGAAGAAGTTTATGGTGGAGCTAACTCCAATAACTTTAGTACTTGACAATGTGACCAAATTTCAAGTATTTGAAGATGACAAGCATATCTTGGATTTTATCACAAGCTCAGATGTCTTTACTTCATAGATCATTGATGAAGTTGAACCCCAGGAAGTAAAGATGGATTTAGAAGGGGTCATCAATTTGAATACTAATACTATTATGAGGGGAATGGTGCAACTAGAGAGGATTTTTGATCTTGATAGGGTCAAAGATCAAAAGCAAGATGCTAAGGAGTCCATCAGTGGTCAATGTGACACTTACAATATGAGAACTCAATATGATATCAAGAATATCTTCATTGGCAAGGTATGTACTCCAGAAGAAAGAAAAGGAATTATTGATGCCCTACATACATATCAGGATGTGATAGCCTAGAGCTACAAAGATCTGAAGACATATGATACTTCAATTATTACACACACCATCCCCCTCAAGCTAGGAGCAAGACCTTTTAGGCAAACGAAAATGAAAAAGCCAATTAATGCCTTGTTGGAGCCAATAATTCAAAAGGAGGTGCAAAAATTTATTTCAACTCGTATTATATTTCTAGTAAGACATTCAACCTAGGTTGCAAATTTAGTCCTAGTGAGAAAGAAAAATGGAGAGATCAGATTATGCGTTGATTTCAGGAACCTCAATAGGGCATCAGAAAAAGATAACTATCCAGTCCCTTCACTGGATGAAGTGCTTCAGATTGTCAATGGATCTCAAATGATGTCCTTTCTAGATGGGTACTCTAGATATAACTAGGTTATGGTGCAGTATGAGGATAGGCATAAAACTGCCTTTACTACAAAATGGGGAACTTTTGCTTACATAAGAATGCCCTTTGGGCTGATCAATGTTGGAGCCAGATTCCAAAGAGCTATGGATATCACCTTTTAGGACAGCATTGGTAAATGCATAATTATTTATATGGATGATTTGACAGTTTTTCCAAGAAGAGAGGTGACCACATAGCAGATTTGTGCAAAGTGTTTCAAAGGTGTAGAGAGTTTGGCATTTCGATTAATCCAAAGAAGTGCATATTTGGGGTTACTGAAGGAAAAATCTTGGGACACGTTATCTCAGAGAGAGGAATTGCTATTGACCCTGAACGAGTGGAGGCCATCCTTAAGATCTAGCCACCCGCGAGCAAGAAGGAGATGAAATCATTCTTTGGAAAAATCAACTTCGTAAAGAAGGTCATTACTGGATTTGCAGAGATAGTCAAGCCATTGAATGCAATGTTGAAACAAGAAGCCAAGGTTGAATGGAGTGTTGAGTAAAAATAAGCATTTGCAGAAATTAAGAGAGCCATTGTTGAAGCTCCAGTATCGGTAAATCCTGATTATGCCAAGCCCTTGTACATATATTCATTTTCTTCTGACCACTCTTGTGCCAAGAGGTTGACTCAAAACTCTAATCAAGGGAATGAACACCCCATAGCATTTATGAGTGCACCTTTAAAGAATGCAGAATTAAGATACCCAAGTGTGGAAAAGTGGGCCTATGCATTAGTAAGAGCTATAAGGAAGTTCATAAATTATATTTTAAGGAATAAGGTCTTTGCAATAGTTCCTAATCCTGCAATCAAGTTGTTGTTGATGTAAAATGAATTGCGAGAACACAGAGCTAAGTGGGTAATTATGTTGTAGGAATATGACATTGAGATTCAACCCATGAAGCTGGTGAGAGGACAAGGGTTAACCAAAACAATGGTTGAAATGGGCCCAGACCTCACAGCTCAGTACTATCACCTCTAGGATGTGTCCCGAGGAGATTGGTATGATGATATTATATATTATCTCTTGAACCAGCGATGTCCTGAACATCTTAATTCAGTACAAAGGAGAGCTTTGAATTTGAAGAGCGACGGTTTTATGATGAAGGGAGCTATCTTGTATAAGAAAAACCATGAGGGTGTCTACTTGAGATGCCTAGGAAAGGCAGAAGTTGAAAGGGTAATGGCAAAGTTTCATGATAGATATGGCATAGGCCATGGTTCTGCCCCTTCTACTGAAAATCAAATTCTGAGGGTTGGTTATTATTGGCCCACATTGTTCAAAGATGCACACAACCACGTCAGAACCTGTCATGTGTTTCAGACTGCAACAAGTAGAGAGAAGTATGCAACTCTGCCACTTCAACTAATTATAGAGGTAAAGCCGTTTGCACAGTGGGGATTGGACTTCATAGGTCCAATCAATCCACCTTCTTTTGCAGGCCACAAGTATATTCTAATTGTCACTGATTATTTCACTAGGTGGAGTGAGGCTCTTGCATGCAAACAATGTACCTCTGAAGTGGTAATCAATTTCATTGAATCATGTATTATTAATAGCTTTGGGTGTCCATTGGCTTTAGTTTGTGATAATGGTCCTACATTTGCATCATTGAAATTTTCTAACTGGGCCTTTGATCATGGAATCATCATAAAGTTTGCATCTAATTATTATCCACAAGGAAATGGTTTGGCTAACTCTTCCAATAAGAACCTTTTAACAATCATCTATTGGCTATTAGAGAAGAATCCCAAGGAATGGCACACTCAACTTAGATTTTCTCTTTGGGAAAACCGTACAAGACATAAGACCTCCTTAGGAACCTCTCCTTATCACCTTGTGTATGGTTTAGAACCTGTATTTCCCATCTAGTTAAAGATCCCCACTTTGCAGTTCATTAATGAATATTATGATGAAGGGGACAAGTGTGAAGCCTGCCTGGCTGAACTGTTACACCTTGAAGAGAGAAAAGATGAATCTTTAGAAAAAATTTCCAAACATCAGGATGTAATTAAGAGATGGTTCAATAGAAGAGCCAAGGTAAAAGCCTTTAGGATCTCTGACTTGGTTCTCTACTGGGACAAAGCACATGACCGAAAAGGGGAGCATGGTAAATTTGATAAACTTTGGCTCGACCCTTATAAGATCTCAGAGATTTTGGGAGATAATGCTTTTGTTTGAAAACTCTCACTGGAGAGGATATCCCACCACATGCCAATGGGTAGTATTTGAAGCATTACTTCCAATCTTGAGTTGTTTACAACTCTTTCTTTGTGCATAGTTAGATTGGGTTTTCCTTTGCTCTGCTTTGTTTTTTTTTTTCTGCTTTTGGTTAGTTTAGGTTTGCTTTAGTTAGGGTAGGGTTGCTTTTTCTTTTCTCTTGCTTTCAATTTTCTACTTTCTCTTTGGGGCTTGTTACACCTGCATGAAAACCATTATGTTATCTGGGTTTGTTCTGAATATTTCTTTTACAAACTTCAATCATCCTTCCAGAGTCAGTTGGAAAAAGTCCTTTATTTAGTGTCATATGTATTAAAGGTTTTGAGTAGATGAGCCATGGGATTAAGATAAATCTAGAATGTATTTGGGTCTCATATACCTACACAGGTCTTAAAGATTCCAAGGTTGCATATAGTCCTTATGACGTTTGGTCAAGTGAAAAATCTTATGTTATGCTTCAATGCCACTATGGTTCTGAACCCTGAGTGTGAGCTTCATTGCTTACAAGGTGAAAAGGAAAGTTAAAGAAATTTTAAAAGAATATTAAAAAAAAAGAGAAAAGATAATCTTGAAAATAAAAAGAAATACTTACCTCATCAGAAGTATCCTAGTATTTCTACTAGGGATATGGACGCCTAGTTGGCAGTAGAGCTATGCTTGGGAGGACCACAACGATAACCTCATTCGGGTTGCGGATGCCTAACTGGTAGCGAGGCTATATCTAGGATGCTTTTGGAGTTAGAATCTTTATGTAGCCTAGTCAGACCATGTTTGGTCCTTGCTGTAACTAAGGAAAGGGAAATGAATGCATGTGCACACACCTTGACCCTGGTATAGGAAAGGTTTGCTTGCCTATGAATTCTGAAGCTTTGTCAAATGGGTGACCTAATGTAAGGACTGAAACTAGAGATTCTGGGTTCTTGATTCTAGTTTTTCATAGAAATTCTCTGGAGCATTTCCCCAAAAGGAGTCACCATTTGTTGTGCAATTTTCGTACACATGCCCCACTGAAAGAAGGGACCCTCTCTTGCTTTAGCCTTTGGTGCTTTTTGATCCTTTGACTATGAAATATGGCTACTTTGGGATGTGCTTGAATGTTTAATTTTCTCATGCAAATGATCCCTTGAAGTCATTCTTTGAAAATCTTAAGTTTTCAAGTGTTTTTGGGTTTTTCACTAGTTTCAGGAATTTACCCCTAGGAGGATTTCCCCGATTTCCATTCATACCTTGGATACCCGACGAGGAATATTTTGTAGCGTGCTTTGGAGATTCTGACTCTTCGTGGAATTCTGTGTCTGCCAGAATTTCCTAAAATTCCCTCAGGCCTTCAGATCCTCGAAATTCCTTCACCTCCTCGGATCCCCGAAGCTTGTCTTGGGTTGTCTTGTTAGCTCATTTATGCTTGATTGTACAGATTATGCAGTTTTTGTTTAATGGATTTTGGGAGTTTTTATGCTGAAAATTGGTATCAATTGTTGTGCATCAAGTTGGAAAAGCTCAATCCTTGAGGTGTTGCTTGTGATTTGGTATTGAAGTTTTGAATTTTTGGCTTTGGTGGCATTCCTTTGGTGTTGTTTTTTGTCTACATGTGAATTGAAGCTTGTTACCAATGGTTGTTATCTTGAATTCGGCTTCATCCATGGTGTGTGCACGGTGCCTTTGTTTTCAATTGATGAATATGAATGGTTTATGGTGTCGTAAGCATGTGTTGAGTTTGGGTTTGGCGTGCTTGAGGGTTTGGAATTAAACTAGGGTTACCCATCAATCTCTTTGATGCCTTCCTTGAATTTGATGTCACCTTCCTTCTATTAGATTGATAGTGTTGGCCATTGTTGGGCTTAACCCGAGAATTCGACCCTGTATGTGATTTCAATATACTTTATTTCGATCTAGGGTTCCTTGATTTCAATAAACTAATGACTTGGGTTAATTTGAACCTTTTATTTTGCACTTGCATTCGATAGCCCCTTGCTTTAAGGATCTTAGAGGATTTTATCATGGTCTAGTTGAAAGGGTGTATGAATTGGAATTGAGTCAGGGTGCTTACGGCGAAATCCTAGGGTTTCGATCTTTAGTTTCTTTTCCAATATTAATCGAATTTCCCTTGGATGAGTTAGGAATCTGAGTCCATCAATCAATGATTTGAGGCAAACAACATTCAAGCCTAAATCCCCAAATTTGTGATCATTTGATCAATTTGGGTGAAAACATTATGAAATCAAGACTTTCGAGATTTCGAAGGCTTCGCAAAATTTCTTTACCCAAGGAAAACCTCGAATTTCCATCACTTCTTCATTTTCCCGAAAAAATGTGAAACCATGCTAGTTTCGTGGATTTTTGTACCTGATGGAAATCCCCAAAAATTTGCCAAACATGAAGATTTGTAGTGATGAATGCATTAATGATGAATCATTTTTGTATCTCATGATTGATTTTAATAGTTAAAGGATGAATGATGCTGTCTATGGGGTTATAATGTTATTTGAGTGACTTTTTGAGTGATTATTGTGCCTTCATCGCTAAAATCCATCTGGCTTGGAAATCCCCGATATTCCCTCCTGGCTTCATTTCCACGAAGGGGTGAAAATCCCAAGCTTTTAAGAAACTATGCTTTATGATGTTTTAAGGGGTTTTGATCATTGTTTTGGCTTATTTGATTGATGAATAAGTTGTTTGTGATGGGCTATTCCCGGTCTTTATGATGTAATGGAAATTTATTGTGATCTTTTGTTGAGTGCAGGCTGAATCAAGCAAGACAATTGCCAACAAAGTCAAGGGCAAACAAATAGATACTGATGTTGAGGGATCCTCTATCTCACAGGCTAAAAGGATCAAATTGGATATGAAGAGAAAGATTCTTGAGAGCAAGCTAGCCCCCATCTTGTCAGAGGTGACTGATACAAATGTGGAAAGGTGGGATTATGAGGAATTCAAGGCAAGGATGGCAGGGTAGGATCCTCCTCTATTGGCAAGAAGGTTCCTGAGCTCTGGGTTGGCAGTGCTATGAGTTGGTTCTAGAATGCGCCAGACATTATGATCCAGGCACATAGAGAGTAATCAGCCCACAAGGTAGGGTTCTTGCAAAATTTTCTCCTATTTCAGTGGCCCAAACCTTTGATATGCCAAACAGATCACATGTGGTGTAGTTTGATATTGAAATAGCCAAGAAGTAATCTACCAAATATACAAACAAGTCTTTATAGGTTATCAACTCTTCGCTGGAGAAACCTAAGGCACATATGTCCAAGTTGCCAAACCAATTGTTCAAGGCCAAATTCAGGCCACAATACTATGATGCAATCACTCTTGTTAGCAGAGTGATAGGTTTGAAGAGTGTAGGGGTATTTGAAAGTTGGATGTTTTATATGATAGTGAGAATGGAACAAGATGTAGACTATCATTGGGTAGGCATAATCAGTGCTATGATTCATGATTAGTTGTGCAATATATTGCAGACCAAGAGCTTCACCATAAAATCCTACTTGATATATGCCTTGACAAGATTCCATCCATACAAAGGATTGAGCACTCGAGGAGTTTTCGGCCAAGATGTGTTTTATTAGGTCTACCCCCAACTGCATTTGGGTAGTTCTAGCTACAGAAGGGTGAATGATCCATTCACCATGTACACTACAAGGTTACTCCAAGGAGTAGAGCATGTGAGGATTTTTGATGCTGCCAGGGAGTTGATCCAGAAGTTTGGACCATGGTTCATAAAGTTTCCCACCTTCTCCTACATAAGGATTGATGGTTTTCAGAGATCTCCTCACAGATTGCCTAGGTACCCAACTGATCACATCATACTCTTAGAAGTTACTAGGAAAATCTTTGACTTTGATGCTATTGTGAAGAAAGACATGCATAAAACTGGTTTTGACACTGATTTTCCATTGAGAATAGGAGGCCATGAGGCTTTCCCTTCCCTAATCACAACACACTCCTCTGAAGAAGAGATGGGAACTCTTGGTTTAGCATTCCAATCTAAGAGGTCTAGATTTGATAGAACAGGGGGTGTACAAAAGAAAGCTAGCAGAGACTTCAGGCACAAATATGATATTGAGGATTATTGGGCTAACTATAAAGATAAATTTGAGGTTAGAAGGAAGAAGTTCTCTAGGTTGCCAGCCAATTTGATCAGATTATATATCATCAAGTCCATCCCTGATCAGATTGATGATGATGGGGAGGTGATACAAAGCCATGATTATGAGCCAATCAAGGATAGGTCCGTTGGTGAGATTGACTGCCTAGAAGAAGAGAAGACATAATTGGAGAAAATCAATGCTCATGTGATTAAATACACTAAATTATGGATCAAGCACAAGATTTGGGAGCTACACAGTGAAGGGAAGCAATACACTTACGATTTGATGGGGAACTTAGAATCTCACTCCACTTCTAAGGAGGATAAGAAGGACTCACATGGAAAAGAAAAGGTAAGTTCTCCCTTCAAGATCAAAATCAAAGGTGTCCAAGTAGAGGCTGAAAAAGAAAAGAAAAGGAAGCCTATTGCCAAGAAGACGAACACTTCCTCTAAAGAAAAGACATTTGCTCAAGAGGAGGAGCATGAAGAGGAAGGGAAGAAAGATGATGCTCCTATTCCCAAAAGGAGAAGGGTGGCAAGAACATCAAGAAAATAGAATGAGCCCCCTAAAGGACAAGGAAAATAGGAAACAAGACCACAATTAATAGATGTTGAGAGTTCTGGGGAAAAGACATAAGTCTATACCAGGAGAGATAGAACTCCTCCTAAAGAAAGTGTGGTGAAAGAAGGTGCTCCTATAATTTCCTCTGCTTTGCCACAACAAGAAGACACTTCTGCCCCTCCCTCAAGTCAAGAGTTGCATAATGAAGAAAAGAAGTCAACGAAGACTACTATTGATGATTTCCATTAGGGTGAAGATGAAGAAGAATTCAAGGATGGAGATCTTCATAGTGCAGAGATAGAGATTGGAAATATCTTGTAGTCTTCCTTGGTGTCATATGATGACTCACCTATTGGTGATGAAGAAGGGAAAACTATGGAAAAAGAAGAAGCATATGGAAGAACTCCCTCTCCAATCCAAGTGATAACAGAGACACTTGATCAAGAACAAAATTAGAATCTAGAGGAGAATAGGAAGATAAGAGGGAGGATAAGGGTGAAGAAGTTCATGCAGTGCAAGATTTGAATGTTGATTCTTTCTTAGGTCAACCAGAATAGGAGAAGCAAGATGAAAACCAGTCAGATGTCCCTATTCCTAGTTGGCTCAATGGGAGATTGAAGAGAAAGTAGATAGTTATAGATGACACTCCTCCAAACTGGGATGAACTATTAGCCAACATTGGAAAGGGGAAAGCAAAGAAGAAGGATAAGGTGATTTCTAAGATCACTAGGGATGAGGCAGATAACAAAATAATCCACATTGCTACTCCTGCAACAGACAAGAGCAAGGGTGAGATAGTCCCTCCAGATTACACCATTTAGACAATAAACTTGGGGCCTACAAGCAAGGATCGAGAGAAAGAAGAGTTACAGGAATCCTCTCAGGCTATTCTAAGAAGATTGGATAGAGAAACAGAGGAAAAGGAGAGGTTGTAGAAACAATTGAATGATGTGTATAAGTATTGTTTCCTAAAGAGGAATTCATTGAGCTTGAGAAGATGAAGACTTCCACATAGGCTACTCATGAATGGTTACAAGGAGTGATACTTAGAGGAGATAACATGATTAAGGAGATTGTGTCAACTTGTGCAAATGCACATAGGTCATTTGAGTGGCTGAAGAATGTGTTGGGACAAGATAAAACTGATGTAGAACTTCTCTTGCACAAAACAAAAACCATTATGGATTATACTGAGGAGAAATTGGTAAGTGATGGAATCTTTCCCTCTTCAAAGGTTTTAGAACCTTGGGAGTGGTATGAGGCCCTACAAATCAAACAAAGGGTTTTGAAGAATATTCATAAGCGAGGTCAGCAGGTAGGGAGTTTACTAAATGATATTTACAATAAATGCATTTCATTCTTTGAGATCATGATTGGGAGGAAGAAATTTGCACCGAAGCATTTGGCCCTTGAGCTGTTAAGGAAGTGGTAGAATGTAGTTTATGCCCCAATTGATGATGGTCCAATCACAACCCACCATTTAGATGATGCATCCACCTATATTGTTGTCATGGAAAAATATCAAGATCTCAAGGTGGAATGAGATAAGGTTGTCAAGAAATCAAGGGAGGAGATTAAATCCATTGAGAGAAGGTTTAAAGTATTAATTACTCCACCTTTGGCCGACCTAGAGAATATTTTTCTTAAGGTGATCAATAAATTGGATCAAGATAAAGACAAAGGGTGAGCCAATGAGTGACTACATCAAAATTTGTGCTTCCCATTATCTCTCTTTTTGTTTCCTGCATGCATTGGACATAGCATAGAACTTCTACAAATAGGGCATTTCGCCTCGTTTGCAAGGGCTAGATAGTTAGACTCTGGAGCAAATTAAGTGATAGAGCAAGAGTTAGAGCTAGGAGTTAGTTTTATTTTGAAGAAAGTGTTGTAACACAGAATACTGGAATTGTTTCTACTCTTTCTCTTGCATGGTTCTTGTTGTTCTATCTTTTGAGATTGCTTTGAAAATATTTGATATATGGTAGATTTAGAATTAGATATGATTCAATGGTGTTTATGGTTTGATGCTTGAAGTGTTTGTAGCAATCCCTGGTCCATACCTTTAGCAACTGGTTGATTGTGAGTTGTGTAAAGTTAGCCTAGACCTTATATTTACTGTGCTTAGTTCAATTGTGAGTGTTTGTTCACTTCAATTACAAAATAGGATTGGCTTGAATGAATGTCTTATGATTTGAAAATCTTTAATGCCTTAGAATATTGCACTATTTTTGTAAAATTACAGGTAAAATCTAGGTTTAGTAGGAATTAGTTTTAACGGATTGGTCCATTTCAAGTATTTCATCATTTGCATTGTTGGTCTTAGGAGTAGTTTAATCCTAGAAATATTTATTAAACCCTCATCTTTTTCTATTTCTTTTATCATTTTGTTTAAATTTAGGATTTCAAGTATCATCATATTGCAAAATCTAATAATTTCTGAGATTCATAATTTGTTTGTAAGGTCCCTTTCTGATTACCAAAAATTTCACATTTATCATCGAGTTGTTTTTGCATTGTCAAGACCTAACATTAGAGACATTAGGGTTATCTCTTGAGGCTTGCTGATAGAGATTTACCTTTCAAGAGAGATAGAATATCATATTATGTCTGAGTTGTTGCTATGCAAAAAACACCATCAACATTCAACTTTAATGACTAAAGGGTTCATGATGTGTTTTATAGAATCAAATGCATTCCTTTTATTCTCCACCTTCTTCTTTATATCTATTAAATATTTTTTCTCATCAATTACCCCCTTCACCATTTCCTGAGTAGGCTTGAGTCCTGGAGGGGCACCTAGATCCCTTTGTGTTCCCTTGGAGAAAGTAGTTAGAATGTGATAAGTGGGATACCACCTCTTCTGGAGTTCCTCTAGGATAGGGGAATTAGCACTTATCTATTCCAAAGCTTTAACCACATTGCTAAAGCTCTCATGTAATCCACCTATCTTTTCCTTCAATATCTCAATTCTATGCTCCAATATTTTTCTCAAGGTATCCAGGATGTGATGCTTGGCATCTTCAATATTGTTCTTCCTCAGCTTATCAATTTCTTCTTTCATCTGTTGTATCTGTGGGTCTTTAGTTTGAATAGGCAGGTGATAAACAACTATCTCATCCCCTCTCATTGTTGTAGTATGATGTAATAGTTATGGTTGCAACCTCTGTAGGAGTTGTATCCTTCATTTTCCTCACCATGGATTACCCCCTCATTTCTTGCACCACATCTAAGAGTCTGGGCTTCCTTGTGATCTTTTGCTTTGTCCATAAGGCAAGGGTTTGAGTGGTAGGGTTATACCCTGTTCCTGATACACCTTCCTTTGAGTCAAACTCTACAACTAACATTGGATCATCTTGTGCTCTAATCTGGTCCAAAAGAAATACCTTAGATAACTCCATCCATGGTATGATCAGCATGTCACTCTTTAGTACTAACTCTCTTGCTTCCTAGAGGGTAACATTGATATTATCAATATTCAATTCTGTGAATGTTTGGGCTTGAACTTCAGCCTGCTTTGCATCATCTACTCCTATGAGATTGATCTTTAACCTTTCATCAAAATGTTTCATTTTCATCTTGATCCAAAAATCTTTAAATTCATTAGTGTGAATAAAACTGTCATCCTCCATAAACCTTAGAGAGGAAACTACCCTCTCATCATCCTAAATTTCATCAACTTCCTCTGATATTCTAATTTTTGGATCATGGGCCTCTTGAATTTTTTGTTGCTCTCCCACCTCCTTCATTTCAGTCAGAGTCAATACTACTTCTTGCTCCTCATCATCACTAGAGCCATAATCAACTAATGATTCAACCTTTTTTTTCTTGGCCTGGGGTTCATGTGTGGGAGACGAAGGGGATGGATGTGCAAGTGATGGGGGTAGTGTATGAGATGTGGATGCTTTGTGTGATGGTTGTTGGGGTGCAGGAAGTGGAATTAACCCCTCATCTTGAGCCCTTTTATAAAATTCATCAAATTTTCCAAGGATCATTTGCATCCTTTTGAGAAGATTGGGTTCATTAGCAAAAAACCCTTTAAAAGTTTTATTCTTCTCCTTTTTCTAATCTTCCCACCTCATCATCATTATCCATCTATTTCTACTTTGAAATACATCATCAAAATATACCAAGTTCCTTATTCCATCCTCCTCAAGGTCAAATGCATGAGTTATGGCCCTTTTTGTTAGCAAAGTCATTCTGACCATATTAATGTGACCCTCTGGGTCACATACTCTTTCTTTTCTGGACTTGAGGGGATAATTGACTCTCATGAATCTATGTACCTCTTCTAACATGTTTGATCCAATAGACAACTCTGCAAACACTATTAAATCAGGCAATAAAGTGCCTTTTCTTTGATTCTTCATTAAATCATGCTCCATCCAGAGCATCTGCCACATGAACTCCAAAAAGCATATTCTAGCAGGTACAAATTTTGGTAAAATATGTGGTGCTTGGTCACAACCGTACACCCTGATAATAGTATGTTGTGGCATAAGGAACCAATAAGCATAATTATGAGTATAGCCCTGGTTTGGCTTATATTGCATTGGCCTCATTACATCCATCAAAGATTGTGGCAACCTTGGTGTTGAAAAACCAAGGGCATTAATTATTCTAACAACAAAATCATCTCTAAACACAACAAAATCACATTCAGTGCACCTATTGTCACAAATATGTCACCAATTTTGTACAGGGTGTCTAACTCCACTCTCTTGTGTGCATAATTTCATCCTTTTAGTCCATTTTGTTTCATTTTGATACAAAATCAAATGACATAACAAAGAATATTTTCTGAAAGACATGGGAGCCTTAGCCTCTTTGATCTGTAACAAGCCCTCGTGTATTTGTTCTTCAATCACATATGCAAAATAAAACTCCACATATGACTCTAGATGCTAAATGATTATAGCCATCCTCATCAATCCTACTGACATATTGTCCTCTATATCTATCCCAAGAATTTGACACAATGCATGATATGTGTTCTTGAAGTAAACCTAAAAATCATACATTGGGAAAGGCTCTAGTTTTGAGGAGGGGATGGGAAGTATTTTGTTATTATCACCCCTTTTCATGTGCAGGTGAAGCTCATCACTCCTATAAGTTCTCCCTAACCTTTTCTACTCCTATTCCAATTTTCCCAAATTCACTTTTGTAACAGCTTGTTTGTTCAAGTTGAAATAATTAATAATGGCTTCCCTTGAAACATCTACTAAACACCCTCCATCTGGGAGCCTATCAATCTTTGTTGGGGCATGGTATCTATTCGCCAAGGCTTTCATCAGCTTGATGTCAATGAAAAAAATTGGAAATATCAATTTGGTCAAGTCAAGGGTGCATGGGTTTGATGTCGGGACCTTGTCATTTCTATTCCTATAAAAATACTAGTACAAATTCCACCTAGATTGAGGAATAATAGGGTCCCTACACCCCTGAGCTAAATCTATGAAGACCTTTTTTGGACCCTTATCTACTAAACTGGGCAATAAAGCAAGTAATGGTGATTATAAAGAGGTTTTACTAGATTTATCTTCATCTTTCTTAGCTCCTACTGCTTTATTTGGCACCATTGTTATAAATTCAATGAGTAGTGAATAGAGCTTACCCAAAATATAGTTTGCCTTGGAGAATTCCTTTCACTTCCGCACCTCGAGCTCGTCTACACTTAGTCTCTGTTGTTATGAAAAAGAAATCTCAATCTACTTTGTTTATTTCCACACCAAGCCACATTAACTCTTGAATCATAAATTATCATCATTCAAATCTTTTATATTGAGCTCAATTTCATATTTCGATATTGATTGATGTGACTATCCTACTTTAAATGTTTCAACGATTGCTTACCGCATCACCTTGTATCACTTTCCCCCCCTGCGGTACTGCAGAACATATTGTTACCATGCCTTAGTATACTGCACTATCGCGCATCACCTTTGTCTTTTTTTTGGTACCATGGTGTACCCTTAGTTCATACTATACCGCGGACCACCTTTCTCCTTCCTGCAGTACCGCAGTGTCCTTTTAATACTTTGCTTTGTATATCGCTTTACTGCAGGCTATGTTTTAACCCTCCGCGGTATGGCGGTGTCTCTTCTTATTAGTATTCACCTGTGTACCACTCTACCATGGGTCTTGTTCTACCCTTTCACAGTATAGCAGTGTCATCTTTATCACTTCACTTCATTATACCACTTTACCGCGAGCTGAGTTCTAAACTTCCGCGGTATAGCAGTGAAGGGTATAGGTGATAGATTATAGTGTAAGATTCTATTACTGTATTATCGTGAGCTATTATGCAAGGGGATATGGTAAGGAGGTAAGAGGTTAGGGCTATGTAGGTTATTCAATGAGGTAGTGGTATGGTGGTAAAAGGATATTTTGGCTTCATGGATGGAAATAGAGTGACTTTTTATGAAAATGATGGTATGAATTTTTGATTTCAAGTAATAAAATCTTTAGAATGTTTTATGAAAATTTTGGTTCCAACAGTGGCTTGAGTTGGGGATGAGTGATTTACCAATCACTGCAAGAATCCAGAATCTCTGGTTGTAGACCAAGATTTTAGAAGATATGAAAAATGGAAGGTGGAGTGGATGGAATGAATAAGGATATGGAGATGGAAAATAATGGAGATGGAAATGAACCTACACTACTGTACATGGAAAGAAAAAATAAATAAAATTAATGAGGGAAATCTAGGATTGTCCATGTACTAGAAAGTCCTAGTCCCTTTTCTGATTTCCTAAACTATTGTGCATGGAAAGAGATTATTTTAAGAGGCTTGTTAAGACTTGTCCATGCATTGGAAATCCTTAATACTCTAATACTCCCCAAGAAAAGAAATGCTTTAGAAATTTCCCATGTACTGGAAATTCTTGGTCCTCACCAGACATGTTCTGCAAATAATAAGAATCATCTCCTCCCTTGCCAGTGATAACAAAGGGCCCTAACCACAAGGCTTCAAATTTTCCATGCTTTCCCTTCTCTTGACATCTAACATTCCACATCAACACCAATCACTCACCTCAAATTTTCTATTCTTGGATTTCTTATCAAAAAGGTACTTCATCTAAGATTGCAGCTTTGCATTCTACTTCTGAGCCATTCTCCTTATTTCATCAAGCTCTGCGAGTTGCTCCATTCTCTCCTCCATTGGTTCTGGAATGTCTAAATCTTCTTGAAGGATGAAACTATAAACTGGTAAAAGGTTATGCAATGGCATCCTGGCCTGTGTCACATACACCAACTCAAATCAAGACTTTCCAATTGCCTTTTTCACAGTAATTTTGTCTGCCCATACAACCATTTTCAATTTTGAATCCTAGGCCTTCTTATTTCCATCTAACATCCTTCTTATGATCTTCAAGATACTTTTATTGTTGGATTTTTCCAGGCCATTTGCTTGTGGGTGGTAGGGGGCAACATAAGAAACAATAATACCATATGTGTTGCAGAATCTTTTGAATTCATCAGATCTAAAACACATCCCATTATCTGTGATCGATCTTACTGGTGTACCAAATCTGGTTACAATATTCTCCATTAGGAAATTTATTACCACCTTACTTTTTGCTTCCTTTGTTGGGATTTCCTTTACCCATTTAGTGAAATAATCAATAGCCACTAATATCCATTTATGTCCCCCACTTGACATTTCCTATATTTCCCCAATAAAATCAATTCCCCATTGGTGGAAAGGGGCTTCTACTTGTAATGGTCTGAGTGGTAAGGCTCCTTGATTTTTCATATTCCCTAAGAATTTCTGGCAAGCTTCACACCTCCTTACATATGAAAAGGAATCATTAAAAACCTTAGGCCAGTAATAGCTCACCCTCATAATCTTATGTGATGTTTTTTTAGCAGAATAATGGCCTCCACACACTCCATGCATCTCTCTCAAAACATTTTTTTCATGTGATTCATCCAAACACAATAATAGTACTCCATCTTTATTTTTCCAAAACAAATCACCTTTTATGAAAACATATTTAGATGCTTGTAATTTCAATGTTCTCCTCTGATTATCATCCAATCCTTCAGGGAACTTCATATGTCTGAGATAATATACTATGTTTGTATACCAAGAAGTATGTTCAATGCTTGCAACTGCACAATCCTCGTTTTCTACATTACAGATTTGGTTAGCTTCAATGTTTGTTTTTTCCATTAGTTTGGCCAAACCCTGTCCCCTTACTAACTTGGTGATCTGAATTTCCATATTATATTCTTGGATCTTATTGATCCATCTACATCTTTTCCCTATCACTTTTGTCTACACCAAGATATCCTTCACAACTACATGTGGTACATATGCAATTACTTTGGCTCCAACTAAATATGGTTTGAAAGCTTTTGTTGCTTTGACCAATGCATAAGCTTATTTCTTCATAATATCATACTTTAATTTTTCCCCCTGCAGTGACTTGCTAAAGAAGGATACAGGTTGCTCATGGCCTTCATCATTCTTTTGTAACATAATAGCTGCTATGGTGTGAAATGAGTCAAAAGAGAATATTTGAAAAGGCTTAGTAAAGTCAGGATATTTTAGAATAGGGGCTTCTTTGATGGCTTTTTTGATGGATATAAAGGCTTCTAGGGATTTTGTAGTCTAGTCTATTTTTTCTCCCTTCAACATTTTGGATATAGGCTTAACAATCTCAACAAAGTTTGACACAAACCTCCTAACAAAGTTAATTTGTCCAAAAAATGATTGAATGGCTTTGATAGTTTTGGGAATGGGGATTTTATCTATGGATTCTACTCTTTCAAGGTCTATTCTAATTCCTTCTTTTGACACAATATGCCCTAAAAGTTTACCCTCTGTGATAGAAAAGTGACATTTCTTAGGATTAAGGTTGATACCATATTCCAAAGCTCTAATGAATATCTTATCCAAGTGTTCCACATGATCTTCTACCCTTTTGGAATAAGCAGTGAGGTCATCTTGGTATACTACCATTATAGCATTAATTAAATCTGCAAACGCCACATCCATGGCCCTTTGGAAGGTTTCCCCTGCTTTTGTGAGACTGAATGGCATTCTCACATAGACATATGTCCCCCACGGGGTAGTAAAAGTTGTCTTATATTACTTAGACTCTTTAACTTTGACCTGATTGTAGCCAGAAAATCCATCCATCATGGACAACTCACACCCTGTCACTCTATATAGTATGGCTTCCATATTTGGGAGAGGGTAATTATCTTTGAGGGAGGCAACATTTCACATAATCTAATATCCCCATTTTTCTTTCTTATTGGGACCAAGTTTGAGACCCATGTTGAATGTCTAATGGTCTTAATGATACCTCCATCTCTAAGTTTTTCGAATTCCTCTTGCATTTTAGGCTCCAAAGTTGGGTTGATGGGTCTCTGCTTCTGCCTGAATGGTTTTGCATCTAGCTTTAGAGGAATCTCATGTTGGAATAAGTCTTCCCTATAGGCCTTGAGATCCTCATAAGACTAAGCAAAAGCATGCTTGTACTTCCTCAACAATGCAATCAACATTTTTCTGATTGTTGGACTTATTTTCTTTCCAATATATACCTTTTTGGGTGCTAATTCAGTTCCCAGATTGACTTATTCAACATATTCTTTTTTAAATTGTGTCTGCTTCATGAGAGCTTAGTCATTCCCATCAAAAACTCTTTCTAATGCCACAAGCCCTTTTGGAAGTTTGTTAGTTTTTAGCTACACAACTTCTTTTCCAAATACAATTTGTTTTCCATCTACTTCCTCCACAAAAGCATTGAAGTCAATCTCCTGAGCTTCATACTGATCTATACAATGAAGAAATTTTAAGAGATCAGTATCATCATTGAAAACTTTCCAGCTATATATATTGTCAGGGATGATAGGCCTTGTTTTAAATTCAACTTGAGATACCCTAGCCAAGGTGACATCATCTCTTCTCAGGGCTACATTAGCTAAAAAATCTGCCATTATATTTTTTTGACATGTCTATCCATTCAATGGAGAAAGCATCAAATAATTCAATTGTATCCCATACAACATTCCTATATTGTTTCAGCCTTTTGTGTTTCGCAACATATTTTGACCTGACTTGTGAAATAATCAATTCAGAATCTCCCAGAATAGTTAGCAATTTGATCTTATGTTTAACAGCCATATTCAAACCAATTAGCAAGGATTCGTATTCTACTATATTGTTTGTACATTCAAATGTTAGTAAAAATGAATATTTGAGTGTAGTGCCTTCAAGTGAGATAAACACTATCCCTGCTCCATTTCCTTCTTGGCTACATGCTCCATCGAAATACATCTTCCACACTCCATGTTGATTCTTGGAAATATGTTTGTCAATTGGATCAATATTAACTAATTCTATCTGAGATGGTTCTATTCTGAAACTCCCTAAGTCTGCATCACAAAAAAAATTTAAGTTATCTTGAGGCACATAGTCTACAATTTGATTCATCCTTGGTTCCCTATATAACTTGACCTCTTGACCATTTACTGGTATTGTAGCATAGGATAGGTCAAATTGTACATTTCCTCCCACTGCTGCAGTCCACTGCCTTGACACAAGCATTCCAAAATGAGGAGTATCAATCACAATTATATCCATATTATAAGTTGCTTGTGGATAGGCAACCAATTTAACTTCTACATCTTTCATAACTCCCACCACTAGGACAGGTCTGCTATCCATAGCATAGCACTTTCCACCATTAGTATCCACCCACATGCCAAGTTGTTTCATAACCCCTACTGGCATGATATTGATAGCAACACCAGAATCTATCATACAATTCCTCACCAGTTCATTATTTATAAGTAATGTAGTAACGAATGGGTCAACTTGTGGAGGATTTATCAATGCATCACCTAGACAAACCTCAGGGACATTTACCTTTTCTTGCTTATTACTGATCTTAGCAGTCCCCTTATTCTCAGAGTTTGTGTTTTTATCATTCCCATTAGATATCAACTGAATAGCACTATCCCTATACTCCTTAATTTTCATCATTTCAAGTAATGGGACAAACATTTTTACCAAGGATAAAGCTTGTGCGAAGTCAAAAGAAGAACCTTCTGTTTTGATCATTTTCTTTTGCTCCAATGACTCTCCTTTAGTTTCCTCCTTTTCCTTCTTACTTGTTTGCTCAAACTTTTGTTTGTCCTTATGCAACTCCTTGTTTTCCTCCTTATGAACATGCCTTTGTTCATTCTTATCGGGCTGCTTATTTTATGTTTTCTTCAATACTCTCTGTGTTTTATCCTTCACAAATATCCCTCTTGGAACACCATCACCTTCATTTACTGTCTTGTTTCTCAACCAATATTTTTTTTTTTTCCTATTCCAGTGCAGCAATGGTTAACTTCTTAATCTCTTCTTCAGTCAGTCTTCTTATATTGCATTTAGGTGGTGCACCAAAAGGGTATTGTTCATCATTGCTTTCTTCATAATCAGAAAATACTTGTTGTTCTACCATATGTATGTTGTATTTTTGGTTAACAACATCATATTCATAGCCTTCTTTCTTTGAAGATGAATATCTTTGCTCAATGGGATAAAGGGTGTGAGAAGTTAAATAAATTGTATGATCTCTTCTTCATTTTCTTCTAGCATCTCTTCTTCTTGCACTGATTGAGAAACAATGCAATGATCAAGGGAGTGTTGCAAGTCACAAACTTGACACCAAGGATTATTGTTCACCATGTATGCTCCTATCTTCTTTAAAGGATCAGGAGTCTCTTTATTCTTAGGCCTATCCATCACAGGCTTTCCATCCTTCCAATTTGTATTGTAAGGCATGTCATGTAACCTCGGCCTCTCATTTTTGTATGTATTTTCTTGTCTATTCAGAGGATTGTTGAATTGTTGGGGGACCCTAGGATTATATCTCTTACTTATCATCCCAACAACCTTTCTATTATTTTCAATAGTCAATGCTACTTTTTGAGCTTTAGCTAAATGTCTAGGGAACCTATTTCTAAGCTCATGGCATGTCTTTGGATCAAATGCTTTTAGATAAATGCTCAATCCAGCAAGGTTTGCTAACTTAGATCCAGGAGGTATTTTATTATGCATTTTAGAGAATCTTTGGTTAAAATAATAGACTAACTCATTCTGATATTTTTGGATACTAACCAATTCATGCAATGCAAACTCTGGTGCACACTGATTTCCATACTGCTCAAGGAACTGATCATGAAACTCTTGAATAGAAGCAATAGAAGTTGTTGGTAAACTATTAAACCAATCTCTAGCTTCTTCAGTTAATGACATCATAAATAGCCTCATTTGTACATCCTCATATTGCATATCCAGATCTTGAATGAAGGCATTAAAACTCCTTAAGTGTTCTTAAGTTGTGACTACACTACTTCCTGTAAATTTTGGGACAAGACCCCTCCAACTACTATCCATGGGGTAAGGATATATTTGGAATCCTACAAGGTCAAATTTCCTAATCATGGTTGTGTAATGTTGTGGAGGTGGGTTTTGGGGAAGTTGATATTGGTATAATGGATTATTGTATGACACATGAGGTGGTGGAATATATTGTTGGCCAGGAGGTGGTTGAGCATTTGGGTGTTGTGATGGATTCCTTGGTGGAGGATTTGATGATTTGTATTGATTACCAAATGGCTTTTGAAGTGTCTTCTGTGAATTTAAAGGTCCTGCATTATTATTCCCTTGCTTGTGGGGTGGTACATATTTAGGAAGGTTAGAAATCTGAACATCAAATTGGGCCTTTTGTAGTTTCAGATCTTGGAGTTTTTAAATTTCTTGGAGCCTTTTTTCATATTCTGCTTTTGATCTTTCCATTTCTTTTCTTACATACTCCAACTATGCATTTAATTCTTCTTGAGTCATAAAACCATAAGTTTCTTCAAGGACTTCATTACCATTAGGCTCATTTTGATTCCCTTCTATTCTCTAATCATACTCATGTTGTCTTTTGATCCTTTCAGCCTCAATTTCAGCCTTGAATTCTTCTTCTTTCTAAGGATTTGGCTGTTAGAAAGGATTCCTTTTTTCTTCAAGTGTGTGAGGTTCTCCAGCTGAGCTATTTGTCAAAGTATCATAGCAATTATATGTCTCAAAATGTGGTTTTGATTTTTTATCTTTATTTGCCATGCACATGTCATCAGATGCCTTCTTACCCTTATCATTCTTATGTGTCCATTTACTGTTATAACTAGGACCCCCTTTATACAGGGACCTTCTATTGTGCATTGTTTGAGCTTTAGAACTTATTCCTTCTGATGTGTATTATATCTGTATTCAGAGTCACCACTCACTTATACAAAAGTGAGAAAATTATATAGTTTCTTATTCCCAGCAGAGTCTATGTAAGATTTTTGACTCTATGACAAAGGCCCTGATTCTTAGTTGACTCCCCAGCAGAGTCGCCAAACTGTTAGGTCTCAAAAACACTGGTTTGAAACTACAAGAGGTTGCCAAGCTCTTGATACATTTTTGGCCAACGTACAAGGCCAAATGATGAATTCAAACCTTCTTCTCTCAAGGCTCTGCTAGACCTAGGTGGGTATACCTATGCAAGTAGAGCATAATTAAACAGTGTGTTTCCTACTTAAGCAATCTTTCCACAATGGCAATTGGAAATGGAGAGATGCAAACCTATTTGGTATGAATTGTATAAGCAATATCAAGGTAAAATTTAATATGTTCAGTTAATAGATGTAAGGCTTTGGAATGAATTTAATGAGACTAAATAAATAAAATGGGTGAGACCAGTGCCTTGTTGGGTATATGGAGTAGAGTGAAAGTCTAAAATGAGTGGCTTGTATTTGGAAGAAATTCTAATTGTTTGGCATACCAATATTAGTTTATAACTTGTATAAACATGCAAGAATGTAATTACCAGGTTCTTCTTTAGTGATCCAAATGACACTTACCGAGTTACTGTGAATGACTAGAAGGATTTAATCTTTACTTGAAAGAACCAATTAATCATACCACACAAGTATAGAAAATGTTCATTGATAAATTGAGTATATACTTGATATATCAACTTAAATAACAAAGAAATATCAACCTTGGAGACAACCTGACAATATTTTTCAATTAATTCAACAAATAATTGAAACTAGAATGACGCCACAAAATCAGAGTTCTTTCATTGATTTCTCCAAAATTTTATACATGCATCATGGTCTTTTGAAATGTAGACATTATCTCTATTCGCCTTTTTTTTCCTATCTCCCATCTAATCTCCCCTTTTGGTCTTGGTCTCTTGAATTTATATGAGAGGCAACAAGCTTCAAACCAAAGGTCATGTCTTTTTGTAACAAAACATAATCATGAAATTAAGCATAACTGAAATAATTAAAAAAAGATGTGCTCCAATCCGTTAGTCTTCAAGTAAAAATCCCGTGGTCATCTAAGACCTGTGCAAATCCTTTACTGTATGATTAATATTTCCTTGTAATGATGATGATCAATCCTCGTCCAAGCCCAGATACTTCTCCTGCCATTTACTTATTGCCAAATCATTTGGCCATTTGAATTCTCGAGTAGCAATAAGATTTGTGAGATGACTCTTCCATCTATTATCAAGCAAGTTCTTCACATCTACCACAAATTTGGTGTATCCATTGTCTAGTATTACAATTCCATCAAGCAAAGTATGAAACCTGTCAAGGCTAATATCCCCATCATTTTGTATGTGTGTCAAACACTGAGAGACCATTTGATCAAATTCACCTTTCCACTCATCCACACCTTTTAGTTGATTATCATCTTTAATGACTGAAGGGATGAAGATGTGTTTTATAGAATCAAATGCATTCCTTCTATTCTCCACCTTCTTCTTCATATCTATTAAATGTTTGTTCTCCTCAATTACCCCCTTCACCATTTCTTGAGTAGGCTTGAGTCTTGGAGGGGCATCTGGATCCCTTTGCGTTGCCTTGCACAAAGTAGTTAGAATGTGATAAGTGGGCTGCCACATCTTCTGGAGTTCCTCTAGGATAGGGGAATGAGCACTTATCTGTTCCAGAGCTTTAACTAGATTGCTAAAGCTCTCGTGTACACCTATATTTTCCTTCAATATCTCAATTATGTGCTTCAATATTTTTCTCAAGGTATCCAGGATGTGATGCTTGACATCTTCCATATTGTGCTTCTTCAGCTTATCAATTTCTTCTTTCATCTGTTGTATTTGTGGGTCTTCAATTTGAATAGGTGGGTGATAAACAACTATCTCATCCCCCCTCACTATTGTAGCCTATTGTAATTGTTGTTTCAACTTGATATTTTCAATAATCAATTTATTTTCTTCATCATTTGAAAATTTTAGTCTTTTCTCATATTTGGTTATTTTCTTCTCCATGTTCTCCACCACATCTTTGGTGAACATTGTTGAATGCATAGTTATGGTTGCAACCTCTGTAGGAGTTGCATCCTTCATTGTCCTCACCATGGCTAACCCCCTCATTTCTTGCACCACATCTAAGAGTCTGGGCTTCCTTGTGATCTTTTTCTTTGTCCATAAGGCAAGGGTTTGAGTGGTAGGGTTATACCTTGTTCCTAATACACCTTCCTCTAAGTCAAACTCTCCAACTAACATTGGATCATCTTGTGCTCTAATCTGGTCCAAAAGAAATACCTTAGATAACTCCATCCCTGGTATGATCAGCATGTCACTCTTCAGAACTAACTCTCTTGCTTCCTAGGGGGTAACATTGATATTATCAATATTCAATTCTGCCAATGTTTGTGCCTGAACTTCAGCCTTCTTTGCATCATCTACTCTTATGAGATTCATCTTTAACCTTTCATCAAACTGTTTCATTTTCATCTTGATCCAAAAATCTTTAAATTCATTAGTGTGAATAAAATTGTCATCCCCCATAAACCTTAGAGAGGCAACTACCCTCTCATCATATTAAATTTCATCAACAACTTCCTCTGATATTCTGATTTTTTTATCATAAGGCTCTTGAATTTTTTGTTGCTCTCCCACCTCCTTCATTTTAGTCAGAGTCAATACTGCTTCTTTCTTCTCATCATCACTAGAGCCATAATCAACTAATGATTCAACCTTTTGTTTCTTGGCCTGGGGTTCATGTGTGGGAGACGAAGGGGATGGATGTGCAGGTGATGGGGGTGGTGTATGAGATGTGGATGCTTTGTGTGATGGTTGTTGGGGTGTAGGAAGTGAAATTAACCCCTCATCTTGAGCCCTTTTATAAAATTCATCAAATTTTCCAAGGATCATCTAATTCCTTTTGAGAAGATTGGGTTCATCTACAAAAAATCCTTTAAAAGTTTTATTCTTCTCCTTTTTTTTATCTTCCCACCTCATCATCATTATCCATCTCTTTCTAGTTTGAAATACATCATCAAAATATACCAAGTTCCTTACTACATCCTCCTTAGGGTCAAATGCATGAGATATGGCCCTTTTTGTTAGCAAAGTCCTTCTGACCATATTAATGTGACCCTCTGGGTCACATACTCTTTCTTTTCCAGACTTGAGGGTATAATTGAATCTCATGAATCTTTGTAGCTCTTCTAACATGTCTGATCCAATAGACAACTCTTCAAACACTGTTAAATCAGGCAAGAAAGTGCCTTTTCTTTTATTCTTCATTAAATCATGCTCCATCCAGAGCATCTACCACATGAACTCCAAAAAGCATATTCTAGCAAGTACAAATTTTGGTAAAATATGTGGTGCTTGGTCACAACCGTACACCTTGATAATAGTATGTTGTGGCATAAGGAACCAATCAACATAATTGTGAGTATAGCCCTAGTCTTGCTTATACTGCATTGGCATCATTACATCCATCAAATATTGTGGCAACCTTGGTGTTGAAAAACCAAGGGCATTAATTATTCTAACAACAAAATCATCTTTGAACACAACAAAATGACATTCAGTGCACCTAATATCCCAAATGTAGCACCAATTTTGTATGAAAATTCTAACTCCACTCTCTTATGTCCATAATTTCATCCTTTTAGTCCATTTTGTTTCATTTTGATACAAAATCAAATGACATAACAAATAATATTTTCTAAAAGACATGGGAGCCTTAGCCTCTTTGACCTACAACAAGCCCTCATGTATTTGTTCTTCAATCACATATGAAAAATCAAACTCCACATTTAACTCCAGATGTTGAATGATCATAGCCATCCTCATCAATCCTACTGACATATTGTCCTTTGTATCTATCCCACTTGAGAATTTGACACAATGCATGATATGTGTTCTTGAAGTAAACCTGAAAATCAGACACTGGGAAAGGCTCTACTTTTGAGGAGGGGATGGGAAGTATTTTGTTATTATCACCCCTTTTCATGTGCAAGGGAAGCTCATCACTCCTATAAATTCTCCTTAATCTTTTGTACTCTTGTTCCAATTTTCCCAAATTCATTTCTATAGCAGCTTGTTTGTTCAGGTTGAAACACTCAATAATGGCTTCCCTTTAAACATCTTCTAAACACCCACCATCTGAGAGCCTGACAATCTTTGTTGGGGCATGGTATCTATTGACAAGGGCTTTAATCAGCTCAATGTCAATGAAAACATTTGGAACTATCAATTTGGCCAAGTCAAGGGTCCACGGGTTTGATGTCGGGACCTTGTCATTTTTGTTCCTATAAAAATAACAGTACAAATTCCACCTAGATTGAGGAATAATAGGGTCCCTACACCCCTGAGCTAAATCTCTGAAGACCTTTTGTGGACCCTTATCTACTGAACCAGGCGATAAAGCAAGCAATGGTGATTTTAAAGAGGTTTTACTAGATTTAGCTTCATCTTTCTTAGCTCCTACTTCTGCTTTCTTTGGCACCATTGTTATACATTCAATGAGTAGTGAATAGAGTTTACCTGGAATATAATTTTCCTTGGAGAATTCCTTTTACTTCCGTACCTCGAGCTTTTTTTCACTTAGTCTCTATTGTTATGAACGATAAATCTCAATCTACTTTTTTTATTTCCACACTAAGCCACATTAAATCTCGAATCATAAATACTCATTATTCAAATCTTTTGCATTGAGCTCAATTTCATATTTTGAAGTTGATTGATGTGACTGGCATGCTTTAAATGTTTCAACAGTTGCTTACCGCATTACCTCGTATCACTTTCCCCCCCTACAGTACCATGATACATATTGTTAGCATTCTTTAGTATACCGCACTACGTCACATCACTTTTGTCTTTCTGTTGGTACTGCAGTGTACCCTTAGTTCATACTATACTGCTCTACCACAGACCACCTTTCTCCTTCCTGCAATACCGCGGTGTCCTTTTAATACTTTTCTTTTTATACCGCTTTACCACGGGCTATTTTTTAACCCTCTGCAGTATGGCGATGTCTCTTCTTATTAGTATTCACCAGTGTACCGCTCTATCGTTGGTCTTGTTCTACCCTTCTGTGGTATAGCGGTGTCATCTTTATCACTTCACTTCACTATACCGCTCTACCGCGGGCTGAGTTCTAACCTTTCGTAGTATAGTGGTGAAGGGTATAGGTGATAGAGTATAGTGTAAGCTTCTATTACCATAATACCATGAGCTATTATGCAAGGGGCTGCGGTAAGGAGGTAAGAGGTGAGGGCTATGTAGGGTATTCAATGAGGTAGCGGTATGGTAGTAAAAGGCTATTTTGGCTTCATAGATGGCAACATAGTGACTTTTTATGAAAATGATGGTATGAATTTTTGATTTCAAGTAATAAAATCCTTAGAATTTTTTATGAAAATTTTGGTTCCAACATTCACAACAATTGTTTACCTAACTAAGTTCTTATGATTATTGATTAAATTTTGTTACATTTTCATGAAGTACAGGGTTAGGAAACAACCTTTTGTGAATTATGAAAATGTTTGTGGTCAAAATTTGAAATTTATGTCTTGTCCTTAACTATATTTTGGTGTAGAATTTTGGGCATGACACATGTTACCATATTCTTCAACTATACAAAGAAATTTTCTGAATTCCATGAGAAAATACACAAATGAAGTTTCCAAATTATTTACTGTCACTAGCGGGTTGTATAATTTATATAGATAGTTACCTTTGGGAGCTTCACATTTTACAACTTTCTATATAAATAACAAAAATAGAAAAAGAAAAATTATTTTTATAAAAACACAATCATCTTCAAATTGTATTTAAACAACATGAAGGTCAAATTTTTATTCAGAATAATTTTTGCAATCAACTTCATCTCCAATTTACAAGGTATGATATTAATTTATTTCTTGCCTCATAAGAAATGTTAGGTATTAAGTAGTGGATTAAATTTCACCAATTCATAACATATGTAGTTTAGTCTAAGTAATCAAGAATATGTCTGTTATTATTGTTAATTATTTCAATTTTATTTTATAATTTACATAAACAAATCTTGATGTAAGTCATTTGATTGATCATTGGATTGTGATTAGATTGTTGTAGGGACATCAAGATAAGCATTTCACATTTCATTAGATACATTTCACATTGTGTTATCAATCAGGTATGTCAATGACTTGTGTCCCCGAATCATGTTGTCCTTGGGATTCTTATGGGAACCTAGATAGGTATTTGGTATTGTTTTCCTCTTGCATGAAATGCATGTTCAATTGTTAAAAGAAAATATGCTTATTAGTCCAACATTATGCTAATTTTTTCTTAAAACCTCAATTGTAATGTCCCCTGTGAAAGATATAGATATCATATTATTTTACCACGTGGTAGTGATGTATGATGTGAGTAATGTGTGTGTCATTGCATGTAATTGTAAAAATTCTTCATATTGTATTATAGTTTCATATATTAATGTATATAAACAAATGGTATATATATTTTAATTATACAACAATTATATATTTACTATACTAGTATATAATATTTGAATATATAATATTCTATCAAAATTAATATAAATTCAACCTACTTAAAATTTAAAGCTTCAATTACATGTTAGTTGAACACCATAGTTTTGAAACAAGAGAAGTTGAAAATATTAATTTAAATCATTGATAGTTATTTTCCATCCAAGTAAGAATACTAGTGCACTGGATGGAAGCGAATATTATAGTTGTTATCCCCAATTGGAGTTCAAATTTACATAGAAGAAATATTGTACAATATTCTTTCTTGGGAAAGAAAATAAAAAACTATTAATTAAATTAAGATTTTAAGCTTTTAAAGTTATCAAACTTGTATTTTTCATGTGTTTTATTTTTAAATAAATCATAAACAACATCATCAACATATTGTCTAAATTAGTCATTTCCTCTCTTCTTAAATGTTCAAATTTAGAGCTCTCTTTTCAAACAAGTATTAGACAACTTCAATATTTCAGTATTTTTTTCTTCTAAATTACATTTTATTTTCCTCTCATTCATTTTAGTTCATGGAAAATCCTAACCAGCAAATTGATATAATCGAGATTGAAAGTAGTGACTCTAAATGGTCTATTACAAGTCCACTACTTCCAAGTGATTTAGTGAATTCAAATGATTTTATAGAAATTGAAATTCATAAATTGAGAGCATCAATTATACAGAAATGCAATGATCTTGTTGACAAACTCAAATTGACAAGCTCTCGTGCTCATACAATTGATCTGGAAAATGTTCGAATTATGAAAGAAAGTGTTGAGAAATTCCACGTCACATTTCACAAACTTGTTGTATTTAGCAATTTTGTGAGAGAATTATACTACAATGAATAATACAAGAATACATGGAAGACTCTTTTGCTTTAATTGTACAAGTTCTTCAAAGCTATCTCAATAAGATGTAACACAATTCTATTACTGTTACTATTCAATAAACAATTATCTATTATTATTTTATTTTTATTTACTTAATAATATAATTAATGTTTTATTTTCTTTACTTTTTAACTTACTTTATGTTTTATCTTCCTATTTCTTAAATTATCTTAATTACTTTTTGGTACAAATTTATTTCCGCTTCCTTCACCATTATAATAATTGACACAAACCTTGACCTTAACCATAACCATAACTCTACTTGTAATTATTTTACATTCAATGAATTATGTTAGATTTAAATGTTACATTAATTAAACTATTGTATGAACTATTTAAACCTTTCTCAATCAAATGTAACACAATTCTATTATTATTACTATTCAATAAACAATTATCTATTAATGTTTTATTTTTCTTTACTTAATAACTTAATTAATGTTTTATTTTTCTTTAATTTATAACTTAATTTATATTTTATCTTTCTATTTCTTAAATTATATTAATTAATTTTTGGTACAATTTTATTTTGGCTTCCTTAACCATTATAATAATTGATACAAACCATAACCCTACAAGTAGAGTCATGGTTTTGGTTAGGATTAGGGTTTGCGTCAATTATTATAATTGTTAAGGAAGCTGAAATAAATTTGTACCAAAAAATAATTAAGATAATTTAAGAAATAAGACTTGATAAAACATAAAAACAAAGTAAAGAAAAATAAAACATTAATTAAATTATTATTGTAAAGAAAAAAAACATAATAGATAATTATTTATTGAATAGTAATAGTAATATAATTCTGTTACATTTGATTGAGAAAGCTTTGAACAACTCATACAATAGTTTAATTAATGTAATATCTAAATCTAAAATATTGAATGTAAAATAATTACATAGAGTTATATGGTTATGGTTAAGGTTAGGGTTTGTGTCAATTATTATAATGGTTAAGGAAGTAGAAATAAATTTGCACCAAAAAATAATTAAAATAATTTAAGAAATAGAAAGATAAAACATAAAATAAGTTATAAAGTAAAGAAAATAAAACATTAATTAAGTAATTAAATAAAGAAAAATAAAACATTAATACATAATTATTTATTGAATAGTAACAATAATAGAATTATGTTACATCTTATTGAGATAGCATTAAACAACTTGTACAATTAAAACAAAAGAGTCTTGTTCGTATTGTTCATCATACTATAATTCCCTCACAAAACTATTAAATACAAGAAGTTTGTGAAATATGACATGTGAAATTTTTCAACACTTTCTTTCATAATTTGAACATCTTCTGGTTCAATTGCACAAAAATAGGAGCTTGTCAATTTAAGTTCGTCAACAAGATCATTACATTTTTGTATAATTGATGCTCCCAATTTATGAATTTCAATTTCTATAAAATCATAATTTGAATTCACCGAATCACTTGGAAGTAATGGAATTGTAACAAACTATTTAGAATCACAACTGTTAATCTCAATTATATGAATTTGTTGGTTAGGAATTTCCATGCCCTAAAACGAGTGAGTGGAAAATAAAATGTAATTTAAAAAAAAATAATGAAATATTGAAGTTGTCGAATGCTTGTTTGAGAAGAAAGCTCTATATTTGAATATTTAAGAAGAGAGGAAATGAATAATTTAAACAATATGCCAATAAAGTAGTTTACAATTTATTTAAAAATAAAACACATGAAAAATACAAGTTTTGATAACTTTAAAATCTTAAAAGCTTAATTTAACTCATAGCTGGTTGTTTTCTCACTCAAGAAAGAACATTGTGCAACATTTCTTCAATGTAAATTTGAAATCCAATTGGGGATAACAACTATAGTATTATCTTCCATCCATTGCACTAATATTCTTACTTGGGATTTTTTTATTTAGAAAATGGGCTCAAATTACTTCTTAGTTATCCTAAATTACTTCTTAATGGTCGAATAGATAATTTATATATTTGACTATTTATTATTCATCAATTTTTATTCACTGGATTTAATTGTATGTTAAAGGTGAATTTTGGATGTTTCCATTTTGATGTTTCTTCTTTTCATGTTATCTCGATTTGAGGACATTTTTATTCATTGAGTTTATGTTGGAGTTTATTTGGAAACTTGTATTACTGGGACTTACCCTCGTTTGTGAGTTTTGGGTAGTCGTTCTTTTTGAACTTCCAAGAGGCATTGAGAAAATTTGTGTTGTGAGAATTTTCATTGTTTGAACTTAGCCAAAATTTTGATAGTAATTATGATTTTGAGTTCAGGTGTGGGTTGTACCCATTTTTTTTTATGGGTGGTATTTAATGTGACTTTGGCAAGATGGTATATGCCTTGCGTTTGTTCTAGTTTTGTTATTCGATGCTTTGCAAGTCTTGGTACAACCCCTTGGATTTTGGTTTATGCTTTGGGTCTCTAGGGAGAGTGGCTCTTCATGGGGGCCGACACCTCAAATAGGAGGAAGGGCACAGGATAACCCACGTAAGAGTTAGAGTAACAAGTGAAAACCTAATAATAGAACCTAGGGGGATGGGTAGTAATAACATGATAAGATAATCTTGGGTACCTTGTCTGTCCATTAGGGCTATCGTAGACTAATGGTAGACTAAGAAGGCCATGGTTGGAAAAGTCGTTACCTCATCCTCATGAGAGGGGTTAACGGCTCTGCATGAGTCATCCTATGGGACCGACGCCTCAAGTAGGAGGAAGGGCCAAGATAACCATAGATGGGGGCCAGCGCCTCAAGCAAACCTGGTACAACCGGTGCTTGGAGGAAGGGCACAAGATAACCCATGTAGGACTATGCAATGACACTCTCCACTAGTTGTCCCTTATGCTTTGCTTTCTTGGTTGCCTCTGGAAGTGTGTTATGATTGTTGTCTTGGATTTACTTTGCTATTGATTATGATTGTTGCTGTTGATTTATCTATGATGTGTCTTTATGGTCTTGTGTTTACTATGATTGGATCTTGGTTGTTGTCATTTATGATCTATGGAATCTTCTATTGTTATTTTTGGAGTTATTGTTACTATGATTTCTTTATTGGGTTGGTCTTGTGGTGTTCTTGGTCGCAGTCACTTTCTTGTCAGCTCCTTAGCACGGGGGGTGGGTCTTCGGACCCACGTGGTCGGGTGGAACGTGCTAAGCACCCTATTGGGTCCCCAGTTGAGGATCGTGAGGTGCGGATTGGTGTTACTTGCGGCGACTCCAAAGTTATATCTGACGTGGAGCTGGTTATGATACTTGTATTCATCTGCTTAGTTGTATCATTCTATCTTATTGTATGGTTTTTGTTCATGTTGGAGAACACTGTTGTGTCATTGTTACTCTTGAGCATTGTAATGAAATGTAATGATATACCTTGTACAACTTTTGATGAATGGCAATTGTTATTCGATACGTTGTTTCTATGGAAATATGTCCCTTGAGTTTATATGATGATATAAAGTTTATCATTATGAGTTTTGAGGTAATATATATATATGTTGTAATTACGTACGTGGATGGTTTCTTATTAACGATTTATCATGTATCTGTTACATTTGTAAATGATTACTTTGTTATGGATTATGTCTTTTGCTTTCATTGCTTGTCGTCCTTGTATGGATTTAAGTTTTGTAATGACTCCTCATGTACCCCAAGGGACGTAAGTGTTAATGAATTTGTTTAATTGAGTTTCATGACTTAATGTGTATTTCGTGTAAGTTATGTTTACTTTTAAAAAAAAATTGTGTTTTTAAAAGTAAACATAAATTAAACATGAAATACACATTAAGTCATGAAACTCAGAATAAATTGAATAAATCCTATCAATGAAAAAGACATCCATAACAAAAGTAATCATTACAATAATACATAATCCCATGTCAACATAAAACATAATGATAAACTTTTATATCATGGAGACATATTCCATAAGCTGTTTGTAACAACAACACAGCCGATGAAGTTGTACATACATTCATTACAACTCAAGTAACTGATGTGTTCTCCCAGCTTTATGTTTTAGCTGTACAACAGATAAATGATGCAACACGAATGAATATAACTAATAAATTGGTATGAGTCATACAGGCGGTCTCACAATCCTCGAGGACAATGTAGCACGTTCCTGAAGACTTCGAGCCGTGACCGGGAATGCTGATAACTCTGAAAGCAATTCATGATCTTTAACCAGATCATCATGTGGCACGCCATGACACATCATGGTAAATCATTTAACCTGTCATAATCCAATGGAAAATGAAATCCGAACAATCTTCCAAGGCTGCTTGTCTTCTCTTCTTCGTTGCTTATTATCGCCTTCCTCCAGCGGCTATGGGATGACTCATCGGCGACTTTCCAGCCGTAACGCCTGACTCACCATTGATGCGCCTAATGGTATCTTGTGTCCCTATATTATTAGGTTTTCACTTGTTATGAACCTTCCCGTCGACGAAGCACTCTCCGAAATAAACTGGTTAATATATAACAGAAGAGCTAGAGACAACGGCGGTCATGCGTAAATCACCCGTGAAATGGTACAACCGCGAACAAATCATAATTACTATCGAAATGCAATCAATGAAAATTCTCACCTGCTGCTTTCTCAATGCCTCTTGAAGTTCAGCGGCCTAAACACCAGGCTCCCAGTAATACAAGTTTCCAAATAAACTCCAACACAAAATCAATGAATAAAAATCTCCTCAAATAAAGATAACACAAAAAGAAGAAACATCGAAATGGAAACATCCAAAATTCACCTTTAACATACAATTAAATCCAGTGAATAAAACTTGAAGAATAATAAACAATCAAATATATATTATCTATTCGACCATTAAGAAGTACTTTAGGATAACTAAGAAGTAATCTGAGCCCCCATTTTCTAAATAAAAAAATCTCAATAAACATTTAGAAACATTTATATCATCTTTTAAGTCTTACCAAGGGTTCAAGAGCAATAAGCTTCAACGAATATTTAATTCATTATTACATTTTCTCTTTACACTTATTTTGAAATCACATAAATTAACCAAACTATATTGGCATATTATATGAATATCTAATCACACGTTTAACACAACAAATTACTTTTAACTAAAACTAAATAATAAATAATAGAGACTATAAGAAAACAATCCCATGGTTCACTCACTACATAATCATTTAAAATAACACTACATTTTATATGTTTATCACTATAAAAATAATTTTAAGATAATTTGAGGAATCTATATAGACATTAAATAAAATACAAACAAAATTACTTTAATCATAATCACGAGATATATATAATTATACAGATATATATAAAAATATATATAACTATTGAGCATAAAATAATTAACTTACCATACAATGTCGTCAACCACAATAATTGAATCATAATTCATAAGTATTTGAATGCCTATTTAAACACAACCAGCATTGCTTTTCATTTAACTCAAGGTTTGTACTTATGCTTAACATATATAAATAACTAATCACATATTTCTGTATTTATAAAAGATATATATATATTTGATTTTACTTTGCTGCCGTTCTAATTTTACTCAAGTCAGAGGAAGGTTCACTGATTTGCGGTCAGACTAATAAGACCTTGTGTGTATTGGCTGCGAGAACAACTAAGCATTTGGGTAATAAGTGTGAATGTTATGCATGCGTAACCAACCATACTTAACTTGATATATATATGTATACATATACCTTAACCACTTTATATAAAATTGAATTATCAAAATACTCCGGCTTCTGTGAACACCAAACACACACAATAAGAGGATATATATATATATATTTACACCGCTTACTGCTTAATCACCGTTAACGTTTGCTCCAAATAAAGCGTAAGTATCAAACGCCATCATAAATCTTTTCCATCGAAGGTAATGAAGCGATTACTCGATACAGGAAAAGAAAGCAAATCACATATTAAGGGTTACATTTCAAAGTACAAAACACCAACTTAGACCATTGCAGTGAATTGCAGGATAGAAGCATGCAAGCTTAGAGGGTGGAAGCTACACAGGAGTAGGTCTATCGATGGCTTTAGAAAGCTTTCAAGGAAATGTAATTGGCAGGAGTACACCGAATTCCACCGTAATGGTTGTGCAAGCATGTACATCAAAAGTCGTTGTGGGTAAAGCCGAGAGAAAAGAAAGAAATACAGATCCCTAGAGAATTGCGTCGCTGCCTATGCTAGAGGATTAGCAGTGGGCTTTAGAAAATTTCAAGCATTTGCAATTAGCAGGAATAATAGGGACGCACAATTTGGGACACAAAATAGGTGCAAGCAGCCACGTAGGTTTAGAGAATGAGGCTGCGCACCACTTCACACAGCAACAACCCCTTTTGCGTTACATACAAAGTTGATCATTAGAAGTGCATGATTGACCTACAGGCCCGTGTTAGCTGCAAACAAGAAGTCCTCTAGGGAATGAAGGCATTCGATTAGGAAGGGGAAGGCGTATGCCGGCAAAATTAGCATGGGAAATTTTGATGCAAAGGCTAGGAAACTCTCATGGTAAAACAAACGATATAAAAATACATACATCCATCAAATACTATATGCAGGCCACTAAATCAAATTTCAGAAACAGTTTATTGCTATCGATAAGGATTGGTCATACAGTATGAAACATAATATACAGTGAAAAGAATTGCAGCCATCAAGAAGATGTTAACTCATGAAATGAACCAACTACAGGATAGTACCAAAATATATCTGTTGTCAAGACATAAGAAACTCTTCATGGAAGCAATTGGCTGAAAGGCACGAACTGAAGAACGGGATACCACAAAGAATTGTCTATCTCATGGAGTATATAATGACGTAATACCCAAATAATAAATATCTTTGTTAGAGATGAGAGGATGAAAAATTTGCGCGACTAAGATCAAGAACCTAGTTATTAAGGTAAATAGTTAATAAGATTCATCTCAAGAAATCCAATACGAATATGTTACTGACCTTTTTGAATCGACCAAGATGAGTACATCGATGGTACCTGTTTACTATTCTTCTCTACGATGATCCCTTCTTCCTCAGCCTTCTCCCTTCGCCTCTGTTCTCTCATCCCCAATCTTGGCTGCTCTTTTGTTTTTTTTATCGCCCTCGACTCATAAAATTTCCCACCGATATTGCAACACTGGAAAAGGCTTCCTATTTTGTGGGGAAATACGATAGTTGAAAGAAAGTATGGCCCGACCAAAATTTGCTTTCGTTCACCCCAGAAAAGATCCTACGCCAACCACCAGAAGATCCATTCAAATTCATCCATACGGAAAAATCTGCGAATGCTTTCTTTTACAAACCGATCCTCGATCCACCCCCCCATGTTTGTAGTTTTATTCTGCTTTAAAACAAACCCAAAAAAAGAGAAAAGTATCAAAAAAAATTCCCAAAGAAAAGAATAGCAGATAAGATCCTTCATACATATCTTCAATTCTTGCGTATCACCACCTTGTTCTCCTTCCTTTTTCTATCTTTTCTTGCTTTTCTTGCTATTTACTCTTCAGTTTGAAATCCTCTCTTTATCCGCTTTTCTATTTTTGTGTATTGACTTTAGTTTTAAATCTTATCTTCATGATTTTTCTTTGAAAACACATTGTTTTATCATATTTAAATAATTACTCCCACATAATGATAAATACTCAATTAAATATAATATTTTTACAATGAAATTTAATTTACGAAATAATAACTATTTAATTTTTCATTTAATTTTCCCACCTACATTTAATTTACCATGCAGGAAAATTCTAATTTGATTAATGAATTAAACAAGGCCATGATCATATTATGTACCATCTGATAATGCACATAACAACTATACACAAATAAACACTTATACCAACTCAAATACGCTTTTAACAAACGATGACCACCCACCAACAACTTACTTGTATGCCAAGAACGACCACAACGGAGGGGCACTACAAACTATACAATTTGCTACTGACACTAAATAAGATGGAAACTTTATTTGTGCATCTTCTACTAGAATTTTGTCACATCTTGCCTTTGCACAAATTGACTATTGAATTGAGAAAGAAAAACTAATTAAATATGTCTTTTTTTATTATTGGGTATTTGAAAGATATTAAAATAAAATAAAATAAGTAAAAAGAACTTATTTAATTCACTAGAATTATCACATGTATAATATATAAAATATTTATTACTAAATGAATTCTTAATTGACTTAGAAGAAAACATAAACTAAATAACTAAGCAATTTAATCTAAATTGCATGCAATTAAAATGAATGTCATAAAGTGAACCGGTGTGCATGTAATGTTTTTTCCTACATAGAAGGGAGCGGGGGAAACATGAATCGACCGTTATAAAAAATGGTGCTTTAATGGTCGATTTATATTTTAGGGAAAGGAGGTCATCTAATATGGTGATATTTATGTTTTGGTGGTGGGATAGTAATTGTGGGGGTGCATGTTTAAGTAAACCTCCTCTCTTGTTTGGCCGAGCTTAACTATCACACTCTAAGTCGTTGACTATTTAGGTGGTCGGGTCCATGTGGGGCCCCCTTAACCCATGCTTTTTAATTTCCCTTAACCCAACATTTTCAAATCTTGGCTGCAATTCAAATTTGTTGTTCCCATTTCTATACTAGTTTGCGATTGTCATTTCCACCGTTTGAACGCTTGGTTTTAATTTTAGTCCCACATTCGTTCCTTACAAAGAATAGATCAATGCAACTCTTTATATCCAGTTTACAGCAAAGAGCGATCTCACGAACAAATCTAGTAGAAGATAAAAATGTCGTATATTTTTTATTTGATTTGTATATATTAAGTAATAATTATTTAATTAAACTATGTGTATTTTAAAAATTAATATTTATATTGAATATTGAATATTTTCTAATGATTAATTATATTTAGTAAAATACATATTTAATAACATACTACTTATATTTAATGATACTTATTCAACAACATATTATTTATTATCATTTAAAAAATATTACTTATATATTTAATAATATTTTAATGAATATTGTATTAAGTCATAAAAATAAGATTGAAAAGAGGAAATATTAAAATTACACAGAATGTTTATATTCAATAAAATTTTAATGAATATTACTTAATATATTTAATAATGTTATTGTATTTAGTCATAAAGATAAGATTTATAAGAGGAAATATTAAAATTACATATAATGCTTATATTCAAATTCAATGATATAAATATGTTATGGGTCATATAGATGAGTCATCTAGATGTTCATTATTTAAAGTGTTGTAGGTTTAGGGTTCAATTTTGTTTCTTAAAATGTTATGGGTAATATAGATGTTCATTATTGATAATGTTTAGAAACACCATTATGAAATCTACTAAATTGTGAGGCTTGTGTTATCTCGTATAGATTCCAAAATGATAAGTAAATGTCTAAAAAAAAATATTTGGTTCATATACATGTCTAAGAGATTGAACTAATGTGCAAAAAGGAAGCCTATCTACAAGACTCAACTAGCAAAAAAAT
This sequence comes from Sequoia sempervirens, assembly GCA_007258455.2. Lineage (NCBI taxonomy): Eukaryota > Viridiplantae > Streptophyta > Pinopsida > Cupressales > Cupressaceae > Sequoia > Sequoia sempervirens. The sequence goes on from VDFB02058242.1 coordinate 24,676,480, forward strand.
GATGCTTAGGATCTAGTTGCCTTGATCTTCTAATATATGAACCTCAATATAGATTGATGATATTTAATAATAATTTTAAGGAATGTGCTAAATTGCAAGGGTTTTTTTCTCCCCAATTAGATCCCTAACTAAACCAATTCCATGACTTAGGAATAATAATTAAAGGCATGATGATAAATGTTATGATAAAGTGCTATTACATTACTCTCAATGAAAGTTCTCTTTTGATAAATCTCCTAATAATATTTAATAATCTTAAATGGTTGAGTGAATGTCTTTAAATAAAATGTAGCATGCAAATCAACACACACATGCACTAGGTAAGCTCACAATGACTAACAGGATGGTGTTGCCAAGATTTAAAATTTGAATTTTAAAAGTGTAGTGTTCAAAATTACAAGTATGGATGATCAAGGTCAAGTTTGCACTAGTAGATCTTATCCAAGATAGGGTAATTCCATGAGATAAATTCACACAAGCATTTGCCACTTGTAGACTTATTATTGCACAAAGGACAATCTAGTCAAAGTGTGTCAAAAAAATAATGAAAAGGGGCATGGATATATCATTAAATTTTTCTCCCATATTGATGTACATGTGAACTTATATGATGGTTCATATCAAAGTAAACAATATATCAACAAATAGATTATTTAAATATTTTAAAATACTACAATGATGTAGATTTACTTAAAACATATAGTTCACCATTATATTATCCTCCCAATAATAACTCCACCAAAAACATGCAAAATTGAAAAAGCATCATGTAATGAATAACATCCATCAAATGTTTAAAATAAATATGGGGACTTAATTTATATGTTAATTTATTATAATTCGTCACTTAACATAAAGGTTGCACTTTATATTTATAAAAGGAATTTCATATTTATATTTATTGTTTGACTTTTGAATTTAAGTTTGCAATAAATAAAATGAAAAAGGTTGGAGTTGCATTAGAATTAATGTGATTATAAGATATTTTAAGGTCCTTTTTACACTTAATCCCTCCTAAACAAGTGGAATTAGCTTATGGATTTCAAAATCGTGTTAACTTTTTTCTTTGGCTAGAGCCAATTTTAATTGTGTAAATTCTTTTCTCTTTAAGCAATATATTTCTCTTTATGTTTGTTGGGCGCTTTTAAGGTTAGCCTATTAATAAGCTTATAAATTTTTTTGGTTACATAATAAGGGAAATAGAAAACTTTATGCAATCTTGGGATTTAAAAAATATTATTTTTTATGGTGTTTCTTTTATATTAAGTGGGTTTTAAAAGCTTATCCCTAAACAAAGTTAAAATTGATCTAGTCTCTTTATTAAGAGATTTTATTTAATAAGTTTAATATTAAGTCTTTTGGATCTACTATTTTTGGGTCCATTGTGAAAGGCTTGGTGATTTATTAAGGACTTTTAAAGGGTTAGGAGGTCTTCAATTAGAGAAAAAAATAAATATTTGATATTTTTTTCATTGTGTTGGTCATTGAATGGTAAGAGTTACCTTCTTGCTTCTACTAGGGTGTGTTTATCTAAAGCTAGGTCTTGTAAATCTATCAAGTATACGAACAATATTTTAGTTAATGAAAGCTTTAATCCTTAAGATACCTTTTAATTTAATTCTAATACACCTGTGTAATAGAAAAGAGCTTATTCTATGATTTAGTAACATTGAGCCTAAGAAGCATTTTTCTTAAGTGGATGTTTTTTATTTAAAAATTAAGTGTGTGCATTGTCATTTTAAGTAAGGATTTTAAATCTTGTTTATTCTATGGACATGTTTGGTGTATTATTTTAGTGTCCTTGAGCTAAGATTTTCTATAAAAAAAATTCTTCCTTTTTGGAATAGAAGTGCAAATAAGAATTCAGCTTGTTTGATATTTTATTTGGGAAAATAGTTAGTTCCCCACATTTATATAATTCATTTGAAAAAATTTCTATTGAGATTCTATATTTTTTATGGATTGCTAGGAATAATCATGTTTCTCAAGACAAGAATCATTTTCTCACTAGCCTTTCTAGAAATTCAAATTTACTATGGTCAATAATGTGGGGTTGTAGTTGCATATAAAAATAGGAAATACTTAACAAAGTTTATTGATGATGATCCCAAAGCTCTTAGTGACCTCAAACCTCACACATAAGGTATCTTTAATTAGTTATCCTTTGATAATGATAGTTGACACTAGTAGAAAGATGTGATTATTGGTAGTGATGATCATAATATTTGAATATTGCTCTTTGTTTTGAGCACCATGTGGATACTTCTATTTTGAAGGTTGTTTGGAAGAATATTAGTTCTAATATTCTTGTGGATGGCATTGATGTTCTATCTTATTTTCATTTGAGGATTCTAAAGAGGCTAAGAATGATGTTCTTCATCCTGTATCTTGGTTTGTTATTAATAGTCTCTCTCAAGTTGTTGATTTTATTCCTATTAAAGGAATAAAATTTAACAACTTATAAAAATACATGAAAATGACAAATTACAAGGCTCAATGCCTATTTTGAATAGTATATTGTAAAATATGAACTTTAAAAAAAAATAGGGTAAAGTAGAATGCTTAAACTCTAAAAAAATCAAGAATTTTTATCTTTTGCATTAGAAATTCCTTCAATTGTAGGCTCACCCTTTATTTCTTCTGCATTTCCATAAATTCAAAATGAAAGATTTTTTTGAGAATTTATATATATTTTACAATCAATTCATTTCTAAAATGATTATTTCTATCTATATTTTAGACTATTTAAAAGTTTTATGATTTAAAACTTTCTCCTTAATCAACACTTGAGCATTTAAATCTATAATGATAGTCAAGTGAGGAATATTTTGATCATTTATCTCTTATTCTTCTTGGAAATCCTTAGTTAATTAATATTTTTTTGTTCAAAGGCTTGAATTTACCCAAGAATTTGTAGCTTCAACTATTATGTTACATCCTTTTATCACTCATCTCATTATTTCAATCCTTTGTTACTTTATCAATAGATTTCATTTTCTCCAAAGATGATGCCTCTATGTAAGAGATGATGATTATAGGATTAATAGAATTAGCTACTATTTGTAAGGGATAAACTAGTTACTTGATATATGCTTGGAATTTGGCAACTTGATCCTTTAATTTCTTCTTGGTCTTTTCAACCTTCTTCATTCTTGACACAATAGTAGAGGTGATCATTTGGACTTTTTGAAATTTTTTGTTTTCTAATATGTTGTCTAAGATTTATTGTAGTCATATGGTATTTTTCATCTCGTAGGTCTCTATCATTTTTTTCAACGATAGGATTAACTATTTCATCTATCCTAGAACTTGTAGCTTCCCTTTATATTGTAGATAAACCTTTTGCTTCTTTCTAGCTCTAGGTGTATGAATCGTTGATATGATGCTAGAAAGATCTTAGGATGCAATCTTTACTATTGATTACCTATATATTATATATTTAATTCTAACAAAATAGACACCTATGAAAGAGTCTACCATTTGTTGTTGTCATTGTGGTCATATAAAATAAATATCTAGCTAACATACTTATTTACTCACTTGCTCTTTTTCTTGACCTATAATTTTATTATCTTTTTCTTTCTTTTGTGGAGTTGGAAGTATGAATGTTAAAGGCACATGGAATATTTTGTTGATTATCACCAACTTGTTATTGTTGAATTGGACCTTGATCCTTATTGACTTGTTATTTTGTTTGCTTATCTTGGATTTTTTTTTTTTTTGGTCGGTACAAAGTTTATATTTTATTAATAAAAGTAACAAAAAGATTACAACAACTGTATCAGGATTCCCTTATGAGATTAGCGCCCACTGCTCTAGCCATACTATCAGCGAGCACTAACCAGGCAAAACAAAAAACTACCCTCCCCGTCTTACAAACATAGAAAATGCCATAAGAGGCTTTTCAAGAGAAGCTAACACCAATGCTGAAACCAGAAGCTACAGAATACTGCGCTCAAAGCACTAACTAGCAGAGACCAACAGACCCATACCATAGACAAACCCCACCAGACCGAGAATGCAAGATACCAACGCTACCAACAAAACACCCCAAAAACAAAGAAGCACCAGAGTTTTGAAAGTAGAGTATTCTTCCAAGATTTTCAGAAAAACAAAAACCATACCAAGGATGCACCACCAGCCAAAAAACCACATACAACACTTAGCAAGGGAAAGTTATCTAGCGTTCCTTCCTCTTTTGCCACGGCCCCTGCCTCTGAAGCGTCTTCGCCTTGCTGAGCTACTTGGCTGGCCATTATTCCTGCGTCGCTCTTCTTCCTCTTGTTGTCGAAGAACAAACTTTAAATGCTCCCACGCTGTGAAGATTGAGATCTTATACTCCTCCCTGTCCACACGTTTCCTCCACCTCACAAATGGTAGTAACCCCTCCTCCGTCGCTTCATCCATGTCTTCGATACCTTCAGAAACACCATAACCCTACCCAGGGACTGCCCATTCCACCAATGATTCCATTTTCCCCAAAAGTTCATCAAAAAGAGAACTCATCACCCATTTGATTATCACAACCTCTTCATTCAATTCCATTCCCCAAGCAAATATCATCGAGGCAATGTCCGTATTCAGACGACCTCGATGTGTTGCTTCCATGAAGTGCGGTCCCAGAGTTTCCAAAACCGCTTCAATTATCTCATCCTGCGGGATCTTTAGCAAATACCACAGCTGAAATTTTGAGACAGGACCGAAGAACCCCTGTTGTTGTAATTTTGTGTCGAAGCCATACATAGCTTCCATTTTTACAACATCACCCGCACTTCACCACATTGCCCACCGCTAAGAAAACCAGACAGAGGCCGAAAGGATAACCGAACAAAGCTTATGTAAAACAGACAAAGCTTTTGAAAGACGCCTCAAATTGATTTAAACGTCCTTCCCCTGACTCAAAAATCAACTTGCGCCACCCCCACCCAGGCACGTACCAGAATAGCATTAAATTCCTGTCTTACCTTCATAGAAAACCTCAGGTGAAATTCGCCAACGCCGTCGCTGAGCCATTATCAAAACAAAAACATACGCCCACACTTCAACACCATTAAAACGCTCTGCCAAAGATTAATACCTTGTACCTTCAAGATATCGCATCCTTTTTTGATGTACATAAAAATCGATACGCCAACAATACGGAAGACCACTTGCCACGACATAAACCTTAACACTAGAGCAAAAACACAGGACAAGAAAGTTAAACTGAAAACTACTCCACGTGGCGGAAGTCTTCCCATCTTAATTCTCCGGATTCTGCAAAAGAGATTGCCCACTTGGACAAAGCGTCAGCTTCACCATTACCCGCGTGCTGAATATGACTAATTTCAAAGTGATCAAAGGATTTTAAAGAATTTATAATGGCACTAACAATTACTTATAAATGCCAAGCCAGAGCTCCCCCATTTACAATTGACTAAACAATTACCTGAGAATTGCCTTCCAGATGTAAGTTTTTAATTCCCAAAAAGAGAGCTAATTCAACAGCCAGGAGGGCTGCTTTTGCCTCTGCCACATTATTAGAACCAGCTTCCGAATTTCGAGCCCCAAGGGCTATTATATTTCCTTGACTATCTCGGATAATTGCCCTTGCACCAGAAGGGCCTGGGTTGCCTTTTGCCGCCCCATCAAAGTTAGCCTTATACCAGCCCTCCTTCGGTTTCTCCCAAACAACCCTCTCCAGAGAAACCTGAGAAGCAATATGCTCCACTTTCATATTCCCGAAGTGGATCTTGAGACCCGGCCACATTCTTTGAATTCTGCTATCTTCTCCTATAAATGAGAGTTTCCAGTGTTGGGAACGAGATGCCGCAGCATTTACCACTTCCGTAATAGCTAAATCAATTATGTTTTTGATTCTTGGGACAGACTCCTTCTTATCCTCAAAAATTCTTCTATTTCGTTCCTTCCACAGTTCCCAGATCACTATAAATGGGCATACCACCCAAACACTTGAGAAGAAAGAAGCACCCTTGATCACCGGCCACCCTTCAAAAACACCTTTTAATGAGTTTTGCCAAGGGCCATGCCACCCAAGTTTAAGACGGAGATCATCCCAACATGAAACAACAATTTTACAATCTAGAAGAAGGTGGTCAATTGATTCCTTAGCTTCATCACAAAGGACACACTTTGTTGGCCCAGCAAAACCCAAACGTTTCCTTCTTTCCCCAGAGAGTATTCGACCCTTTACTGCCAACCAAGCAAAAGTACCAGCTTTGGGTAAACAGTCCTTGCTCCAACATAAATTTTTTGCCCAAAAGACTTCCTCCATACCAGAGTCCAAGAGTTGATACCCTAATTTAACTGAGTAGTTCCCGTTTAGAGAACCACACCAAACCACTCTATCCGCACTATTAGAAAGGAGAATTTGACGTCCCTTCAGGAAGTCCTTCATTTTCTGAATTTGAACATTCGATAATTCAGCACAATCAACATCTTTCTAGACCCATTCCAGCCCCAAAGGTCCCTGTTTGAGTGCTAAATAGTTACAAACTTTATCACCCCATTTTTGGAGAAAAAACTCCCTTAACTCCTGAGCCCCTTCAGCTTCCTTCAGAATTGGGAGTCCATTCCAAGAATCGTCCCAGAATTTTGCTTGCTGACCATTACCTATTTGCCAAGTAAGGTGATCAACAATCACAGGTCTACACTCCATAATGAAGTTCCATATTGCCGATCCTTTTACAAGATTTTGAATGGTGAAAATCCGAATATCTTCCATTGAATCTAAATACTTAGCCTTTAGAATTTTCACCCATAAGAGATGCAGGTTTGTATAAATGCTCCATACAAGTTTTGCACCTAAAGCTTCGTTCATCACATTCCAATTTCTCAGACCAGCCCCTCCTTTCTCTTTAGGGTTACATATTTTTTCCCATGCAAGCAAAGGGATTTTATCAAACTCATTAGCTCCATTCCAAAAGAACTTACGCATTCGCTGGCCAATTAACTTCACCACCTTCTTCGGAATCTTCAAACACATCATAGAGAAAATAGGGATTGCAGAAATAACACTTTTTAACAGGAGTAAACGCCCAGCAGCAGTTAACCATTTGCTCTTCCAGCTACTCATCCTATTTAAGCAGCTGTCAACTAAGTCTTTCCAAATATCAGCTTTGTTCGATCCCCCAAACAGGGGGATACCTAAAAACTTACTAGGAAGGGAACCCACACGCATGCCTAAAATTCTACAGATTTCCACCTGTTTTGCAATGGGAACATGGAAAAAGAATACTTCAGATTTACGCCAATTAATACATTGACCAGATGCTTTCCCATAAGCATCAAGAGAAGTTTTTATAACCCGAGCCTCTCTAAAAGAGGCATCGCCCATAAGAAAAGTGTCATCAGCAAATTGAAGATGAGTAATCGGATCTAGCCCATCCGCGACAGCAATGCCTTTCCATTGCCCACAATTTCTTTTCTTGATAATCAGTCTTCCCAATGATTCAGCCAACAAAATAAACAAAAAAGGGGAGATTGGATCTCCCTATCTGATACCTTTACTAGACTCAAAAAAACCTTGAGGACTCCCATTTAAAAGGACAGAGAAACGGGGAGAGTTGATACAGCTTTGTATCCAGCCCACCCAACTACTGCTAAAGCCAAACCTTTCCAAGACTTTTAACAGGAAACTCCTGTTCACCTCATCGTAAGCCCTTCTAATATCAAGTTTCACCATAAATTTTTCCACTTTCGCTAACCTTACCGAGTGAACAGCCTCATGAACAACTATGACACCTTCAAAAATGGATCTGTTTGGAGAAAACCCACTCTGTTCTGCTGAAATTACTGAAGGTAACACCTTTTTCAATCTGTTCGCAATCACTTTGGAGATAATTTTGTATAAGGTGTTACAAAGGGAAATTGGGCGAAAATCCTCAAAGGTATTCAGATCATTCCTTTTAGGGATCAAAGCAATAAACATGTTATTCAGCTCCTTTAACACAAAACCCCTACTCCTAGATTCTTCCACCACTTCCCATAAATCTTGAGCCAAAATTTTCCAAAATTTTTGGAAGAAAAGGGCAGGGAAGCCATCCGGTCCAAGAGCCTTGTCACCCCCTAGCCCAAAAACAACTTTCTTAACTTCTTTCAAGGACACCTTTTCCATTAGCATGACATTCTGTTCAGCAAAAACTAGTTTTGGTAAGTTTCCCAGCAACTCCCAATCGGTATCTATCAGATCCCTATCTTCCTTGCACAGACCCGAGAAAAACTACACAGCTTCTTTGGCTATAAGAGACTCCTCAGTCAGTGAGACACCTTAACTATTCTTGATTTCTTATCTTGGATATTAGTATCCTTATTATCTTGTAAATTAATGGGCACTTTTATTTGTTCACCTTGTTTTTTCTCTATAATCCTCAAGGATCAATGGTTTAGGCTTGTATCCCTATTATCCTTATTGAGATGTAAATGTTAGAAGATAAAAGTGAGTGAATTCTAATAATTATTTTTTTTGCTAGTTGATTGTTGTAACTATAGGTTTAGGCTTGTAAACTAATTCTGTTTTGTAGACACATATCTAAACCAAAGCAAAAAAACATTTTGTTTGCGTATTTTAAAGCATTTATAGAATCTAGCCCTAAACCTCTAACACTTTAAATAACATCTACATCTATAATATATTTGTATCATTGAATTTTAAAATAAGAATCAAATTTAATTTATTTAATTGTAATATTAATTCCTTCATATTTAAATAATAAATCATAATAAATAACATTTTTTCATTAGAATAAATAACTAAATAAAATAACATCATTAAATATATATTTTATTAAATATAAGTAATATTCATTAAAAATATTAAATATAAATTATATATTATTAGTTATATATTTTACTAAATATAAGTTATAATCATTAGAAAACATTAAATTTATAAATATTAACTAATATTAATTTTTAAAATAAAAATATTTTAATTAAGTAATTATTACTTAATATACAAATAAATTAAAATAAATACAATATTTTATACTTAATAAATACAAATAAATATAATATTTTAATATTATTAAATATAAAATAATTATTTGACACACTGTGCAAAATACCACGTACTTATCAATTTCTATCTTCTATTATTTTGTCTGTGAGCTCACCCAAAACTGTAAACAGGGTTTCTTGATATAAAAAGCTGCATTGATCCTATTCTTTGTAAGGACGAATGTGGGACTAAAATTAAAACCCAGTGTTCAAATGGTGCAGTCCTATCAAACGATGGAAAGGGAAATCACAAACTAGTATGAAAATGGAAACATAAAATCTAAACTACAGCCGATATTTGAAAAGCTCGGGTTAAGGGAAATGGAAAAGCATGAGTTAAGAGGGCCCCACATGGACCCGGCCACTTAAGCAGTCAACTGCTTAAAGTGTGTCGATTAAGCCGCCTGCTCTTGTTTAAGGGGGGGAAATTGTGTAATTAGAATGCGCAGAGAGGATATATGGTTTCAACTAATCATTTTGCATGGCAATGTTAGCAGCTTCATTGATTATCGATTTTTCCAAGGTTTACCTATAAAACCTTGCATTGGCCTCACGTGTAGGGGATTCAGCAGGCAAGTGGTTTCTTCCTTAGAACTTGGATTGAGAATGCATTGGGAGGTTGGCTCCATTAAAAGAACCCAACCTTGATTCACTGAGAAGGGGGTGACTTGAACACAAGAGGAGGTGAATTCCAAGCATGAATACGAGGAGAGTAACGTTTCCTAAGAGCTCCCACAAGGTATGTATGCTTGAGTAAAGTAAATCCCTACTCTCCAGGATTCATCGAGATGCTCACATTTGACAGAATTTTCATAGTCTAGTAGTCGACTCCCTCTAATCTCAACATCTTTTACTACTTTCATGGTTGCTTCCTTTTATGTCGAGGTTGTAAATCACCAGTATTTCTCACCTCCATTGCCACACCACTTTTGAGTATCCATCCCCTCAGACAAAACTCCATTTATTCATGCATTACGTTTTATGATGCATTGTTTGCCAACTATAAGCACATCAATTCATCTTTAAAATTACTTGGTTCATAATTTCATATAAGCAACAAGGTACATTCATTGCAAGTAAAAGTATGCTATGATAATTTGTTATATGCATGCAAGCATTTCAAAAGGATTTAAAATGGAAAGTAAACAAACTTTTCAAAAGCACATATCATAGAAATGCAGTGATTTCAATATAAGAATAAGAAAGTATTAATTAAGAAGGTATAGCTCATGTATGTATGTATGTATGTATGTATGTATATACATATATATTTACATATCGGTTTATATTTTGTATGAGTATACGTTCTTATAATAATAAGAGTTTGATCCAGAAAGTGAGAGTTCCTATTTCTTCTTAAGAAAATCTACCTTTCAATAATGTATGAGGGAAAATTGTTCTAGAATGATGTTAATAAGCCCAAGATAAACAAAGATAATAACACTATTAAACACTTATCTTGCTTACAGGGTCACATGACATGGTTATTATCACTTTATAATGATTATAGATTCATATTAAAAACAAGTCATTAGGCTCTTTTGGATGTATTCTTGAATCAAGGTTTCATAACACACTTCCATGTATCTAATTAATGAGTAATAATACAATTTACATAAGAGGCAATAAGATGCTAAACAAATTATATACCAAGGGATTATATCTAAGAAAAATATTCACCCTTGCCTCATATATGTCCATTTGAAGAATTAGGTTTTCTCATATCCTTGTCAACTTAGATAATTTATCTCAAATATTTGTTGTTCATACTTCTATCTTTTAAGACTATGCTACATCTTCAATATCCCTTAACCCACATCATTTCATTATCTACTCTTCTTATTCACAAAACATCCTTATCAAACTCATAATAGCTTTTAACCCTCTCATATAAAGAATGCATTTTTATATTCTTCTCTTATTTAGAATTGAAATTGGAACCTAGAATATCTCTTAAACATGGCTCTAGGAGAATTCACCGTCACGGAAAATTCACCGTCACGGAAAATTCACCGTCAAGTAAAATTCACCACCAACAATTCACAGCAGTGGGTGAATTGCTAGCGGTGAATTTTACTTGGTAATTTTCCGTAGGTGAATTTTTCGTGACAGTGAATTGCTGGTGGTGAATTTTTCATGGCAGTGAATTGTTGGTGGTGAATTTTCCATGATAAATTGTTGACATAATAATAATAATAATTAATATTTTTTATTTATTTATTTTTTCATTATATCTATAATTCTTTGCATATGCATAACTTACTAGTACATCTATTCTTACAAATATCTATCATCAATATTATATAAATAAAAGTCAAGATATAAGTTTATATATATATATTAACATTTGATAGTAAAAGACATTAATATTTTCCTTTGAATTCATGATGAAGATCAAAATATTATTAAATGACAATTAAATTGGCCAGGCAAATGAAGGCGGCGAGAATTTTTTTCCTAGATTCAAGACATTTACTTAACAGTGGAAGAGGGGGAAAATGAATAATTTACTGGCCACCATATTGATAAATTGGCAATTGCACTAGTTTTGTTTAACCCGCCCTTGGAAGAACCTTCGAGTATGTTCTGATTACTGCACGGCAACTAAGTTATCTCCCAAGTTTCTTTGTAAAAGAAATTGTTCTGAAAGATGTGAACCATTTCCATCCTTTTAAACAGGGACTTCGTTCTTGTGGAGAACGTTGGTGATGCTAAATGAAATACTCCGAAAAATGGCTTGCACTATAGTGAAACGCGCTGTAGACATGCGTGTAAAATGTGTAAGCATAGTCAAGGCATGTGAACTATTTGATAGAATGCCTCAATGATTCAGGGGTCTCATGAAATGCCATGATCGAAGGCAGGGTTTTAGAAACTTTCTTGCGAATGCAAATGTAGGTGATTAACGAAATGGATAAAGGACGTGAGGACGCGATTGGGGGATCTCCAGTAGAGAAGCATGCCGAGAAATGAATAAATCACAGGCTATAAATGAGATCTAGTGGACGAAACTCTTCCCAGGATAAACAAAACCTTATTAGTGGAATAAGCGATAAGAGGCATGATAAGGAGGTCTCAGATCAGAAAATACAACAAAGACTATTCAATCATGCATGAATATTTTATGAACAGATCTAAAAGGGAGTATAAAGAATCGGGGCATATATATATCTGGATGGATTTGCATGAATATTTTATGAACCCTAAATATCTGGATGGATTTGCATGATTCGAAGAGCCCTAAATTTCTTCTAGTCGAGCACAAAATAAAACATTTCATACATAAAGAAGCCCATAAGTAGCTTACCGGCGCATATAGCATTGCGATGATCTTGAAAGCATCATTCCTCAGTAGCCTCCCTTCTTTAAATCATCGAGCTCTGGAACGCATGCACTCCAGTTTATGCTAAATGGTGTTCGCCATCTCATACCAGCTTCCCCAACTAGGCTCTAAGCTGGATATTCCCCTTTGTTACAACGTTTTTGTCTCAATAGAAAAGAAAACAGAACCATCAAGAATGCAAGGGTTTCTTCAGGGTATTTGCGGAAGAAAGCCCACCCTCTCTTCCAAACAGAGGAGCTTCTTTTTCATGCTTCCATTTCTCCTCCTACCTTTTTGCATCAACTTCCGTTTTTTTTTGTTATAATGACAGACTATTGCAACGTTGTATGAGCGGCCCAATCAAGTCGTATGCATTCAATTTAAAGCGAGGAGTTTGATACACATATGGGGGAGAAGACCTAGTAGTTGGGCATCTTAATTTTGTGTTTCTCAAAATCTTATATATAAATTTTAAATCACTCTCAATTTTTTACAGCGGCTTACTTGGCAAGTCCCCTACTTATAACTAAGGTTTTAGGGCCACATCATCAAATATGATGCCACATCAACATGCTTTTTGTCAAGGTGTCCAAAAAGGCCCAAAAAAAGTGAGACCAATACTTGTGCATCAACATCATGTTTTATTGGACGTTGATGTGGCATCACATGATTTGTTGCTTTTTAGATCTAAAGAATACAAATTTCATTTAATTATGGGTAGTCATTATCAACACTAACAACTTGAAAGTCACAACTATTGGTCCAATATTGTTAAAAATATTGTGCATTATAGAAACAAATGCTCACAACTATTGAAACATGCTCACGATGCTTTCCCCTACTTGCATCTAGCGTTCTGCTAAATGTTTCAAGTTCCTTGTTTAAGTTTCTTTCTGCATTTGGCATACATGTTACTAGGCTTGTTCCTTTTTCTATCGTGAGTGCATTTAGAGGTGGTTTCCATTTCCTTCTAATGCCTTGATTAGCAACTTCCAACAAACACTCTATATTAGTGTTAAATCATGCCATGCACTACCATTAATCTAGGCTCAAATATTGCCATTCCCTAGAGATAGTAATAAACAGGGAAAATATGGGAAAGTGGGTTAGATATTATTTCCCTTTTAAACACAAACTTTCCTTAAATTATTTCCCTTTTTAAGTGAATCTTTATAAGATAGATATATATGTGCAAAGATGGTCTCTTTTATTTAAAGAAAATATACATTTGTCTTATCTGTTTATGTAACTAGCATACATATATTAAATATTAATATATATAAAATACACCAAGAGTTATCTTTTCTCGAGGTGCCTATTTTCATCAACTTATTCAAAACAACAGTAAACTACCCATATGCTATCACCATTTCAATCAATCAAATAATACATGAACAAAAAAAATCAAGCAGAAAGACTCAATAGCGAAATAAAGCCATAAAAGACTCAATAGCACATTAGTGGTTAAATGCAAAGATGCTTAGTTGTCTTATGAGTTCCCCATGAAATTTGAATTGACTGATTTTAATTATAATTTGATTTTCAATACATATGTCCAATTTCTTCTTTAAACAAACGTGATACAATTGTCAATTAAAATAAGATCAAATATCCCACTCAATAATAAAACAACCATAAATAAAAAGCAATAAACCTTACAATTCCTTGAATCTTTGTTTTATTTTATTGCAACAACAATTATAACAATGCAATTGGTTTCAACAAGACTAAAGCCCCTCAAAGCCTCACTTCATAATTTTCCTATCTACGCCCTGAGCCTCTTCAAGATTCCTGCTAAATTTGTTGATGCTATAGAAAAGATTCAAAAAAGATTTCTATGGTTGGGTGTTGAAGAAAAGAAAAGACTTCCTTTAATTGGATGGAATCTAGTTTGTAGACCAAAAAAGCCTGGAGGATTAGGTCTTAGAAGAATCAAAACAGTTAATAAAATTCTTCTAGCAAAACAAATTTGGAGAATCTTCTCCTCTTCAGGGGAATGTACATATATCCTTGCTAGCAAATATTTAGAAAACAATTGTTCCTTTATTATTCTAAAGGATTCCCACCTTCTTCCTAGAGGTTCTACTTGCTGGAATAATCTAATCAATGGTAAAAATATAGTGGACTCTGGAACTGGCTGGCAAGTGAGAAGCGAAAACCATACTAGATTCTGGGAGGATAGATGGCTTTTTAAGGAGCCCCTTATAAAAACTATTTCCTTTAGTGAATGGGCCGAGAATTGCAAGGCCCGTTACGACTCTTATGTGAAAGACTACAGAGTGAATGGTAAATGGATGGATCTATGTTTGTCAGTCAAGCTCTTGCTCCTATTCAGTTTTCGTTGATGGCTGTTAGACTTTGCTCTGATCAGTTGGAAGATCATCTTGTCTGGTTTGACAAACCCTTGGGCAATTATTCTATCTCGTCTGCCTTTGCCAGGATTACTTCATCTCAGGACTCTCCTCCTTTTTGGTTGAAGGCTTGGTTCAAACATTTGATCCCTAAAATCAACATTTTTTTCTAGATCCTTCTCCAAAACAAGGTGCTCATGATTGATAACCTTTGAAAATGCCGATTTCAAATACCTAACAGATGTTTTCTTTGTAAGACAGAGGCCGAATCTGTGCATCATTTGTTCCTTCATTGCTTATTTGCTGCTGCTATTTGGGAAAAAATAATCAGTTTGTGGCATCTTTCTTGGGTTTTTCCTTCGACCATTGAAGACTTCTTCCTTCAATGGAAAGCCCCGACAAAAAATTCTTTGCTCAGGATTTTATGGGATTTCTCTTTCCCTCATGTTGCTTGGGGTCTTTGGAAAGAACACAATAATATAATTTACAGAGATAAAGAAGCTCTTGTGGATATTGTTTTTGATAAAATTGTCAGATTCTTGAAGGAATATGTCACTGTCATTTCCTAGAAGGTTTGCATTTATGAGAAAGCGGTACACTCGTCCTATGACCTTATAGTTGCTAAGGATTGGAATATTAGCCTTGACTTGCCTTGCACCCCTAAGAAAGCCAAGAAGGATAGAGAGGGTGTTCGCTGGTCTTTTCGCCTAATGGATGGGTCAAAGCTAACTTTGATGGTGCGGCTAAAGGTAATCCGGGGGCGGCGGGCTGTGGTGGAGTCATAAGGGATTCCTTTGGCAATTTCCTTGGTGCAACAGCCTCTCCTCTTGGTTCCCAAACCAATCATTTGGTGGAGGCTGTTGGCGCTTTTCATATTATAAATTTAGCCCAAAGTCTTAACTTTAAAAATCTATGGCTTGAAGGTGACTCCAAAAATATAATTGACTGCCTCTGTGGCAAGTCTCCCCCCTCGTGGACAATAAAATCTTGGATCGATGACGCCATCTTGACCTTGGCTAAGTTTGACAAAATTAAAATATCACATGCTTATAGAGAAGCCAATGCTATTGCAGATTTTTTTGCTAATGAAGGAGTTAGGAGTAATGATATGAGCACCTGGCTTAATGTTAGTGATCTAAGTTCTAATGTATGTGCTTTATTGAATTATGATAAATCACATGGACAAGAGGTGTGTCATCCCTTTAATGAGGACAGGTTGGATTTCTCACATCACAATCATTAGATTGTATGGGACTGAGCTCAGAGGCTTAGTCTACAAGGAAGCTTCGCACGCTTTGTAGGTTCTCAGATTTGGCGGGGCCAACTATAGTAAAGATTTCATCTGTGTCTGCCCCACTGTGCTTGCCAAGATGGGTGGAGAAAGGAAAAGAATCGAGCCAAACAACTATGAGATGCACACAAAAAATGTTAAGGTTTGGAATAAACTAAAAAGCAGTAGGTTGCTTCCTTTCCTGGAGAAGCTCCATGGTTCCAATCAGGAGGCTATGGACCTTTTTGAGAAAAATTGGAATAATGGAAACCTTACCCTGTTTGGAAGGAATGTGGAGCTCAATGAAAATCTAATAGCTGAAGTGACGGGTTTGTCTACTGATGGGAAGAAGTTCTTCATGGACAAGGTTTTTTCTGACGATGTCGTTATCAGATTTCCAAAAACAGAAAAAGAAAGGCTGAATCTTGTGAAAATTGCTAATAGCTATTTTGAAGCCGATACCATAAAAGCCCTTTGGAGAAAGGTCCTACGGGTCATCATGGAGTACATAACTATGGATGGGCGCTTCACTAGGGTCTATGGCTATCACTTTGCTCTTCTCAATCACTTCCGCTACAAGGTAAGGGTTTCGTTCCCCTACTATCTTTTCTGTTCTCTGAGGAAAAGCTTGGATGATCATTAAAAAACCCTAGAAGATTCCCTATTCTGCATATTGGGCTGATTAGATTGATTGTTGAGCATTACCAAAAAATGTCCGTCCCTACTAATCTGGAAACCCTTCCTATTCTGAGGATGACGACACTGAGCCCAGCTGCTCAGAGTTTTTGCCCAATTTAAGTCTGGCTAGAACTGTCCTTAGCCCGCATGTTGTCCTTTCTGGCAAAAAAAAACCTATCCCTCTTTCTGATAAAGCTTATGCTGAATTTGAGCCAGGAAGCCCCTCCCTCAAGACCAGTCTTGTTGATAAGAATCCCCAGGCTAAAAACTTTGTTTCCTACTCCGAAGATTCCCCTAAATCTGAGGCGTCTGGTGCCAATAACACTGAGTCAAGTGCCGACCCATTGTTGGAAAGATCTGCTAGAGCTGGTTCCCCTGTTACTCTTGACCTTGATAAAAAAAATTTTAATACTGGTAGGGATTCCTCTATGGATGTTCTGAATTTAGCCAAAACTAATGTTGATTCCCATTTCAAACTTTCGAAATGGACTTTCAATGAAATTAATGAGTTAAAGATAAAAAAATTGGGCCCTTCAAAGCAAATTGGAAGAGCTAGGCACCAAGATTGTTGCGATTGAAAAGAAAGAAGTGGATCGAGGAGATTATGGTCTCAGCAATGAAACTCTATACCATGCTGACAAGAATAGAAGTATTGAAATTGAGGTTGAGAAAATGAGAAACACCATCAAAATTGTTGCAGAGCAAAACAATCGTATGGCCAGACACAATGCCATAATAATTAATGCTATGACTGAGAAGCTTGACAGAGCCCAACAGGGGTCTCTAGTGGTGGATCTAGAGGAAACCAATGATAAAAGCTAGGAAATGGATGTTGGCATCTCAAAGAGAACCAGAGCCAATCTGAAGAGAAAGGCTCCCCTTACTCTAAAGATGATTCAATTTTTTTAAAAGGGCATCTACGACATGTAGAACTTGGAGGCGGAAACGAAGTCTGTCCTCAAGACTCTGGGTTAGTTGCAGCCGGTTTTTTGTTGTCTGCTCTGCTGGTCCTTTTTGCTTGACCTTTCTAGTTTGTTGCGGTTGGCTACTGCTTGCTCCGTTCTTTACCTTTTGGGAAGCTATTATTTTCTGTTGGACTTTTGCTTCCTTTCTTTATTTTTGTAAACTTTGTGGTTTCGGGTCCCTGTAAAACCCGTTTTACACTTTATCAAAAACAAGACTAAAGCCAAATTTTTGATAGCTAAATTCAAGTGAATGCAAAACATGTAAAGTCAAATCTGCGAGAAATCCAACTCTAGAGAATAAAGCAAAACCTACAACCACGAAGTTTTGAAATGGTTATGATTCAACAACCTCTTTTAATAGAGGTCTTCATGAATTCAAAGATAAGAACATCTAAAGAAAGTTGTGAATAAAACATATTTAAAACTGTTTTAAAAATAAAGCAAAAAAATTAAAAACTATTAAAATAAAATTAAAATAAAATAAATACACTATTGAAAAATAAACAAAAAAAAAAACAAAAAAATACATTGAAATTTCTTATAATTATAAAAAAAAAATTTGTGTTACTACTGTAAATAAATGCTCACTCTAAAAACCTAAAAATTTATTACATGACACTAAGTATTTAGTTTTAATTTATTTTAATAGAGGTCTTCATGAATTTGTGAATAAAATAGCTTTAAAACTGCTTTAAAAACAAAGAAAAAATAAAAAACTATTGAGAAAATAAATACACTATTGAAAAATAAACCAAAAAAATTACAAATAAATACATTGAAATATGTTATAATTACAAAAAATATATTTATGTTACTACTATAAATAAATGCTCACCCTAAAAACTTAATTTATTTTTTTGATACATCAGATTAGTTATTTATTGATAATTAAAACAAAAATACAAATGTCTACCATGTAGGTAAGAAGGCGAACTGTAAACCCACTATACCACCCATCCACAAAAAACTTCAGAAACCTACCAAATGCATTTTGCGAAATCCTCAAATTTCACCTTCCACTTCACACTGAAAAACTTAAAAATTTATTAAATGATACTAAGTATTTAGTTTAAATTTATTTTTTAATTAAATTGATTTTAAAATCTAAAAAAGCAACATTACCGCCACTTGCATAATACACTTTGACGTAACTCTCGACATAATTATTTTTATTTTACTTTAATTTATCTTTTTAACATTCAAAATAAAAATAAAGTATAAATATATATTATAAAAATTTTAAAAAAAATTATAATTATTATACGAATTATCAAATACTATTGCAATGAGAAAAAAATGATGAAAATAAGTGCCTCAAGAAGGATAAATCTCGACGAATTTTATATAAATAATAATTTTATATAAATACTAATTTATTATAATAATTACTATAATTAAATTAATTATAATTGTTAATATTAAATTTTTGTATTAATAATAATAAAAAAGAAATCATTATAAAATTGATTATGATATAAAAAATAAATATTTTAGAGTGAATAAGATATCAAATCAATTTAAAACTATTTTAAAATCTGCTTAAAAAACGTCTACATACAATGAATGTAATTATGCTAGTTGCATGTCATTTGAACGTCAAATTCAAACTAAAAAGTTTTTCCTTACATTAAATTTTTCTTTTTGATGGATGCCATTGTAATACGCCTCTTGGCTAATTACTTTTAAAAATAAAAAAAAATTAATTAAGTAAAGAAATTATATTTGAATTGCAAAGTAATTAATAATTATATTTAATAAAAATATTATTTTTATTTTAAAAAAATATTTTAATTATGGAATTTAAATAGGAAGTCAAGGATTAAAATAATTGAAATATGAAATTTGAAATATTCTATGAAATTTTGATTGATTTATCTTGTAAATATTCTATTAATTTGAATGAATTAGAGGTGTCTTGCATCTTAGTAATATTAAGAGTCGGGTTAAATTTGGTGGTACAAATTTATGACAAGTGAAATATTTGGTGTATTCATAATTATGGGTTTTAAGCATTAACCATGTCTACTTTAAGTCCTAAGTGGCCTAGCTTTTAAGCTAACATATTCCTTGGATAAGGTAATTACATTATTATTTTAAGGAATTGTAACTCAAAAGGTCTTAAAATAATGTAGTAAAATAATGATGTAGATTTTTGTTAATTTAGAATCATCTTACTAATTTGTTATTTTTGCATTCAATTTGCACCATATTAGGTAGTAGTAAGTGTCTTGTTATTCATAGTCAAGGTTTTGTTTTTGATAAAGTAAGCAATATTTACAAGGTGTTGTTCCCTTCACATAGAAAGCCCATAGGGCCAAAAGGAAGCTAGTTCAAACCAGAACATGAACTAGGAGAAAAACAAACAGAAGCCAAAGGAGCCACAAGAGCCCGACAAAACAGGCCAAATAGGCCACCACTGAAACAGCTGACAAATAGTTATTGAACAACAAACAAAGACTAGACAACCCCACAACTTGAGGGGACTAATCTAACTCCCTTAACCCTAGGCCGCGAAGAAGTAACAGATTTAGGGAGTCCCTTCTTCTTCCTTTGCATAAGAGACCAAGAAGACTCAGAATCGAAATCCATCAAGCGAGGCGAGAGGAGTGGATCCTCAACAGCCACACCGGGCAAGGAGCCACCATGCCGTGAGGGAGCTGACATCGTAGAAGAGGAGACAGGATAGTCAAGGTTTTGTTAAATAGTATGCATGTCAACTATATTTATGACCAAGGAAGGAATTCACTTGCATGTAGGACATAAATAGAATTTCTTGGAAATTTCTAGTTTAGATAAGTGTATGAAAGATTGGAATGATGAAGGATATGTATATATATAGTAACATACTTCAAGCATAAATCTAGATACATATTAGGTATTGTGAACTAGATAGAGATCTTTTAGAAAGGTAAATAAATGTTTAAGCATACCTTATCTTATTGAACATCCGACATAATGATGTCATTTTCTCTCATGTATCATGGTTTATCATCAAAGGAGAAAAATTAACTCTCTTTCTCTCTCTCTTTTAGTCAAGCTATGATAATTATTGTAAAAGAATGTATATTCATATTAAATAAGTATAAAGACATTCTTAAACATATGTATTCACATACATACATGAGCTATACCTTCTTAATTTAGTAATTGCATATTCTCTTATTGTTGCTCATTTATAATTCTATGATTAATGAAGTCTCAAGCTTGTTATCTTTGCATTGACATGTGTGCATTCTAATTGAGTTGGAATTACATTCATCTCTTTGATATATGTTGAGACCATGATTTGCTAATATAAGAAAAGGATGACCAAATAGCATTGAAGTTGAAGTGTTATGTTATGAGTCTAACAAACATATTCAGTATGTTCCTAGTTGTATTATGTTATCTTTAGATGTAGTCTTGTCACTTCACAAATTCATTACTTGAATCAATTGAGCATTGCTAGTTTTCCTCATGTTGGTTCAAGTATTCTCCTTTGGGAAGAATTCTGAGGAAGTGAGTCACTTCGTGGTAGGGTGAAAATGCACTCCCACAATGTTCTCACCCTCAAGTTGGTTGAAGGAGTTTCAAAGGCCGAAAGGATTCTGTTAGGAAAGCTCAAATTTTTAGTATGTTGTATAGTCTTGTTAATGACCAAGAGGTCTTATTGTAAGGGAAATGACCCCATATGTATTTCCTTGTAATTAGTACTTGTACTCCAACTTTAATTATTTAATTTAATTCTTGTCTCTTTTCTTTAATATTAGACATGTGTCATCTTTATATGCTTGTTGATATGTAATTTGTGTCATTAGTTAAGCTTAATCTATGGAGGTCATTACAAATTTAAAAACTCTCTTTGTATAGATGAACAATTAGTAACATGTCTTTCACAGTGAAATAATTTGGACACTTTATTTGTGCATCTATTACTCAAATATGGAAACTTTTTTTGTGCAACTATCTATTAAAACCATGCGATCTTGTACTAAGGCTAAAGAATTTGGAATCTTAATTTGTGCATCTACTAGTGGAATTTGAAAACTTTCTTTGTGTAAATGAAGAACATAGAAACTTGTGTCTTTCACAAAAAAAAAAAAAATAGAAATTTTTTTGTGCAACTACTATAGGAATTTGGAAACTTTATTTGTGTAGATGAAGAATATAGAAATTTGTCTTTCACAACGAAATAATTTGGAAAATTTCTTTCTGCATCTACTATGGAATTTGAAAACCTCTCTTTGTGCAACTATCTATATAAACCATACGTTGTGGTACTAACACTAAAGAATTTGGAAAGTTGATTTGTGCATTGCTAATGGAATTTGGAATCTTTCTTTATGTAGATGAAGAATATAGAAACTTTCCTTTCATAGACAAAAAAATTAGAAACTTTCTTTGTGCATCTACTATTGAAATTTGGCAACTTTCTTTGTGTAGATGAAGAATATAGAAAGTTGTCTTTTAGAGCGAAAGAATTTGGAAACTTTGTTGTGCATTCGCTAGTAGAATTTGGAAACCTTTTTTTTTAATTCCCTTATAATATTATATTTATTCTATTTAAAAATAATAATAATTTTTTTTCTACCTAATTTTAAAAATAATTATTTTATTTTATCAAAAATATCAATTAAATAAATCTATATAAGAAACATCAAATGATATATATTTTTTTAAAATATTGAATATTTTTTAATTATAAGTATTTCAAATTAAATACTAACTATTATTTGTAATAATAAATATAGGATAGTTATTTTGTACATGATATTCTAATATTCATCAAATTAAAAACTAATATCTATCTATAATAGTAAATTTAATATAGTTATAAATTTAGGAGCCCTTTTATATTTTCAATTTTTATTATGATTATCATATTAAATTTAAAAAATGTTATATATTATTTATTTTAAGATTAAGATTATTATATTATATTATATTAATTTTTATTTTATTTTCTAATAATATAAAAATAACTCTAAGTTAAAATAAATAAATATTACCTATCTACATGTTACCTAATTTAATAAACATCTATCTACCTCTTACTTTCCTCATGGACCTTTATTATCATTAAATGAATAATATATTATATTATATAATATGATTATTATTATATTTAATATTTTAATAATTATAATTTAATAATATTATATTGAATATTATACTAGATGAGATAAAATGATTTCATGAAAATCATCAATCTGAACAAATTAAAAATTAAAGAATTTATATTTTGTCTTATATTTGTATTAAATGCTTAAATTTTAATCTAATTTTACTATCCACAAATAAATGTATTATTTATTAAATTATTGAATTTAAATATATTTTTATTGACAAAAAAAATGTATTAATTGTTGTCAAATAAAATCATATAAATAATTGTTGTCAAATAAAACCATATAAATAACTGTACATTATGAAAAAATTTAAAAAAAAAAAAAACAATTATTTGGGTTAGATTTTAAAGAGATACTATAATTGATCAAGTTTAACAAGTGATTAAAATAATAATCTTCCTATGTCTATACTGGTACTTGAAGATGTTGCATTTTTCTTCGCGTGTGAATCCTTCTAACTAAATTGGTGTAGATATCAAAGTTGGAATTATTATTTTCCCTATCAAAAGTTAAATTTTTTGTAATTGTGAAGTAAAATATGGTTTTCTAATTTAAATAAAATTTTGCAAAATTTTTTATAAAACAACAATCGCTTTCATCTTGTTTAAATTCAATTTGAACTACAAAATATTTTCAGAAAAACTGGTATTTTATTTCTAGTTGGGGTTGATTTACCACCAGCTCTTGATTCATCAGCGTTGCCAATGGGATATACATCTCCTTCTCCAACAAATAATCAACTCAATGATCTGGAACTACCTTTAATAAATATAGAAACTTTATACAATTCTTAGAGGCAACTTTATATAGTATTGCTATCAACTCAATGATGTGGAACTACCTTTAATAAATATAGAAACTTGCTTCAAATTTGAATAATTTTTTTTAATTCACACTGTTTGAAGTTTACATCAGCTTCAAATTTGAATAAAACATTTCTAATTCGAACTATTTGAAGTTTACAATTGACGTGCGTTTTTCTTTCATGGATTGTGCTGGGTGCTATAAGGCCCTGCCATTGTAGGGTTACACCTCTCGACATAATAATATAAATTAATGTGGTATGAATATTTAGTACTTAATTTTATAATAAAATTTCTTTTAATACTTTAGTCTACTATAGAATTAATTATTTAATTTAATTTAATTATTTATTAATTTTTAATGCATTTCTTCTTTACCTTTAACAAATAATTATTTCAAACCTTGCTTCATGAACTTAATTAAAAGAGTTTTGTGAATGTTCTAAGGAAGAGGGTTATGACTGGGTCTTGTTGGGCTTCTGTCAATTCTTTAGGTGTTAAGTCTCTAACATTATCACTTACATTGGATTTATTCTTAAGCTCAATGAAACTAAAGGGCCTTGAAAAGGGTTCATATTCCTCCACAAAAAAATCCTAGCAAGTGTGATCACACAATAGTTTATCCCACTTTTTGCCACAAGTGGGAAATTGAAATTGACATTTTAAACCAAATTTTCACTTATTGTCACATATAGCAACTAAAGCACTAAGAATTTGGAGATAATGTGAACTAATTATTTTTGAAATTTTGTTAATGTATTATAACTAAATATTTTTAAAATTTTAAAAGTAATTTGTTAATTTTTAAATGTAATTTTTCATAACTTACCTTTTTCTAGTTAATAATATTTTTTAAAATGGACATTTGTTCCATAAAACAATTTTTTTATAAAAATGATAAAATTATAAATTCCTAAACATATATTGGTAACACCAATATCTAGAATCTGTGAGATATTTTATTTATTTTATTAAATGAGATTAATTATAATTTAAGCATACTTTTATTATATAGCACATGTAATTTTTTTATATACCTAAATTAACTCTCTTTATTTGTTTTTTTTTATTAGTAATAGGATTTTTTATTGCATAAAAATAAGATTACATCATTTGCTTCATTGTTTGCATCAACCATCCAAAAACTTCACCATCTACCAAAGTCTATCTGAAAGTGTCTTAACATGCAACATAAGAGAAAAAGGAACCCTACCCAACTAATACTAGTTCCACAACTATATGTAGCTACCTTACATACTACAACAAGATTTTCAAATAGTCTTCACCCTTCCTACTGATAGCACAAAATAGTTTTAATAGTGTTCAACCCCCAAAAAGCCAAAAAATACTACTATTCATACGCTAATTCTGCAAAAAGCCTATAGAAACTACAAATTTAACTAGTGCTACCTGTTTCATAACCAACTCTCCTTTTTTCTTTCTTCTTTCAATTCCTCGCCTTCTTTCCTTTAGCTCCCCTACGCCTTGCCTCCGCTTTCACCTACTCTTTCATGCGTTATGTCTCCTCTTTTGCTTGTGCTTTCACCTCTACAATGATGGCTTCCACTTTCATTGGCTCTATAAAGAGCTTTAGTGCTTGCCAACCTAGCCTTGTTTCTTCCCTGTAATAATTTTTAATCCCATCCTTTGGCCAACACATGAAAGGGACGCATCCCTCTACCCCTTCCAGTTCCACATTTTCAAAGCCTTCCCAAATGTCCAAGCCTTCACTTGGAATAGACCATTCAAGTATTGATTCTAAACCTTCCAAACAATCTCTGTCCACAATCGTCTCCATCACTTCTCTCATTGTGCTTGTCGATTCGCCTAAGTCCAGACCCCATGCTATGATCAAAGAGTATACATCCATGTTAGTCCTGTATCTAGATATGCCTCAGGTTTCCAAATGATTTCCCTAAAATCATCCTCACGCTTTGCACCAACCTCCCGTTTGTGAATAAAAAACATCCCCATTAATCTTTGATCAGAAGCATCACCATAAAATGGGTTTAATTTCCTCCTCGAATGAAGCATGAAGTTGGCATCCATTTGAAATTTTCTGCAGTTACACCACCTCCACCACCACTCTTTTTGTATTTCTTCTTCACCATGCCAAACTCTATAATTATCTCTGTTAATTGAGGGCCGAGTTGTGGTAAAAACCTTAACTCCACACATACCAATCTTAATTGCTTTTCGTACTGAGGTTGCCACCACTCCCATCCTCATCATTCCTCTAGTCATGTCCACTTAATTCAACCTGCCTATGATCATCACTGTATAAATGCATCGTCCTTGCCAACTTCCTAACTTAATCCATTATAATCACATTTCTCAAATCTTCAATACGTAGTTCACCAATCTCTCTGAAAGTAATGGCCCAATTCGACAAAATGTCACCCTCTGAGTTGCCTTCTCTCCTTATGTGGCTAACAAAAAAATCATCACATGTATTTAATTCTTCTCTAATTTTTGCAATTGTATTTTGAATGTGCCATACTCCTATTTCCCCTTTCATTATTGCTTGTACAATGATAAATGAATCACCTTCTAAGTTTATTCTTGATGCTCCAAATTTATTTCCAAGTTTAACCGCTAATAATGTTGTTGAGGCTTCAGCTATGTTATTCATGCCCTCCAATAGCTTCTTCACTCCCAGAGCTACTAAATTCCCTTCCCAGTCTCAGATGATGAGTCTGGCACCTAATGGTCCAAGATTCCCTTTTGATGCTCCATAAAAATTAACTTTCCACCAACCTTCCCTTGGCTTTTCCCATATAACCACCATTGCAAGCTTTTCAGTTGGTTTAACCCAACTTGGCCCCTTAACAGGCTGAAGGTGGATCCCTGGCCATTGTGCTTGGAAGCGTTTGTCTTCCAAAGTGAAAGGAACTCCTAGATTAAAAAACTATGATGCCACCACTCCAGCCAGTTCCTCTATTGTATGATTGATTCTCCACTGTAACCTTTCAAGCGACTCTTCCTTGTCTAAAAAAATTATCCTATTCCTTTCTTTCCAAACTTCCTACACAACGATAGATGGGTTGATCTTCCAAATGCAAGAAAAAGTTGACTTTTTTCTTGCCAATGGCCATCCCTCAAAGACCTTCTTTAGAGTTTCTGAAGTAGGGACTTTCCATCCCAAAGATCTTCTTATCATTGCCCAACAAGTTGAAGCCATTCTATAGTGTAGCAACAAATGATCCCTTGTCTCCTCCGCCTCCCCACACATCACACACTTAGTCGACCCACTAAAACCTAAATGTTCCCTTCTTTCCCCTATCAAAATACGCCCTCTAATTTCCAACCATGCAAAGGTCCCTACCTTGGGTAAGCATTTTTTCCCCAGCATAAACTGGTCAACCAATTTTCACCCCCTGCCTCTAAATCTAAAAATTGGTAACCTAGTTTTACCAAGTATTTCCCATCCACTACTCCACACCAAACCACTTTATCTTCCTTATTTGATCTCAAAATCTTCCTATAATTGAAGATCTCCTGCATTTTGTAAAGATTTCCATCCCCATTCACCGCCCAAAACATCTTCCCTAGATTCCAGGTAATCACTTACCTTTTCACCCCAATGTTGTGTGAACCAAATTCTTAGTTCATGAAGATCTTCCCTCTCATTCAATGTAGGTAAACTCTCTTTTTGTTGTTGAAATAAGTACATTAATACATATTACACAAATATTTTATAGAATTTTTTTCTTTATATTTCTATTTTCCCATGTGCATGGAATATAGACCTTGATGTTGCCAAATAAAACATATCTTCAATAGAAAACATAAAATAATATAATAATTAAATTGAATATTTAAAAATATATTTTTTGGAAAAATTACTCTAAGGGCTTCAATCCTATAAAATCTCATGTCCTATTGACTAAGCTTGATCATCAAATTTATTATTTTCAAATGAAGGTCCTATAGATGCCATTAACCTTCTAGTCACACAATTCTTCAAATAATTTTTGGTTTCAAAGCCTAGTTAGCTTCATTTAAAGGTATCCAATGACTTTCATTGAAAGGACCCTTTGACTAAAGGTCCTTTGGTCAACTTAAAAATATTAAAATATTACTATGCAAATACCTTCGAATGAAGGTTATTTCATCAACTTCAAAACATTCCTAAATGGATACCTTTGAATAAAGATCATTTGGATGATTTAAAAGAATATTAAAATATTACTATATAAATATAAGATCATATATTAATTTATATATCAATTTTTTTTTTTTGGAAAAAGGCTAATAGCCTATGTAATATATTAATAATAGTAGTAAGTAATTACAAAAGTTCCCGATCACTGAAAGTCCAATCTACGAATCTCATCATGCCATTAGACTTGTCAAGAGTCGGGAGTCTCAAATCCTTCATACTACTTCCATGACATGCATGTTAGAACTTATGAAGCATGACCGAACATCAAAACTCGAAAACACTAGCTTAGCATTCACCTTGTCAGTGGTCAAGGTTTTCACATCCTCCTTATCAGCTACCATCTTAATGTGGAGCACAAGCCTCATCACCGACTCGCAAAACCTTCTTACTGCTTCCCTTTTTCTCGGGTCGAGGATCATAAATCCCTCATACCCTTTACACAACTTAATCATCTCAAGCCGCAACCACAAAGCCTAAAGTTCAATCTTATTTGCAACAAGTAAGCAATGAAACCGAAGTCCGAAACCCAATCAGACCTAGTGAAATTTGACTAAATCCTTTGTTTTTGGTAAATGATGAATGGTAAGCCCGAGGTCTGATCTCTGAAACTTTGAACTAGGAATCTCAATTTTCCTTTAGACTTGTTGGGAAATGGGAGTCTCTTCTACCTTATCCTTCAATTTTGCGAATGCGAACAATCTGACCTCTAATCTCTGAAAGTATGATGCCTGATTTCAATCAACTTTCTAACTTCCTTTTCCTGTCACCTTTGCCACATTTTGACTAAAACCATGTTGAAATTACTAGGTGAAACACCAAATTGAAAAGCTCAACTTACCTTTAGTCTTGTCAGGGTTTTAGTTTCTCTTCTACCTTCTACCTTCCTTCTCTTCTGTGAAAGCCAAAAAAATGATCTCCAATCTCCAAAAGTTTGATGCCCGAATTTGTTCAACTTTATAAGGCATTTCTCAGGTATGAGTTAAGTGATATCTCCGATGCTCGATAATTGCACCCATGTGACCATCTTTGAAGAAGCTTGACTTTATAATTTTAGCATTGCACCAATTATTTTACTACAATCTCAACTAGGTTTGGGAATGCATCAAACTTAACTCCATCCTCTAAAATGGCCACTTCTTGTTTTTGACATCCCATATTTGCAAGCTGATCTACTAGCATATTCCCTTCATGGTACGTATGTGAAATATGGAAAGAGTGGAACTTGTCTAATAGTGCCCAAACATTTTGCATAATATATTTTAAATGCCAATTGTGACAAATTCTCTCCTTACATGCATTTATGATTATTAATGAATCACCTTCAACATGGATTTGAGATAAGCCTAGGTTCCTAGCAAGCTTTAAACCATGCAAAACTACAATTGATTCTGCTAAATTATTTGTTCCAAGTGGAAGGTAAATTGACTTGGATACTTTTAACACACCATAGGAATCCCGAATACACACCCCTGCACTTGAAACATCTAGGTTCCCTCTCGAGACACCATCAAAATTTAACTTAAAGAAACCTAGGATCGATGGTTGCCATTTAACTGAGTTCCTATCAATCCTTGACTTATGAGCTTGTTTCAAACTACTTTTGAAGGGTAAAACTAAACCTTTCCAATTCTTTAGGATACTATCATCCCACGATGTGAAAAAAGAACTAACACCTTTATGGTTTTGAACATATGCATTGGTTGCTTCTGTGACTGACTTTTCAATTAGGGCTTGAACATTCTACACTAAGAAATATACTTTTCTAAAAATAAGCTTATTTCATTCCCACCAAATAGACCAAATTACTGTCACTTGAATTAGATGCCAAATGCATGCAAAGAAAGAAGATTTATATAACACCAGCCAAGTTGAAAAAAGGTCCCAAACTATTTTTGTTAATAAAAAGGGGTAAAAACTTTATTGAAAATCAGAGAAAAACATTACATAACAGCAAAGGGCCAAAGCCCCAGGAACCAACAAAAACCACAAGAAAAGCCAGGAACAAAATCACTCTTCCCCAATAGCACTCCCATCCTCTGCAAGAATCCTCTCCAAATCCTGACATAACTCACGGGGAATCTGCTCCCACCCATCAATCTTCCCACTATCTATATTCTCTGACGCCCATTTGGCTAGACAATCAGCTGCCCTATTCCATTCCCTTGGAATATGGACATAAGATACCGACTCCATCAAAGAGCTAACTTGCAATATCTGTTGCACCAACATAGCCAACTGCCAGCTAACATCAGAAATCTTCTTTCCATGAAGTAAATTGACCAAGACCTGAGAATCTAACTCACAAATAACCTTACGCCACCCTAAAGCATATGCCCATTTCAAGGCATAGAGAATAGCCAAGCCTTCCATCCTATTGACAGTTTGTATCCCTTCATTAGCAGAAAAAATAAAAACCACTGATCTAGAAGAATCCCTACCAACCCCGCCAATCCCAGCAGGTCCAGGATTTCCCCTAGATGAGCCATCTGTATTAATTTTCAAAAATCCAGTAGAGGGGGCAACCAACTCCCCACCCTTTGAACTTTTTGCTTCACATGCCTACCTCTCCTGACGCAAGCAGAAGCTGAAGATAGCCCCTGAATACCCAGCTGATCAACCATCTCAGCATCTCCTTTCTCTAACGGCAACATAATATCACCTTTAGCTTCGACTGTCTCCTGGATCATTCCCACAATTCTAAACCAAACTTGTTGAATCCCCAAATTTTCACCTCGAAAGATTCTTCGATTCCTTTCCAACCAAACTTGCCAAAGCAGAAAGATGGGACCAACATACCAAACATCCTGCAAGAAAGAGGCCGAGGAGGGGGGCCTCCCCAGACTAATCCAAAACTCAACCAAGGAGGAGGCATGAATGCATGGGATTTTCCAAACACCCCACCAAAAATTCCAGAGCCGTAAGGTGAAGGAACAACGAAAGAACAAGTGAGGAGAGTCCTCCTCCCCACACCCGCAGAGAACACACCTAGATGGGCCTGAAAAACCTCTCTTTCAGATATTATCCCAAGTCAAACACCTATTCCGAGCCAAATTCCAAATAAAGAAATTACACTTTGGCCAAGAAAACTTATTCCAAACTTTCTTCCACCAATGAACCTCCACCCCCTCAATCTGCTGGGAAAGCAACTCCTGATACCTAGAAGAAACAGTGTAAGCACCCTTGGGGTTAGGAGACCAAGCCAACACATCCTGATCCATGAGGGAGCTACAACTTTGACAAGAAAGAATGTAATGAAGCTCAGCACACTCCTCCTCCATACCAACAATAAGCCATTCCTCAGGATTCTTCCATCTTGCCTCCACCAACTGCCCTTGAAAGAAAAGAGACTTAAAGTCGCACACCCTCGACCATCCTACTTCATAGAACCTCTGGCACAATGTAAGCAAATGAGGATACTGAGAAACAATGGGAGGGTGGCCATCCCAAGCATCATGCCAAAAATTTGCCTTTGACCCGCTCTTGCATATCCAGAATAAGCCACCCTTAACGAGCGCAGCCCCTTTCTTGAGAGTATTCCAAATCACAGATCCCTTCCTTGTCAAGCTATAACGAGGGATATCACTTTGAGGAATCCCTGGAAAGTACTTTTGAGTCAAAATTCTGGCCCACACCTGGTCCTGTTCCACACACCAACGCCAATACAATTTAGTAGCTAGAGCCGTACCAAACAACAATGATTGTCTTAACCCAAGACCACCAAACTGTTTAGGGCTACAAACAACATCCCATCTAACAAGGTCCACTTGGAAGATAATAAACTACCAGCCCATAAAAATTGTCTTTCTAAGGAATCAAGATCCCTAACAAAGCCCATCGGGGCCACCTGAATCATACACCTATAAAGAGGGAGAGCCTAAACCACAGATTTGAGCAACAGAACCCGACCCGCAAAAGACAGCCAGTGAAGGGTCCAATGAGTGACTTTGACACGAAATTTTTCCAGAATAGCTTGCCAAGAATCCCTAGACTGCCTACCAACAAAAATAGGAATCCCAAGGTAGGTCAGCAGGAGATCCCCAATCTGAAATCTGAGAATATGAGCAATTCTCCTCTGAATGGAGTTCGGGGTATTGAAGAAAAAAATGGAAGACTTTCCCTCATTAATTGACTGTCCCGATGCATCAAGATAAATATCCAACACCTTGCGCATGTTTGAAGCCTCCCTAATAGTAGCCATGCCCATCAAAGCAGTGTCATCCACAAACTGTAAGTGAGATTGCACTGGTAAGCAACCTCCCCATTGCCATCCTTGAATGAAACCCCCCTCCACATTCCTTTTTATCAACCGTCCCAAACCTTCCACCAAAAGAAGAAACAAGTAAGGAGAGAGGGGGTCACCTTGTCGTAAACCCCGAGAAGCACCAAAGAGTTCAGAGTGCTCCCCATTAATCAAAACAGAGAAAGAAACTGAATTCACACAACTCATAACCCAGCGAATCCACTCCTCCTCAAAACCAAAGGTCCCCAGAACTTTTTGGAGGAAGGACCATCGAACTCTGTCATAAGCCTTGGCCATGTCAAGCTTGATGAACATAGCCTTATCTTTGGAGTTGGCCATAGAATGAATAGTCTCTGTAGCAATAACCACCCCATCCAAAATTTGGCGACCCACCACAAAACCACTCTGTTGCTCAGAAATCAGCAGTGAAAGCCACTTTTTTAACCTATCAGCAATCAACTTAGAGATAATTTTATATATAACATTGCAAAGAGAAATAGGGAAAAATTGACTTAACCAATCATCCCCATCACCCTTGGGGATTAGAGCAAGAAAGGTAGAATTTAGGGCCTGAAGCATTTGCTTATTCTTTTGAGACTCTTGAACAACTGCCAATAAATCCAGCTTGATAATCTCCCAAAATTCCTAGAAGAACTCAATCGGGAAGCCATCCGGACCAGGATCTTTACCCTTCTTCATCTGGAAAATAGTCTTCTCCAGCTCCTCCAGAGAAATATCACTCATAAGATGCTCCTTCATCTCCCAAGAGACCAAAGAAGGAATACAAGAGAGGACCTGAGCCTCTTCAACTGAGTCCCCCTGCGAGTCCTTGAATAAAGAAGCAAAATATTGCATAGCTTCATTTGAGATATCCTGAGTAGAAGAAAGAACCTCTCCCCTGTCAGTCACCAAAGCTGAGATAGAATTACCATGACGTCTGGCCTTCACCGAATTGAAGAAGAAGGCAATATTCTTGTCTCCCTCCCGAAGCCACTCAATCTGAGCTTTTTGTTTCCTGTAGATTTCCTCCCTCAGCTCCCACTCCTCTAGAACTTTCAATGCCCTAGCCTCATCCCACAACAAATCCTCAGACACCCCATCCTCCCTAATCAACCTAGTAATACCATTTAGCTCAGCTTGTGTAGCAAGCTTCGCATGGTAAATGTTTCCAAAGCAATGTTGGTTCCATCGTTTAAGTTGATACTTAACATATTGAAGGAGCTTAGAAAAATTATACATTGCAGTACCATAAGTAGGTCTACCATACCTCCACCATTCAACAACACATCCATAAAGGTCAGGGTGTCGCAACCACTTTAGCTGGAATTTGAAGGTTGGCGTTCGAGGCATCCGAGCAGAAGAGATAACTAGCTTTATAGGCCAGTGATCTGAACCTCTCTAGTCTAATATCTCAGAACTAGAAGACCACATTCCCCCAACCCAAAATCAGGAGACCATGAAACGATCCAGTCGTTCAGCAATGCAACTATCACCAACCCTTCTGTTGTTCCAAGTAAATTGACCATTGCTAGGTTTGATATCAACAAGATTGAGAACAAATATATTGTCTTGAAACAACAATGCAGAAGGCTCTAGTCTTGCAATACCACCCCATTTCTCAGCTAATTTAGTAATAGCATTAAAGTCCCCTGCAATGATCCAAGGATGATAGGGAAATA
This sequence comes from Sequoia sempervirens, assembly GCA_007258455.2. NCBI lineage: Eukaryota > Viridiplantae > Streptophyta > Pinopsida > Cupressales > Cupressaceae > Sequoia > Sequoia sempervirens. The sequence goes on from VDFB02058242.1 coordinate 24,710,058, forward strand.
GGCTACGAACAAAATGAATATGTGTCCATAAAAGAAGTTTACCCTGGAACTCAACAGGTGCATAAACATTGGAGAAAAGAACAAACTCTCCCGACTCAGGACACGAGGCAACCATGGATAAATAGGACTTGAAGGATAACCACCACAAAGGTTGAATCTTCCAAGGGTTCCAGAAACAAGCCACACCCCCCGAGAATCCCTGAGCCCCAATACACTGGCATTGACCATTCTTCCACAACTTAGGCACTAAACCCATCATGCACTCAACAGATAACTTGGTCTCCTGAAGAAAAATAACATTAGGAGAATGACTTCTTACAACTCACGAACAATTTTTTGTCTAGGGCCACTATTCAAGCCCCTTACATTCCATGAAATAATGATCATTTCAAAGGAGTCAAAAAATGAGAATCTAGGGTCTTAACAGACCCTGACTCCACCAAAGTCTCCCCTATCATCTTAATCTTTTCCAAATCTTTCTTCCTGCCAAGTTTAACACTTTTCTCCGATCCCCCCTTCTTGCCATCCTTTTGCAAAATGCCCAGTTATGGAGAAGGCTTGCTACTCTTAGCCACATCTGATCCAACATTCCGTGCAGGAAACGACGTGCTTCCATCACCTTGCCCCAACTCAACATTTGGACCTGACATCACCTGAGCCCCAACCTGCACATCAGTGACCATAGGTATGGCAGACTCCTCCTGTGGAGTAGGAGGAGTAATGGAAGTGTGATCCTCCAGGCCAGAACCAACCACACCCGGATCCACACTTATTAACCCTAGATTAACTTCTTGTTGACCCAAATCATCCAGGACCTCAAACCTGTTAAAAGTATCCTCATCTTGTCTCTCCATCAAAGTCCTCTTTTGTCCTCTATTTCGGTTACGAGCCTTAACAAGAACATAACCCTCAGTATCTACACCCTCAATAGAAATAGGATTCTTCCCCTTATCAACATCAGAATTGTTACGAGGAGGAGGTGGAGGCTGAGGCACCACAGGCTTAACCTTCGTGCATCTACGCAACAGGTGACCATATTCATGACATAGGCGACATCAGAAAGGAAGGGTTTCATAATCCAATTGTTGTACCCAAGAATGGGGTCCCACACACATATCAAAAGCATCTGGAAAATGCCTACTCAAATCAATTTCCACACAAATTTGAGCAAAAGTCATTACTTTCTTACCTAGGGTTTGTGTCAAAGACCCCACCGGCTTCCCAAGCATCGAAGCAAGCATGTGCAGAACATCCTCACGAAAACATTCAATTGGAAATCTGGGCAACCGAACCCACACCGAAACCCGATTCAGAAGCTCCTCCGAGGGATTAAAGCCTACATGCCATGGCTTGACGAACAACCCAACTTGGTTGTGAAAATAGGCCCCCCCTCAAAAACCCTATTGCGATCAGCCAAGCAGATAAATGTGACCATGAAAAAATTATTTGCAAGCGGCGTGACCTCCATTTCACCCTCTGGCTCCCAAGTCCTCCGAGCCCAAGTTTCCAAAAATTGTAGAGACACTCTCATTCCCAAAAATTTGCAATACAGAGAATGCTTTGAATAATATTCAATATCCTCAGCAATCATCTCAATCGGAATCACCAGTTTAGGTCTCTCTTTGCAAAGCTCAAGGCAGCCGTTAATCTTCGAGATCCGAGATCCACCAGACAAATTCGATTCCATAGACCTTGTATTCGGAGAGAAGAGGGTGTTTTCAAAAACCCTCGCTCCTTGTCTTGGTGATTTCAAGCCCACCGCAGCATGAAAATCCATGTCAGGTGCAACCCTAGATGTCTCACCCTGAGACATAGCCACCAAATGGCCTGGGACAGACATGCATAGGAAAGATCCAGCCCCAAACACAACAGATCAGAGGAAACCCTCCCGTGCAGGAAAAATGACCAAACACAACCAGGCCAGAGCTTCAAAGAATAGCCGCAGCAAAAAGATTAACCCCCCACAGAACGAAACAAACACCCACCCCAACCTTCGCACAAATAGAGAAAGAAAACACGAGCTAGGGCTCGGATGCCCTAGCTCGGCTCCTTGCAGTTGCAAACCGAAATTCCATCATTCTTTTTTCAATTTATTCATCGGTCCCAAACTATTTTTGGTAAAGGGGCAAATTTTTTTTTTTTTTTGCAATATGAACTTCCAATAGAGTTGAGCATATGATCATTGTAAAAATAAGTGATCAACATATTCAAAATCTTCCCCACATAAAACACATTTGAAAGGCTCAACAAGACTTAGTTTGGATAACCTATCACTTGTGATCACTCTTTTCCTTAATACTAACCATGTGAAACTACCTTCTTTTGGCAGAATCATGTTGTTCCAACAGAATGAGTATGCTCTTTGGGATTGTAGTTGAACATCTTTGTTAAGAAGAGCTTTATACCCCTACCTCATTGAATAACACCCATCTTTGGACGGTTCCCATATGATTTGATCAGGTTTCCCTATTAGGAACATGCTTCTCTTTGCTAGAATTTGTTGAATCAAGTCCTTTTGTGCTACTGTTATTTGTGTTTCTGAAAGATCCTTCCATTTTACTTTACCTGTTACTTCATCTACTGAGCATACATAATCAATTAGCCTAGTGCCCCATAAATGTGATAACACTGGTATGGTTGATTGTAATTCTTAAACACCCTTCAGAGGAGGATATCCATTCCAAGAATCATTCCATAAGTGAACTTTTTCTCCTTTATGTACTTCCCAAGAGATGTATGAAGCGACAACTTCCCTACATGAGACCATAAAGTTCCACATGGCTGAACCATCAGGAGGATTGTATATAGTGAATATTCTTGCTAAATTTTGACTGTCTAAATATTTGGCCCGCATTATCCTACACCATCTTGAATTTGATTTGGTGAACATTTGTCATATCAATTTTCCCCCAAAGGCCCTGTTACGTTTGGAGATATTATAAATTCCTACCCCACCCTTGAAATTATTAGAGGACATACTATCTAAGGATATTAAAGGATTTTTTTCCTATCGTTCATGTTCCCTTTCCATAAAAAATCCTTATAATCTTCTCTAGCTGAGCAACAACTGATTTTGGAGCCTTAAGAACTACTATGAAATAATTTTGAATCGTTGCTAACACAGTCTTTACCAACAAAATACAACTAGAAAATGATAACCATCTGGATTTTCTAGTTGAAATTCTAGACTTGATCCTTTCTATAACTTTGGCCCATTAAGAAATTTTATTTATTCCCATAAAGAATGGAATCCCTAGATATGTACATGGCAATTCTACCAACTGAAAGCCTAAAGTCTTTACAATTTTCCTTATGATACCTGACTTGGAATTAGACATAAATATTAGATTTGTATGCATTTATTTTCAGACCTAATACTGAAGAATACATGTCTAGAATTAACTTTATTTTTTTAGCCTCTATAAGGCTTGCTTTTCCAAATAATAGATATATCAAAATAAATTATGTTGAAATATTTCATCTTTTTGGGGCTTTTTAAGGAAAGAATATTTTCTAGCTCACATTTTGGGAAATTTTTGAAAGAAAATATTATTGTTATACTTTTTTATGAAGGAGGAGATTGACATTAAAATAATGTTGATGAAAAATATTATGCATTCGAATTGGACAAAAAAGGATTATAAATTAAATTAAGAATGGATGCAAAAATATTTTAAAGAGAATGGAGGTATGCATTTTTAAATTTTTTATTTTTATTTAAATATCAAATAGTTAATTATGATATAAATTTCAAGTGTTTATTGCATGACTATCATTCTATATATAGTTAGATTCCTTAAAAAAGGTTCTAATTTATTTATATATATGTTATTCTCTATGTTGCAAGTATGAGTAGTTGGTGTTGTTATTGATGTCAATGGGCTTATATTCATGTTGTCATTGATGTCAACTAGTTCATACTGTTGGTGATTGTTGGAATTCTATTGATGGTTGAAAAATTGTGATGATGCTTTGATTAGTTTCATTATGTTGTCATTAGTAAGTGTTACTAGTGTCAACCTCTAGTGTTGCTTTGATAAGAATGTGTATGGTTGAGTTTCTATATTGCATTTTATTTGGTTGTGTTGAGGAGGTGTTCTACATGAAGAGAATATGTTTGTGGTGTTTGGTTTCCAAGTGCTTTTGAGAAAATTTGAATAAAAGAGGAAATAGTGTGTTGTAGAGGTGTTCTAGCATATAGAGGAGTGGTGTTCTAGTTTTGATCCACATTTCTTGTGTGTTGAAGATCTACTTGTTTGGTTTAGATATATTGATTAGAGGTGTTCGTAGTTGTTATATCCAAATTTTCTTGGTCTAGATTGTTATGCAAATAAAGTTGTTTTCATAGTGTGAACTGTGCATTACAAAGGTGTCTAGGAGAAATGGTTTTGCTCCACATTTCTCTGTAGTTTTTTTTCTGGTCTTGCGGTTCTCAAGGTGTGCTAATAAGGTTCATATCTACCATCAATTGAATTTTTTCATGGTTTGGTTCTCCACAAGTTATTTTCTTGAGTTACAATATGTAAAAGGTTAATTGGGTGTACAGGATGAGTTTGTTCTTTAGGTGAAAGTTGTTGCAAAAGAATTTGTTGGATTTCAAGGTGTTTATGGAATATTCTAGATTTTGTTCAAGTGATGTTTGTTGTCTACGAGTTGTCTCAAGATTAAAGGAAGTGTGTATTTAATTTTTAATGGTGTTTACATGGGTTCAACCAACCTTGGGTGTTTACACTAACTGCACATTTTCTTCAATGTTTGTGGATGCATGGTGTGGCGTATATGAGTGGATTTAGGTCCAAATTAAGGTGTGATATTTTCCACCTTCATTCCTTTCCACCATGGGAATGCTTTGGTTTCAACCTTATTTGAATTTGCATGGTTGAGGTGCATAACCAACCTTGTAGACTAATTTCAAGGTTGAAGAATGTATAAATAAGTGTTGTGTTGATGGAGGATTTATGTGCAGTGTGTATAATACGAATTGTAGAGTTGTGAAATGCAGTGTGAGCTTTAATGAGTTAGACTACAAGAGGTAGTGATCAGAAGGTGTCTACAATCTACAGAAAGGTTGTGAATGTGTTGGTGATGTTGTGGTGGACATTTTTGTTGCATTGAGATGGATTTCTCTATACAACATTATTCTTTCTTCTTTTCTATAATATGGTAGTGAGCCATTGGCAATGATCCCTTCTTTCTTTAGGGAAGTGAGCCCTCTGGTATTCAACCTATTGTATTTGGTGTTGCAATTACTTTTTATGAGCTAATCCTCACTGTGTTTTTTCCGTTCTTGGGTTTTACATGTAAATATGGTGTTCTATTATGCATGGTGTCAATTTGTTTCATTTTTTTATTCACTTTCATGCTAAATCATTCAAACAGATTAAAGGTTATTAAAGTTGATGTGGATCTGAATTTTAATAAGGGTTTTGATGTTTTAATGAACAACTGATTCACCCCCCTCAGTTTTCTTGTGTATTCAATAGTTGGTAGCAAAGCAGGGTTCCTTGGAAGAAAGCTTAACCACTTAAGGTAGATCTAGGATGCGCATAGGAGAGATGCTCCTCAACCTGATGGATTAGATTATGCATTTTGGAAGACAAGGATGGAAGGTTTTTTGGTCTCCCATAGATATGGACTTTGGAAGTCTATTGTGACTAGATATAATATGCCTACAAATGGTCTAAGTACTAATGATGAGATCAATGCCTATGAAAAAAATGGTAAAGCAAGGTATGCTCTTTTAAGTGGTCTTTCTAATATTAAACTTATGAAATTTATGAATCTAAAGACTGCTAAAGAGATCTAGATAAAGTTGGAAACCATTTATGAAGAAGATGATAAGGTCAAGCAAGCTAAGATGTAAAATCTAAAGATCATATTTGGAATATGGGGATGTCAGAGGATGAAAACATTACAAGCTACAAGCATAAGGTGGACAAAACTGTCAACTCCATCAAAGGTCTTGGGGGAAATATTGAAGAAGAAGAAGTGGTAGAGAAGGTACTAAGAACTCTTCCTAAAGCTTATATTCATAAAGTTTATGCTATTGAAAAAGCTTAGGATTTAAGAAAATATACTAGATATCAATTGTATGGTGCTTTATCTATTTTTAAAATTAGAGAATTTTGTCCAAGTAATGCAAAACTTGAAACTACTTTTTAAGGTCAGTAATTCATAAAAGACTGAGAAATTAGATTAGGAGGATCTTGATGATGTATAAGAAAACTTTGTGAGAAGAATGAAAAAGGGTACTAGAAAATACAAAGGTAGTTTACCTTTCAAATGTTTTAGTTGTGGACAAATAGATAATTATGCTTCAAGATGTCCAAACAAAGCTTTAAATGACAAGAAAAAGAACAAAGGTAAAAAAAATTAAGAAAAGTTATTATGTTAGAGAAGATGCTACTATATATGATGTTGGGTATCAGGACATAATAAGTCAGCCACAATAACCCTGGACACAATAACCCCATCATAATAACCCAAGGAAAAAAAAACCAGGGTCATAATAACCCATGGACAGAATAACTTGTGGTTAGAATAACCCATGGACAAAATAACCCATGTAATTTATAAATTTTGTTTTCCTTTCTCAATATTCTTACAAGGATATTCTATCAATGGGTTATTCTGACCACGAGTTATTTTGGCTTGGGTTATTTTGTCCTTTGGTTATTGTGACCAGGTTATTCTGTCCAGAGTTATTTTGGCCAGGTTATTATGTCCTGTAACCATGATGTTGAATCTAACTATGTGGATAATGAGGATAGTGAATTCTTTTTCATGGCTATAAATGTTGAATCTAATTTTGCTAACTTTGAGAGATGTGTGAAGGAAATTTATTCGAAAGTAGGTCATAATTATCTAGGAATTATGGTGACTACTTTTCATGCAAGAGAGGAGAAGAACTATTGGATCATTGATAGTGGATGATCAAATCATATGACCGGTGATAAAAGTAATTTTTTTAAACTTGATAAATATGAAGGAGGTCTAGTTAAGTTTGGTGATGATACATCTGAGCTAAGATATGTAGAAAAGGTTCAATTAATTTTGATGGAAAGCATAATATATATGATGTTCTTTATGTTAAGGGTCTGCGACATAACCTCTTGAGTTTTGCATAAATGTGTAGCAAAGGATATAATCTTATGTTTCAGTATGATGGATGTGAGATCAGAAAAAGATCTGAAACTATAGCTACTGCTAGAAGAATGACAGATGGAAATGTTTATCAACTCAAAGGTGTTGATGGTCATTAATTTATGACCTAGATTAATGAAAGTTGGTTATGGAATAGAGGAATGTGTCACATCAATTTTGACATCTTGCAAGGATCAATTGAGTTTAATCTGTGAGGGATATGCCAAAGATTACAAAGACCATCAATTTCATCAGCAAGGAATGTCAGATTGGGAAGCAAGCAAAAAGATGTTTCAAATTCAAAGAACAATCTACTACTAGACTATTGGAGCTAGTGTGTATAGATCTCAATGGTCCTACTAGAGTAAGAAGTCATCAAGGTGACAAATATTTCATGCTATTAATTGATGATTACTCTAGAATGACATGGGTTACCTTTCTTAAAGAAAAATCAAAAGCTCTAGATAAGTTTAAAGAATTCAAAGTTATCGTTGAGAATGAAATGGATATGAAAATAAAAATTTTGAGGTCTGACAGAGGTGGAGAGTTCACATCCAATGAGTTTAATAGTTTTTGTGAGAATTATGGAATAAAGAGGTATTTATCTACCCCTAAGACTCCTTAGTAGAATGGAGTGGTTGAAAGAAAGAATAAGACTATTTAGGACGCTGCAAGAACCATGATGAAAGAAGAAAACCTACCAAAAGTGTACTAGAGAGAAGCAATTCACATTGTAGTCTACATACTTAACAGAATACAAGCAAGAGAAAAGAGTGCAAAGACTCCCTATGAGTTGTGGTATGGAAGGATTCCTACTGTCAAACATTTCAAAGTGTTTGGAAACAAATGTTATATTAGAAGAGATGAAGAGAACTTAGGAAAGTTTGATACTAGATCTAATGAAGGTATCTTTCTTGGATTTTCTACAAGAAGCAAAGCTTACCAGTGCTATAATAAGAGGATACAAAATATTGTGGAGAGTGCAAGCATCAAGGTAGATGAAGACCTACATAAGAATTTGTGGTGATAGATGGGTATGAATTGAAAAAGCCCTCTTGTAGGGAAAATGATAGAGATGAAGGTAAGGAGAAAGAAGTTCAGATTGAAGAGGAAGAAGAACTAGAAATGATCCCGAAGACTCCTAAGTATTTGCAGAAGAATTGAATTATGAAGATTAGATCATTGGTGACAAGAACAAAGGTATTTTGACAATGAGAAAAATTGCTATGACCATAGAATGGGTAAACCTATGTTTACTTTCTAAAGTTGAACTTAAAATAATGATTGAAGCATGCAATGATGAGTATTGGATCAAGGCTATGGAAGAAGAACTAATGTAAATTGAGAAGAATTAGATTTGGGAACTTGTCCCAAGACTAGCAAACAAGAATGTAATTGGAACTAAGTGGGTATTCAAGAATAAACTAAATGAGAATGGAGAAGTAGTGAGAAATAAGGAAAGGCTTGTGTGTAAAGGTACTAACAAGTGGAAGGGATATATTTTGAGGAGACTATAGACACTAAAAATTGTCCTACGCCTGTGACTCTTAATTTCTTCATCATTCTTTTATTTTCATTTTCATAATTAAATAATGTTAATTATTTATTTTTTTCTAAAGTCATTTGTCCTCTATTAATTAAATAACTTTAATTACTTAATTAATTCATTCTTACATTTATTCTTCCTTGATTAATTAAATAAATATTATTTATTTAATTACATCGCTAATTAAATTTATCTTCTTTCTAAAATTAAATAAACTGTTATTTAATTTATTCCTACGACACTTTCAACTATAATTAAATAATCATTTAAAATTATTTAATTATTCTTTAGCCTTTTCTCTCTTTAATTAAATAAATCTTTATATTATTTAATTTAATCCAAAATCTTGAATGTTGAATTAAATCGTTATTTAATTCATAAAAAGATTTATCCATAGCATATTCCTCTATAATTAGATAATCTCTTTGTTATCTAATTAGTCGTTTATCACTTAAGTCTAGATACAATTAGATCATTCAGTTATCTGGTGAGATAATATTTGATTATCTTTAATGAACAGACTTTTTGTGTTAATCAGTCAGTTATCTAGATTAGATCATATCTTCTACGTGCAAACCTCTATTAATTATTTAATTAATTTATTCTTATCTTCTATCCATGTCAATCTTTATCTTTTACATCCAATCTATGTTCTTTTGTGTCTCGACCAGTTTCCACTAAAGATTAAATTATTATTTAATTTAATCCCAACCTTTTATGTTTTATCACTCACACTAATTCAACCCTAACCCTATTGCATGTCACATATTTTAATCTAAATCGTCAATTAATTATCTTTAATATAAGCCTGTCATTCAAAAATCATATTTTCTATAAATTGGATTTACCTTCATCATTATTACTCCTCCCGAAATCTTATGAGTTTTGGAAGCAACTTACTTTAGAATCTTCAATGTTTGGCTATTATCATGATCATGAGGCCATACTTGCATGCTTAATGAAAATATGAGGGCAATTATCATACAACGGTGAAATTGAGAAGGATAGTGGAGGTTATTCATGGAATTACATAGATGTTTGGTAAAATCCTTAATTTATGCATTGTTTTAACTAGTTTTCCATTGTTTTTGCTTATTAGTATAGGTTTAGTTTTATTTATGCATTGTATTGATTAACCTGTGATAGGATTACGAGGAGTAATGATGTATCATGATGATTGTCTTATCTTTTCAAATCTGTCATGTCACTAGCCACCTCAAGGATGTCTTGGCAATAGGATTTAGAGGAGAAACGATGTTTCATGACACATTTTCTTTCAAATTTTTTTATTAGGTAAGCAACATTTATAGGGTGTTGTACCCTTCACAAAGAGCCACAAGGTCCAAAGAGTTCAAGACCAAAAAAACATAAAAAAAAATTCAAAAAACAAACACAATGGACCAATAGTAGATGGATAGACAATGGATGAACAACAGACTAACTGACATCTCCCCAATTCTTTGACAGGAGATTAAAAATATCATCTCTGACCCATTCCTAATGATCTTTAGCATTCTTGTTGTCCATTTCATCCTTCATAACTGTCGACAGGGTGTTGGTAACATAGTGAACCGGCTTAACTGTGAAGCGGGTCAAACCACAATTTTTTTTGTCCAACTTATCTAATATTTCCTGCAGCACATAGAGCTCCTCCCTTCCAACCGCGGTATTTCCAGTATCAACATGCTCAATGTCCAACGGGTCTGAAGACAGAGAGGTCGAGTCCTCCTTTTGTAATTTTCCAATTTTAGGAATGGTGTTGGGCCCTCTAGCATACTCCTCCTCCTCACTCTCAAACTCCTCTTCGTCCCTGCTATATTTGTTGTCAGATCGCTCCTCTTTTGTATCCAAGTCTTTTACCTGCACTTTTTTTCTATTCTTGGCCAGCCTACCAGAGCGTCGAAATATGGTATCACCATCAGTCACCACCATCTTTGTGACCACCGTATCCCCCTTAGAGTCCTTCCCGCCACATTTATACCTTTTCTCAGAGGCTCCTTCAAAATCTTCTCTTCCTCTTTGCCTTTCTTTTTCAAGGTTGGCTTCCTAGTAGTCTTGGCAAGGGTTGATTTGAGCTCACAAAGACTAGCCGCCACACTAGTCTGGGTTGCACCCACATTCCCCTTAAGCTTTTTTTGCAGTGGGTTTGGGTTTATGTGTGTCAGCAGGGACCAGGTGGTTTTTCTTGATGGGGCCTTTGGACTTAGTTGGAGATAAGTTGGTCATATTGGGAGGCTCAATCTCTTCAATACAGACAACAGATATGGGTTTGGGTGGGCATAAAGCAAGATGGAAATGGTAGAGCCTCAAAATGAGGCCCTGGTGGAGTGGCAGGGGAGGAAGGTCATTAGGATTTAGACCAACAACCCCAATACATTTTTAACAGAACTTTGTAAGTCCATCAGAAGGAGAAAAGGAAAGATTAACAAAATTTTATGCCAGAGGTGGTTCAAAAGAGGGAAATGGTAGAAATAGTAGGTTTTGAATCTACCTTCCAAAGCCACGTACTTCATCAGTGCAAGACACACTTGACTCCATGGATAAGGGAGAGTCTCCCGCTCAAAACCTAACTAGTTGCACACCGACTCCTCATTCCCCACAAAAAAATGTGTTCATACTTTCATTATCCTGAGTTTTAGTGTGCTTCAGGTGCTTCATACTAGTACACAAGAGCCCTGTCACCTACACTATCACTTCCTCATTCACATTAAAATAAATACCACCCAAAGTCACATGACGTTCTTTCCAAGAGTTGAAAAACTACACAGAAAGATTAGGGTCATGGCCCACTAGACTCTCCATCAGTGGAGCAAGACCACCCTCAACACATATGTGCCACACCAACGAATCTTTGTGAAATTTTCTACAGTTGTCTGGATCAATTCACACCCTATCACCACCCATAATGTCACTTTGCACACAGAATAACCAAAAACCCTAAGAAAATAAAAGGTTAGAGATAATGGTAAGGTGAAGAATCACCCACACATTTAGGATTTTAAGCCAAAAATGGTAGCCTTTGGTAATCAAAGCAATGGACAGGTCGCACGCTTGGGGAATTAATTTCCTAAAAGAAATTTTAGTGGAATCATAAATGAGGATCTTCAAAAACATTCAACTAAGTAAGCAGGACATGATGGGAATGGAAGGTTTTCCTTCCATGTAGTAAATGCACAGAAACCTAAGTAAGATGGCCACAGGGCCAAATTTAGAGACACCAAAAAGGTTAGCTTTCAAAAGTGGAGACAAAATAGCGGACAAGATAGAACAAATTAGGAGCTTGATCTCATAATTATTAGTCACATCGAAATCAAAATAAAAAAATTTGAAAATACGATGGCTTAACATAATCCCCAAAAGGAGATTACGTAAAGTATGGTCTAGCTTAGTCTTAATCATCAATTACCCACCACAACATCTCATGAAATCCCTTTTCAAAATGGGCTCCATCTCATAATTTAAATTATGCCACTTGTTATCCACCTCATCTTTAAAACTTGTCCACATAGCCCAAAAGACAAGCATGTGGAGCCCCCCAAAAAATCCAATAAAGCACTTGATTAGTTATCATCATGGGTCAAGTAAGGGCTTTGTTCCTTCAATATTATACCCTAAATTCCAAGTGGTAGGTTCCATAAAGAATGCCAACATTTGGAGAATTTCCAATGTGTGCCAAAATTGGCTAAGGCATCAACAACTTGGTTGCCCTCCCGATAAATATGGGTGGTAACCTTTAATTTCAAATTTGACATGAAGAGCCTTATGTCAAAGAATGTCTTTAGTACTACACCCCAGTAATTTGTTAAAGTTAATAGCATCAATAATAGACTTAGAGTCACCTTCAATATGAAGGTTCTCAATCCCCATGGAGACAGCCAATTGTAAGCCCTTCAACAACGCTCCAACTTCTGCAATCATAGAAGAATGGACACCAATCCCCCCCGGAGTAACTAGCCACAAAATTTCCTCTACAATATCTGATCACACCTTTACTAGCTCTACCTAGGTTGCCTTTAGCAACCCCATCAAAATTTAGTATATACCATCCATTGTTCGGAGGCTTCCAAATAGTGACACTCTAAGCTAGGGATCTGGAGTTGTCATAGGAGTTAGCATCCAGGGTTTGGTGCCAAGCTTTGGACACACTTATTTCCTCCTCATTCGAACCTTTTTCCTGGGTTTTCCCTTTGAAGAGTGAAATTTTTTCCACAATAAGCTGAGAACAAATACCAAACACCTCTTTTGGACTCATCTCAATGTTCCTGAAAATCCTATTGTTTCTCTCTTTCCATATACACTAGCATATAATAGGGGGGACCTAGTTCCAAATTTCACTAGGTAAATGGTGGAAAAAGGGTCCAAACCAACTCAAAATAAAGGATCTGATATCCTGACACATAATACCTTAAATACCCAATCATCCTATGGCTAGCTCCCACACCTCAATAAAAAACATGAAGTGTAACAATAAGTGATCGACTGATTCTTGATTGCACTTGCATAAAAAACATCTATTGGGGATCTAAAATCCCCTTTTCCTTAAATTTTCCCGAGTTAGAATCATGGTATGGTAGGTAGTCCACCAAAATAAGTTAAATTTCAGGATCATGTGTCAATTCCATACCTTATTCCATTGATTGAGGACAACACCCTAGTCCGTCAGTAGATTGTAAGTTGATTTAATTGAAAGATCTCCCTGCTTATCATGAGTCTAGAAGAATTCATCCCCCTTGTTGGTTGTTGGAAGTCTAGTGAGGGAGAGAAACTCCTATAGGGTCTTGGCAAGGAGGCTCAAATTAGGGGATAAGGGGCAGCAAAGGGCCAAGTCATTCCATTTCTAGCACCATGAGGGTTGAGGAGGTAATCACTAATATAAATACCAAAGAATCGTTGAGCCAATCTCATAAGATTCCTAAATTTAGAGCTTTCTAGGGGAGTATCAAGTAACCAAGGGTCCTCCCAGAATCTGATTTTATTACCATTACCAATCTTCCATTTTATCCCATTCCTCAGAAGACCCTACAGACTGCAAATGCACCTCCACACCAAGGACCCTGAAGGGTGAACTTCTGAGAGGCAGTCAATCAAAGGTTTGTTTTGAAGGTAGTTAGCATTCATGATCTTATACCAATCCTTCCTATCCCTCAAATGGTCCCAGCCCACTTTGGCCATTAAAGCTTTATTGGTATTAGAAATAGTCCTAATCCCAAGCCCACCACAACTTTTGGGTTGACAGACCTTGTCCCATTTAACCAAAACAAATTTATTTTTTTCCTTGATCCCCGACCAAAGGAAAGTCCTTTAAATTTTCTCAAATTTCTCAGCAATATATCTGGGAATCTTGAAAATGGAGAGGAAATAGATAGGGATACCTTGAAGAACAATAGACATGAGCTATAAGTTACTAGCATGGCTAAGCAAGGAGCCTTTCCACCTAGCCAATTTTCTTTGGATCCTTTCCAATATAGAATTTCAAAAGTCATAGGTGACTTCCTTGACAGTAAGGGGTAAACCAAGATAAATCAAAGGAAGAGAACCACTCAAACAGCCCAAAACAATAGTCACCTGAGCTTGCAGATTAGAAATGCTATTAAAGAAGTAAATCATGCTTTAATTATAGTTAATGCATTTCCCAAAACAAGCAACATAGTTGTTGAGACAATTTTTCCATTTCCTAGCTTCAATCGTAGAGACTTTCCCAAAAAGAAAATTATCATCCACAAATTGTTGAATCATAGTCGGCTCTAAGGAAGAGGCAACCTTAATTCCCTTAATGGACCCTTCTAACAGAAAAATAGAGAAATTTCTGCTCAGGACATCTGCAATTGTTATAAAAAAATAGGGTGAAAGGGGGTCTCCCTGTCTGATACCTCTCCCAGCAGAGAAAATCCCAAAGGGAGACCCATTTACCAAAACAAAGTACTTAACCGTTATTACACATTCCATTATTAGATTGATCATAGAGTGGTCAAAACCAAATTTAGCTATGACTTTTGGGACAAAATCCCAAATAACCTTATCATAGGCTTTTGAAATGTCTAATTTAAGGGTCATACTAGCATAGTTGCATCTATCCATGGAATGGAGTAATTCATGTGTGGTTATGGTAGCATCAAGGATATGATGACCAGACAAAAATCCTTTTTGAGTGGGGCTGATAATTTTGTCAAGGAGAGGTTTGATGCGATTCACCAGAATTTTAGAGAGGATTTTATAAAAAGTATTGCACATACTGATGGAGTGAAAATCAATCATTGATTGAGGATCAACAACCTTGGGAATTAAAGATATGAAGGTGTGATTCAGTTGCTTAAAAATCTTACCAGATTTGAAAAAATCACGAGCAACTAGAACAAGGTCCTCACCAACAATCTCCCAAAAGGTCTGAAAGAAGGCTGGAGGGAAACCATCAAGGCCAGAAGCTTTGTAAGCCCCCATACTGAAAGAAACCAACTTGACCTCCTTAGGAGTGACAAAATTGAGGATCCCAAGGTTAGCATTCTAGGATATAATAGTCGGGAGCAGGGCAAGCAATAAACTATCAAGAGCCGGATTAGGAGCCTCAGCAGGAGCTGCATAAGCCATCTAAAAGTAATCCACAACCACAGAATCGATTAGGGAGGGAAAATTGACAACCTCCCCCTGAGCATTGTGCAATTTAGTTATCTAATTCCTTTTCTTGTGTTTAATAGTAGAAACATGAAAGAAAGAGGTGTTCCTATCACCTTCTTTCAACCATTGGACCCTGGATTTCTACTTCCAGAAAATCTCCTCTTTCCTTAGAATTTGTTCCCACTCCCTTCGGCTCTCTTTTTCCTAATTGCAATTAGGAAGACTGACATCCCCCTAATCCATTTTCTTTTGAATCAATTTCAATTTATCCCCAACAAATTTTTTCTTCTGGAAAACACCCCCCAAAACCCTTTTGTTCCAACCTTTCACCATACATTTGATATGTTTGAGTTTAAAAAATATTTTGAACATGGGAGAACCACGAATAGGAATATTCCACCATTTAGAAACTTTTTTTTTGAAAGCAGGGTGGGAATTCCACATTATCTCAAACTAGAAAGGGAACATACCAACAGTAGACTAGTCGCTCAAGGTCAGCAGCAACGGATTGTGATCAGAAATTGTCCTAGGCAAAGTCTAGAGAGTAGCACTAAGAAGGCTAGTCCAGTTACTAGAAAAAATGAATCTATCTAATCTAACTTGAATCAAGTCCTCCCCCAGATGCCTATTGGACCAATTAAGAGCTTGGCCCATTAATTCTATGTCAATCAGGCCAATAGAACTTAGAAATTTTGTCAGATCAGGCATGTTGTCAGAATAATCTACTAGACCACCGCTTTTCTCTGAGGGAAATAAGGGGGAGTTGAAATCCCCAACCACTAGCCACCAATAACCACTATTGTTTTTAACCCAGTCAGAAAGAGTCTGCCACAAAGCATACCTAACATTCCTCTGTTTAGGAGCATAAACATTGATAAGCGACCAAGAGCCACCTAGGTAGGTAAAAGAAACACCACCACTACTCCATCAGTAGAATAGTTTAGAGCCATTAAATCTAGAAGGGTTCCAAACCACAACAAGACCACTAGATGCCCCTTCAACATCACTATAGGAGTAAGTGGCCCCTAGTTATAAATACTTAGCAACATTATCAAAATTTTCTTTTTTCATCTTGGTTTCTTGTAAAAGTAACACATCTATCTTTTGTTCTAAAACATAGTCTTTTAGAGCAAGTTTCTTATGATAGTTGTTCAGCCCTCACACATTTGATGACACGACCTTCATTTTTGACCTTTCTTTGAGGACACAACCAATGTCCTTTGTTTACCAATGGAAATCTCATTTGTGGTTTCTCTTAACCTCTTAAGTCTTTGGTTGGGCCTTCCAGGCTTGGAATCACCACCCACATCTGCCTTTTTCTTCCTCCCTCTTTTCTTTGGGGTTACCCAGTTATCCTCTTCAGTAACATTCTCTAGATTTGAATCCTCAAAGTTGAAAGATGTCACATCTCCAGTACCCATATCCTCCCATATTTCACCCTCTTCCCCCATATTCTCACTAGTCCCCGTTGAAACCACCTCTAGCAGGGCATCACCAGCAAGCTCATCACCCCCAAGAGTTGGGCTAGAAGATAGATTAGCTATATCCAACACCTTATCACATGCCAAATTATCAATCAGGAAAATATTAGCAAGGATCGAAGTTGGATCAACACTGGTCTCCAACCTAGGAAGAGGAAAACTAGAGTTAGGGGGTTTAGACAAGTCTAGCAAAGTTGATTTTTCCAGATCACCAATAATCGGATCATCACTTTTTGGAGGAGAGTTAGCATTAGCAACAAAATCTCCCGGGTTAGGCTCCTTATTAAAGGAGGACTTACAATCAGAGATAAGGTGACCAGGTTTGGCACACTTTTGATAGTAGACCACACAACATTTTCATAGCACACAGGTTGGACCTAGTTACCAAACTTAGAGAAAAGCTTAACAGAGTTAGGAAGTGTCTTATTCACACTAATGTTCACACAAAAGTTGGAAAACACTAACCTAGAATTAGATTTGGTGATGGAGTCAGAAGTACTGAAGTGTCCCAAGGAATCACTAATGCTTTTGAAGATTGATTCATCCTAGTATTCCAAGGGTAACCCAGGAAAGCGGACCCAAACTGAAGCCGATTTATTTAAATCAATAGTAGGTTCAAACCCCAACTTCCAGCGACATAAAGCCAAAATGTGTTTTCCATAAACCCAAGGTCCAGAAGAGAGAATCGAAACCAAAGAAGGCCATAAACTTGAAAAGGAAGAGACCACCTGACATAGCGCAAATGTCCAAACTTCCCTGAAGGTACCATTTAGCAGTAGCCCATCTCCAAACCATATCAATAGTGGGACGAAAGGAGAGAAAATGACCCACAAAAACATTCTCCATGGAGGAGAGAATCCTACCACTGACCATATTAGAGATAGCAAAATCTATTCCCAAAGCAATAACTTCCTCCTCTAAAGGAGGTGGAGGGTTTGAGCTCTATTTTCCATTGGTTAGAATATCCTTAGAACCTTTAGTTTTTTGAAGAATCTCGACCGTCAACACTTCGACTAGAGACACAAGTGGCACCGAAAGATCATCAACTAAAGGACCGGACCCTCTAGGAGTGGCTCCCGAGGGACACAAGTTTGCAAGAGACAAGATGAGGCTTAAGTCAGGGGGGATAGAGGGGGATCATGCGGTACTCCTAGGGTAGAATCCACCATGCGCATAGGCTATTCAAACGTGGAAAGAGGAGAGAGGAGCGGGAATTGTTTGTGGTTTATCTTGATAAAAAGAATGGGAACAATCGGTTCCTTAGTATGAATCAGGGACATTCCTTGTCTACGATTGTCTATTTTCGCAAGTGGATGATCTTGGACACCTTGATTTATCTCATATCATGGTGTTTTTTATCCATTTGTATCATTTTAACACCCAATCATGATTAAAATGCAAATGCTTAGTATAATGACAACAAAGTGATGACATATCTATCTTTCACACTAATATAAATCATCTTACTGCTAACAGTCTTCTTCCATCACATCTGGATGGTGTACTATAACACACAAAAATCACCTACATCTAATGACCATTTCCCTGACTAAACCTCACTGAAGCAGATTTTTTTCACCACCACCGAACTTCTAGATATCCAATTACCTATTCGGGACAATTTCCATTTTTTTTTTAATTTTTCAAAAAATTGTTATTTTTCCCGAGGGGGCGTACACTTACCTATTTCACACCAAGGCACAATTGGGGCATGTTATTTATTATTCTTTGACACAAACGCCGAAATGACATTATGTCAAACAGGGGAAAACTGTAGACACAGAAAAATGGCTTAGGCCTGCAACTACATTTTTCATCATTTATTCAAGATACCCGCAAGATGATTAAATGATCTTATTCATTTAATTATAACTTAACATTCAAATTCCTCTAATTAATTAAAGTCTTAACCATTTAATTAATTCATTTTATTATTCTTCTAAAATTGATTAATTAAGTAAATTATATTAATTTACTTTAATTACATCACTAATTAATTCTAATCTATCTCTTTGATTAATTAAATAAGTTACATTAATTTATTTAATTATGTCATTTAATTCTAATATCTTCTTTTTTAGTTAATTAAATAAGTTTTCTAAATTTATTTAAATACACATCATCTAATTAATCTAATCTATTCTTCTAATTAATTAAATAAGTTTTATAAATTTATTTAATTAAGTCATTCTTGAATTAAATCATATTCTCTCCCCTTTAATTAAATAATTATATACTCTCATCTAAAGTGCTTTTATAAATTAAATAGTTCACTCAACTATTTAATCACGTGCACACACTTTCTCCACTAAAGAAAGGAACTAATTTAATAATTAATTCTTAAATTATTGTTAGCACATGTCTCTTACATCTTCAAGCAAATATCTCATGCATAATTCTCTCTTTCAGTTCACTCATCGAATTGATCTGTCACCTTTTTTTGACTAGTTACACTCTCTTTCAATTCACTCACTTGATGGATTTGTCACCTCCTCATGACTCACAGACTCTCTCAATTACACTTCTTGGAATGAATCGATCAAATCACTTAACTATTAAATCAAAGCATGCAATCAGGTCCTCACATGTGATCTTGATCATTTGAATTCAACTCAATCTCAACCGTCGAATCTAGGAGACTTCTATAAAAGAAGCTTTTCAACTCTGTTTTCAAGAACCACAATCTTCAAAGTTTTGTTGTCAAAATGCATACAAGTGAATATTGCATACTCACGATCTAAGGGCAATTGAAGTAATTTAAAGAAAATTCAAGAAGAATAATGAAGATGAGTCAAGAAAGCATGGAATTTGGGTGATATGGTTCTTTTTTATGAATTCTTTGTTTGCATTGCATTTTATTATTGATTTGGGATTCTTAGCATAATTAGGAAATTTGTGGTTGTTTCTATTTTTTATTTTCTTTAATCCTATTTATTTTCCTTGAATATAGAGACATTTTCTCAAGTGGAAAGAATGGAATAAATTAGGATGTTTTTGTCTTTTACAACACATAAGGATTTCAAAGTTTATCAAATGGATGTGAATTATGCTTTCTTGAATGGTGAGTTGGAAGAAGAGGTATGCATTGAACAACTTGAAGGATTTTAGTTATTAGACCAATTGAATATGGTCTGCAAATTGAAGAAAGCATTTTATGGACTGAAGCAAGTTCCCACAGCTTCGTATGCAAGGCTGGATAGGTACTTGATACAACAAGGATTCAGTAAAAGTACCACATATAGTAATCTTTATTTCAAAGTTAAAAAAGATCAAATATTGATAGTAGTTGTGTATGTTTATGATATTTTATGTGTAAGATATTTGCAGAAGAGATGCAAAAAGAGTTGGAGATGCCTATGTTTGGGGAGATGAATTTCTTCCTTGGACTGCAAATCAATTAGACAGAAAAAAGTATATTCATTTCACAATCAAAGTATGTCAAGGAAATGTTGAATAAATTTGGAATGGAAGATTCTAAACCAGTATGTACTCCTATGGTTACTGGTTACAAGCTGAGAAATAATGATGAATCTCCTAAAGCTGATTAGAGAAATTATAGATCAATGATTGGAGGACTGTTATACCTAACTATTACATGATCGGATATCATGCATGCAGTTTGTCATGTGGCTAGATTTCAAGAAGATCTCAGAGAGTCACATGTTGCAACAGTGAAGGGGATATTTAGATACTTGAAGGGCACTCCAGAACATGGTTTATAGTAACAAAAGGATGCTAATTTTTCTTAGAGTGCTTATACAAATGAAAATTGGGTAGGTTGTGTGGATGATAGGAAAAGTACAAGTGGTGGTGCATTATTTATTAGATGCAGATTGGTGTCTTGGCTAAGCAAGAAGTGAGATTTAGTTTCTTTATCTACTGTAGAGGTACAATGCATTACAGCAACATTTTTTTGTACAAGGTGTTGTGGATGAGGAAAACCTTAAAGGACGTTAGAGTGGTATATGATGAACTTCTATCTTCTGTGACTATAGACACCTAAAATTTTCCTAGCCTGAGAACTAGCATATATCACTGCATTTCACATCAATTGCATCCAAAACCCTAAAATTCCTTTATTAATTGAATAATACGACATTATTTAATTAATTCACTTTTTCATCAATTTCAACCAATTAAATAAATTTCATTTATTTAATGAATTCCTAATCTAACTTTATTCCTCCCAATTATTTAATTATGTCGCTAGTCCATTTTATTCCCCTAAGTCAATTAAATTATTAAATCATAATAATTTAATTAACTCACTTTCCCTCCAACTTTGAATAATTTGAATAAATTATTCAAGACATCATCAAAAATAAATCAAACAAATGCGACTTTGTTTACAAAAGTCAAACTTGATTTACATGTTCAACTCCAAAAGGGACTAATTAATTAAATCAATTAATTGAATTGCCCTCAACAACTTTCATGATTGAGAAAATTGCTCTCAACGTGATTTCCTCACCAACTTTCTTCAATTTCACAAATTTCTCTACATAATTTCATCAATCCCATTGAAGTTTCAAATTGATTTCTTTAATTTCTGAATTGCTCCACCTATTTCATCAATTTCATAATTTTCTCAACAATATTTCTTCAATCACACTAATTACATAATCTATTTTGCACAGATTATTCCTATCTATTTTCTCTCAACATCTTTCGATCGTCGATCAAGATATTCTACTACGCGATCTTGATCATCCATTTCAAATCACAAATTCTATATAACAAACCTCTTTCCTCACAAAAAAGGATCAAATAATTAACACAGTTTACACAACGAAGTATTGTTGAGATCATAACCAACATTGACAATGCTTCAACACATATCTTTGATCAACACACACATCACATCAAAGCTTCTCACACATAACAATGGAGGCTTCACAGTGATATGAACAACCTGAAATCTTGCAAACAGACTCTGACATGGGATGGTAACCTTTCCTTTGTTTTGAATTCATTTTGATAATCATAGGTTTTCATTTGTGTGTTTTCCATAGCTTAGAAATTAATTTCATGAATGAAGGAATAGATCTAGATTAGTGTTTTTAATTTAGATTAGTTTCTATTTCATTGCATTTATCTTGTTCACACTCTCAAACTTTACCCCTCACACATTCTGGCATGCCCGGCGGGACCCTGGTCCCCAACACTAACAATTTCGTGAGAAAATTTTGAAGTTACAGGTCCCAGAGGCACTCTAAAAAAATCTTCATGCACAGGTTCCAGAAAACTATTGCACTTAATTTCTAGAAACTAGAGCATTTGACCCTTTTTCCAATGCACTTGACTATAATTTTGGTGATATTGACATTTTTCAATTCTTTTGTCTTCTGACAAAGGGTGCTCTTGATTTTTTTTAGTGCCTTTTATCTTTGATATAGTGCACTTTTGATGGTTTTTCTGCGCTTTTGCCCTGATTAACTTGTGTCTGAGATTGCAAACTAAATTTTGTTTTTTAATGTTAATGCATGCATGATTTGAATGTATGAAAGGTATTAACGTTTGCATATGCAAGATTGAGAAACCAATAACACTTTTTTCTGTAGGAAAGATGAATGGTCAAAGGAATCACGATTTTCACAACTTATTTCTTAAAGTTAGGAATTTTTATTCGGTTCTTTAAAAAGAACTTACAAACAACAACACATTTTCAATTTAAGTGCTCTAAAATAAATCATTTTAAATTATTTTTAAGTTGGGAGAATCTTCATTTTGGTGCTTAAAAAGAAACCTACAACAACACATTTTTTATTTAATTTAAGAGCTCTAAAATGAATCATTTTCAAAACTTTCTTAAGTTAGAAGAATTTGTATTTAGTGCTTAAAAAGAACCCTACAAACAATACAATTCAATTTAAGTGCTTTAAAATGAACTCTTTCCAAGCTTTTGTAGTGTTATCAACTGGATTTTCACCCTTCTGAACTTAAGGTTCAAAAATCTATTGAAACATGGGAACATTCTCAAGTTGTGGGTAACCTATAGTGAGAATGAACCTTCGGAGAAGGTTGGCTTCCTAAATGGTTATCACCTAGATTACTCTACTATTCTACAGAGGAAAGGGGAAAAATAAAATGCATAAATTGAAAGATTGAAAATGAAACTAAGAAGGTGATACACCAAACTAAACTAGGACATAAACCTTAGACTGCAAACACTTGACTACAATGACAAAAATTAAACTTGCACAACTCATTAATACATGCCTTTGCATAAGTTTTTCACAAAGATGTCCTAATGCTAAAACTCCTATAGGGAAGATAACTCCACAGCTAAAATCCATTTGCATTTTTGACAAAGTTTGCAACCTGCATTAACATACTTTTACATAAAGGTGCTAAAATATGAGACAAAGTTATAAGGAAATGCACAATACCTCCCAAATAACTTTATCAATCAATTGAATGCACACAATAATGCAAAGAACAAGTAGGTAAAACTTCAAATCAATGATATCCAAGGTCTTCACTGTATTTCATATCCAAAAATGAGTTACAAAAGTATGCCAAAAACTGTCTAAGGAATGAAAAGTCACTAAGTATCAGAAAGTGCATAATCTAAACTAAATACAAATGAGTCAATAAAGTGACTATATCCCCAACTCCCTCCAAAATTCCACCAAAAAAGGACTAGAAACTGAGTTGGGTCGGATTCCCCCAAAAATCCAAGAATCTAGCAACTAAATATCTTCCAAAATAGCTCCCATGTGTGGAAAAATCCAAGTTTGACTATGCTAAACATTAAGGCATGCAAAACCACCCCCTAGATGCTCTCATATCCTCCAAAAAAGTGAGTAAAGGCTCCTATATGCTCTCCACATGTTTGATAACCTCTCCAAACCTCTCTATAGACTCTCCCTTGGTCAACCAACTACTTCAACTAACCCTATATGCTTGCAAAACATGAAGGCTTATTCAATACAATAAAGGAACATGTAAGGTATGTATTCCATTTTTGCATTTTGAGTAGCAATGTGACTTAATGATTTATAAAAATATCAGTGAAGTCAAATTCTTTACATTCTAAATCAATACAAAAAATAAAAGACCCCCTAATTCGACCTTACTTAGGTCAAGGAAAACATGCAAGTCATAAAGGCCCCTAAATATGGCAAACACAAGGAAAAATAAGAAAACAAGGCATAAGAATTAATTCTTATCCCACGGGTACATTAATCTACATGCATATTTTAAAAAGAAAGGTGAAAAAACACCTTTGTGTGGTCAACCAAAAAATAAGCTTCCAAACCCTAAACACAAAACTGATACCAAACATTGTAAAGACATTTCATTTTTCACATCCAACTTCTGGAACTTTCAAAGTCGACAACTAGGGTTTGATGGAGCTCCTCTCTGCATTTCCTCATGGAAAATCCTATGGCTACAATAGCTTATCAACGTATTTTTTTGTGCAAAACTTACACAAACAAGCTTGAGGTAAGCTTTTGTAATTATTTCCAGTCATTTATTTTTGTTTTCTGAAGGTAAAAGGGCTCAAACTCAAGCTTTATTACAAAAACATGATTATATTTCGCTTCTCTTACTTTCACCCCTGTAAATCTCATGATAAGTTTTTTTTTTGTAAAGACAAAAAAGGAATAATTTCATGGCCTCATCATTTTCCTTAGTATTTTTGCATTTCTTCTTGCAAGAATAAACTTCATTTTCTAAAGGAACAATAGCATTTTGGAAGCTGAAACTCTCTAGGCACAACTTTTATACTCTCGCGTTTCAATTTTTTTGAAGGTTTGTGATAACATAACAAATGGCTTGAAAAATTTTCTTTTCTTTTTGTATTTGTAATTTAGTGCAAATCCCAAGTGGGTTTAATGTATGTGAAGAAAAGACAAAGTTCTCAAGCCGCGACCATGAGAGCACAAAATGTATTTCTCTTTGTATTTCCCTCTCGGTTTTGTGTTCAAGAAGCTCAGTTCAAGCTTAACCCAGAATAAAACAATGGCAGTCTTACAAGCAGTGGAACCTTTGCACTTGTTTCATCATTTTTTAGGATTTTAAGCTCTTAATGGTCATGACCATTCATGCATTTCTGAATATTCATCTTGCTTGCATGACTTCAAAACCCACCCATTATTCTGTGCTTGTGAGTTTATTGTGTAACACTTATTCATTTTGATATGACTATAGTTCGTCCTTTGTGCAACACAAGAAATATTTCTTCATAGCGGCTAGGGTTTCTTTTTTGTTTCATATAAATATAGTTCCATTTCTATTATGAAACCCTAGCTTGAGGGGTTCTATTTCTTTTTGTGGCTATTCTGGGTTGTCAAAACTCATGCCCTTCTTGCTCTCTGCATGCTTTCATGCTTGGCCTCAATGGGTCTGCACTATTCTTGATTTGATGCTTGAGTTTGTTCATTGTTTATGATGACTGCCATTTCCTTAACTCCCCTTGTATCTTGCAAGATCTTTGTTATTATTATCATTTCCTTGGCCTTGCTTTGGATATCCTGCCAAACGTTGATGGCTTCTCTATTGGATTTTATCTTTCGCTTGTATAGAAGTTTGATCTAGTGATACTCATAGTGAAACCTTTACTGTCTTATGGGATGCTCATTATGTCCTTATGCGTACCCTACCTTGATAATCAAGATTATATTTGACAACAACCCTATGAGGATTTAGGACCATCTTTGTGGTCTATTGTTATGCCTTCATCATATATCCACTTTACTAATCTAAGCATTTACTGTCAAACAACATATGTTATTGTTCCTTTGATTAGTTCTCATTATCTGTCTCTTCTTTGTGTCTTTACCTTGATAGTCATCACTATCTCAATGCATTCTGAGCTTATCCATTTCCTCTTGGATATTGCTGCTCTAATATGTAGCATTACTACTTCTATATTGAACCATAACAATGTTATTTGTCACTGTATTTGATCTTTGATAATTAATTCCAATGATATTACTCTATTCTTTGCTTTCTGATACATGATGTCTTCTTATAGAATTTTTACTCATTATGCTCCATTTCATTTATGTTATCCCATGATAGCTTCTGATAGAAACATGTAGGACCTCATTGAGTAATTCAGAAGAATTTTATTGAGTTCTTGGAAATGAATCTTATAACATGCTTTTATTGAAAAGGAGTATCACTATTAATGTGAGATGACTCCCATTAATAATGATATCTATTCTTTGTCAGTATCACCATGATTGATGAGATTTATCAATAGGAATTCAATGATGATATAAAAATGCAACCATCCCTCTCTAAAGAAAGCAAAGGGAAACATGTTGGGCTCAACCCTTGTGGGAGCCACATTTTATCCCACATGTTGTAATCAGATGAAATAAAATAGTAACACGGATTTCACCTATACCTGCACAAGCAGCAAACATGTTAGGTAAAACTGAGCATATGATAGATGTATTTGATAACTTTCTTGTTTTCCTAGACATCTGTGGTATGCTAGCTATCTTAATGCACATGAGGATCAGATTATATGTTTATGGATGTATGCATGTATTTTGATTGGTGATCCTTCATTTCTCTAACAACACTCTTCTCACAGATGCAGGGAACCTAGGAGCAACAAGGAGAGCATCAATTGGAAGCAGGACAAGCGGGAGGGACTGAAGATGATTCAGAAAAAAGCAACCGAGATTCGTCATTTAGGCAATAATAGGTCCCCTTTCTGTTTATGTGCATTCTTTCTCTTTTACATCTATAAATGTATAGGTTTTTTTCCATTATATGCATTTTTATAGTTAGCCCATGGCTTGTGTGGGACACCATACATTTATATTATTAATAAAGACTACATTTTTTGAAAATATTGTGTACTTTCTCCTATGTTATATGCATCTACATAACACAATGTAGTATTGTAGTCTTCTGATATTTATTTATGCACATGAATGTGACATAGCATAGTTAAAATTTACCTCCTTGTCACTGGTAAAATATAAACACTACCTATTTGGGCTAGTAGCAAAAATAGGTAACATTTCTGGTGACATTTGCTATATGTTTTCCTACTAAACATCTTGACTAGTTTCCTAAAGCTTATCCATTGGGTACCGAGTCACCTAAAAGCTGACACAACTTGAAAATAGTCGTGTACATTATTGTAACTCACTAGATCAGTACATGATACCTTGGAAACTTATTGAAACACCAAAACTTTAAAAGGAAAACAACCTAACTATGCTAAACAACACTTAGGGGAAATGAAAACTTACATCTAAACTATGGTGCAATAGCACTTATTGAAAACAAACTCCTAATCTTGCATGTACAATGCAAATCAAACCTCAAAACACCATTTGAGGAGTATCCCATTAACTAAGATAGGTAGAATTTCTCAATCAATCTTTGATAATTGGAATGCATTATGATCTTTGCATTCTGTAATAAAAAATGGGCCACTCCACATGCTCTCAAACTTGGAGTGCTTTTATGGCATGCTTTTTAATTCATCCCATTTGATCACAACATCACCCTCTCTGAATACTCTGGGTGTTGCTTTCTTATCAAAGACTCTTTTTGTTTGGAGCTGATGATACTCCACGGACTTCATTTTCTTATCTCTTATCTCTTCTATCTCCATGAGCTGAGCATACCTAACTACCATTGGGTCCTTTTCCTCAAACATCTCTAGTTGATGCATAATATCAAGAGCTGGAAGCTCCATAGATAAAGGCAATCTTACCTTCTTACCATAAACCAACACATATGGGGAGTTCCCAGTGTACCTTTTGGGAGTTATTATAGCTACCCACACAGTAGATTTCAACTTGGTGTGCCATACTTTTTGATTTATCCTCCATGATTCTTTTGATAATCCTTATCAGGTTCTTGTTTGTTGATTCTGCCAAACCATTACCCTGTGGGCAATAATTTGATGATGTATTTAGATGAATGTCATTTCTGATAGCCCAATCACTTACTCTCAATCAAACAAATGCTAAAGCATTTATCTAAAATGATTGATTTAGGTACTCCAAATCTATTAGTTAAATCATCATAGAAGTTCAACACAACACTTTCATTGGCTTCTTTTAAAGCCACTTCCTCAGTCCATCTTGTAAAGTACTCAGTTGCAGTAAGTGCCCACCCATTCCCTGCACTTGAAGGTGGATTAATGGCACCTATGAAATCAATTCCCTATCTCATGAAGGGCTACTCCACTTGAATTGGCTGCAAGGGTAAAGTTGGAAGCCTCCCTTTGCTTGCAAAAATGGCACATTTCACACATTTCCTTGCCCAAGCATGGGCATCCTTAAACAAGATTTTCCAATAATAGCCAGCTCTCATTATCTTCCATGTGGTGGTTCTTGAGGAAAAATGACCCCCAGGAGTTCCATCATGGAACTCATGAAGCACTTTATCCACTTGATCATGATCAATACACCTTAACAACACACTATTAAGGTCTTTTCTAAAAAGAACATTATCAACCAACACATAGGGGATGGAAAACAGTCTGAAATATCTCCTTTTAGCCTTATCTAAACCTAGTGGACACTCACCAATTTGCAAGAAATGAGTGATATCTTGTAGCCAACTTGCACTTGTTGTTGGTGCATCAATTGTAGGTTCATCAATAGTAACTAGAACCATTTCCTTTTCCATTTCTTGCCCATTTTTAGACTTGGTAGAAAGCTACTCACACAACCCCTTTCCCCTCACAAGATTAGTTACCTTTATGTCTATGTCATACTCGATTACCTTTGTAATCCACCCAACCCTCTTTTCATTCAGGTCCCTGCTTAAAAAAAAATCCTTCACACTAGGGTGAGCATCCATTAAATGTATCTTGTTATTAGAAATCAAAGGCTTAAACTTTTTCAAATTTATGGTAACAACAAGTACATGCTTTTCTACAAAAGTATACCTTTGTTCATAATCCTCTAAACCTTGACTGAAAAAGGCAATGGGTTGTTCTAAACCATCACCATTATGTTGTACCAACATTGTAGAAATGGTATCTATGCTACCAAAAGCATACAAAATAAAGTCTTTTGAAAAGTTTGGATTTAACAGAGTAGGAGCTACTGATAAGGCCTCCTTAATAGCTTCAAAAATGTGCTTGGCCTCTCTGGTCTAACTGAAACTTGAATTTTTCTTCAACACGGTAGTTAGTGGTTTTAAAATATTTGCAATATCTAGAATAAACCTTCTCAAAACATTAATTCTGCCAAGAAAGATTTGCAGCCCCTTTTTATGATTGGGTAAAGGCAAGGCTAAGATAGGACTTACTCTTTCTAGATCAATGGTGATCCCCTATTTTGGCACTATGTGTCTGAGAAGCTTACCTTCATGAACAACAAAAATACATTTTTTGGGGTTAAGGGATATACCAAACTCCCTACACCTCTCAAACACTTGTCTCAAATGGAAAAATGCTCATCTTCATTTTTAGAAAATACTGCTATGTCATCAAGATATCTAAGCACCAATTTATGAATCAACCCCTAAAATGCCATGTCCATGGCCCTATGAAAGGAGGCACCAACATTAGGCAAACCAAATTGCATTCTTGTATAGGCCATAGTACCCCACTTTGTGGTGAAAGTGGTCTTATACTGATCTTCTTCCTTTACTAAAACCTAGTTATAACCAAAATAACCATCAAGTAAGGAAAATATTTTTGAACCAACAACTACTTGAAGGATCTGCTCCATAGAGGGCAGCAGATAATGATCTTTTAAGGAGGCTCTATTGAGGTCTCTAAAGTCTACACAAAGCCTAATTTCTCTATTTTTCTTTCTAATCAGTACAATGTTAGAGACCCACAAGCTATGCTTGATTGGAAAAATAATGCCTCCCTCAATCAGCTTGGTCAATTCTTTTATCATAAGGGGCTCAAGTTTTGGATTTAAAGGCCTCTATTTCTGCCTAATAGGCTTTACATTTGGCTCTAATTCTATGGTATGCTGGGAAATCTAGGGATCAAATCCCTTTAAATCTAAGTACTCCCATGCAAATACATCTTGAAATTATTGACAAAGAGTAATAAAAGCTTTCCTATCTACTTGTGAATAGATTTTACCAATTTTAAGGAGATTACCTTTAAATATCTCAAGCTCTTCATAATGTTCCTCCTTGACCTGCATGTTGGTCTTTCTCTTTTTGAGCTGATCATCAGTGCTAAAGATGGATTCTAAAGTAACTAGACCCCTGGGCAGCTTGTTAGTTCTCAACTGAATGACTTGATCATCATATTGCTACTTAAGCTTCTCCTAATTTTCCATTGAAAACTCATCTTCTTCAAGCAAAAAACTCAACACCTGTTCATCACTCTCGAACACTTTCCAATGAATGTTATTATTAGGAATAGAAGGCCTTACAACAACTTTAACATATTGTTGCACTTTTTCTTTCTTAATATCATTAGGTATATCAAATTGTGCACCTATTGTAACTAACCTATCTGCATGCTTGTTTTGATTCCTAGGAATAGAAATCAAATTAAAAGCATCAGATTCCTCTATCATATCCCACACCATATGCTTGTAAGATTTAAACACATAATTTTTTGTCACATTCAAGCCTCTTACCTGATTGACTATCAACTCACTATCCCCAAATACCTAAAGGCATCTTATCTTTCTTTTCCTTTCCCATTCCAAGCCCCGAATCAAACCCTCATATTTAGTAGTATTGTTAGAACAAGAGAAAGAAAATTTGAAAGAAAAATAATATTTGTCACCTTATGGGGACACAAGCATTGAACCCCCACCAACTCCATTCCTACTTCTAGAGCCATCAAAGAACATCTTCCACACCTCATCCTACTATCCTAGTAGTTGTTCTACCTTATTTTCAAGGTTTGGCATAACTGCATTAGGTTCATGCAACATACATACACCCAAACCAATTTATTCAATGTTGTAATTTGGATTATCCACAATATTTTTTGCTTCCCACTCATTTAAGAGTATATTTGGTACACTTTCAACTTGCAATTCTTGAGCAACAACAAGCTCATTATCATCAAAAATAGCAAAGTTGGCATTAACAGTGCTTGGTATATAAGGCTCAATGTGGTCTTTGGAATGTAACTCAGATTTTATGGTTACTTTTGTCCCATATCTAGTCCTAAATAACATGTGGGACCAATCTGAGGACAAATAACCTCTTATTTTGGTAGTGAAATCTCTTGAGAAGCATAAGGAAAAATAAGGTGGTAAGTCAATGAAAAATATGTCTTGAGGGATTGAAAAGTTTTGAAAAGCATGAAGTGTAAGGCTTAAATCCTTAATGACACCTACGGTGTTAATGACCGACCCATCGAGCTGGACTAAACCCTTTTCAAGAGGCTGATACTTTAAACCCAACCTATCAACAATTTTTTTGGGAATAACATAGCTACTAGCCCCTGAATCTACCATACAATTGTGAACCAATTTATCCCCTATTATCAAAGACACATAAAAAGGATGGGGTTTGACATCTTTACCTGATTGTTTATTGTTGTGCTGAGGTGCATTTGAGAAAACAACCTTAACTTGACCTATTGGTGCACCATTTGAAACATTCAAATCGGTCAAAGCAAATTGTAATAAGTCCTTTTGACCTGGGATGGAAAAAGAGTCCTACTTTGACATAGACGCATTCACTTTCTTCATGTGTTCAATAATATTGAAAGTTACAATAATGTTTACCTTTTGATGAGTCCTTGCAACAATAGGGTCTATTTGCGAGTAAGGTTGCTCCTTAGTAGCACCTTGTCTATTTCTTTGCAATATGTGTGGCACTTGAGATGTGGATGGTTCAACAACTTCCTTTTCTTTATTTGTTGATTGTTCAATCTCAAAAACCCTCTTTTTGGCTCTTGTATTAGCTACAACTGGAGAATCATCCATATGCACTCCACAAAATTCCTCTCCTTTCCAATTTAGGAGATCACTTGGAGGGAGATTTTGTTGTTGTAGAGACTCCTCATTAGTCACACTTTGCATATTTTAGGCATTCTACACCATCAATGCTTGATTGATAACCCCATTTGAACATGTAGCTTGATTGTGGGGTTGGTTGCAAGGAAAGCACCACTCATAGTTAGTTGCAAGGTTATTTTCAACTGGAACAAGATCTCTGGCT
This sequence comes from Sequoia sempervirens, assembly GCA_007258455.2. NCBI lineage: Eukaryota > Viridiplantae > Streptophyta > Pinopsida > Cupressales > Cupressaceae > Sequoia > Sequoia sempervirens. The sequence continues at coordinate 24,741,927 of VDFB02058242.1, forward strand.
GAACTTATTGGAGCTAGATTATATGCTTGAAATGGCCTTGGATTAATATACTGCCTTGCACCTTGATTGTTTCCCTGAAATGGTTGTTTATTAGACTGATAAAGTTGATTCTTCCCTGAAATGGTTGTTTATTAGACTGATAAAGTTGATTCTTCCCTTGATAAAGTTGATTCTTCCCTTAAATTAAACTTGCACAACTCATTACTACATTCCTTTGCATAAGTGTTTCACAAAGAGGTCCTAATGCTCAAACTCCTAGGAGGAAGATAACTCCACAGCTAAAAGCCATTTGCATTTTTGACATAGTTTACAACCTACATTAACATACTTTTGCATAAAGGTGCTAAAATATGAGACAAAGTTATAAGGAAATGGACAATACCTCACTAATAACTTTATCAATCAATTGAATGCACAAAATAATCCAAAGAACAAGTAGGAAAAACTTCAAATCAATGATAGCCAAGGTCTTCACTATATTTCATATCCAAAAATGAGTTACAAAAGTATGCCAAAAACTGTTTAAGGACTGAAAAGTCACTAAGTATTAGAAAGCACATAATTTGAATTGAATAAAAATGAGTCTATAAAGTGACTATATCCCCAACTCCCTCCAAAATTCCACCAGAAAAGGACTAGAAACTGAGTTGGGTCGGATGCCCCCAAAAAGCCAAGAATCTGCCAACTGAATCTCTTCCAAAAGAGCTCCCATGTGTGGAAAAATCCAATTTTGACCATGCCAAACATTAAGGCATGCAAAACCACCCCCTAGATGCTCTCATATTCTCCAACAAAGTGAGTAAAGGCTCCTATATGCTCTCCACATGTTTGTTAACCTTTCCAAACCTCTCTATATACTCTCCCTTGGTCAACCAACTTCTTCAACTAACCCTATATGCTTGCAAAAAATGAAGGCTTATTCACTCCAATAAAGGAACATGTAAGGTATATTTTTGCATTTTGAGTAGCAATGTGACTTAATGATTTATAACAATATCATTGAATTGAAATGCTTTACATTCTAAATCAATACAAAAAATAAAAGACCCCCTAATTTGACCTTACTTAGGTCAAGGAAGACAATGCAAGTCATAAAGGCCCCTAAATATGGCAAACACAAGGCATAAGACTTAATTCTTATCCCACGGGTTACATTAATCTACATGCATATTTTAAAGAGAAAGGTGAAAAAACACCTTTGTGTGGTCAACCAAAAGATAAGGTTCCAAACCCTAAACACAAAACCGATGCCAAACATTGCAAAGACATTTCACTTTTCACATCCAACTTCTAGAACTTTCAAAGCTGATGGCTAGGGTTTGATGGAGCTCCTCTCTACATTTCCTCATGAAAAACCTTGTGGCTACGGTAGCTTATCAACAAAATTTTTTGTGCAAAACTTACACAAACTAGCTTAAGGTAAGCTTCTACAAGTATTTCCAGTCATTTATTTTTGTTTCCTGAAGGTAAAAGGGCTCGAACTCAAGCTTTATTGTAGAAACATGATTATATTTCGCTTGTCTTGCTTTCACCCCTGTAAATCTCATGAGTTGTATTTTCTATAAAGAAAAAAAGGAAGAATGTCGCGACCTCATCATTTTCCTTAGTATTTCTACATTTCTTCTTGCAAGAATAAACTTTGCTTTCTAAAGGAACATTAGCATTTTGGAAGTTGAAACTCTTCAGGCATGACTTTTATACTCCTGTGTTTCACTTTTTTTGAAGGTTTGTGATAACATAACAAATGGCTTGAAAACTTCTCTTTTCTTTTTGTATTTGTAATTTAGTGCAAACCCCAAGTGGGTTTAATGTATGTGAAGAAAAGAAAAGCTCTCAGGCCATGGCCTTGAAAGCACAAAATGTATTTCACTCTGTCTTTCCCTCTTGGTTTTGTGTTCAAGAAGCTCAGTTCGAGCTTAACCCAGAATAAAACAATGGCAATCTTGCAAGCAGTGGAACCTTTGCACTTGTTTCATCATTTTTTAGGATTTGAAGCTCTTAATGGTTACAACCATTCATGCATTTCTGAATATTCCTCTTGCTTGCATGACTTCAAAACCATCCCATTATTTTGTGCTTGTGATTTTATTGTGTAACACTTCTTCATTTTGAGATGGCTATAGTTCAGCCTTTGTGCAACACACGAAATATTTCTTGATAGCGGCTAGGGTTTCCTGTGTGTTTCATAGAAATATAGTTCCATTTCTATTATGAAACCCTAGCTCAAGGGGTTCTATTTATTTTTGTGGCTATTATAGGTTGTCAAAACCTATTCCTTTCTTTCTCTTTGCATGCTTTCATGCTCAACCTCAATGGGTCTGCACTGTTCTTGATTTGATACTTGAGGTTGTTCATTGTTTATGGTGACTACCATTTCCTTAACTCCCCATGGCCTTGTATCTTGAAAGATCCCTTCTATTATTATCATTTCCTTCACCTTACTTTTTATATTCTACCAAAAACTCATGGCTTCTTTGTTTTATTTTATCTCTAGCTTGTATAGAAGTTTGATCTAGTGATATTCATAGTGAATCCTTTACTGTCTTATGGGTTGTTCACTATGTCCTTATGTGTACCCTGCCTTGATAATCAAGATTGTATTTGACAATGACCTTTTGAGGATTTAGGATTGTCTTTGTGGTCTATTTTTATGCCTTCATCATATATCCACTTTACTGGTCTAAGCATTTACTATCAAACAACATATGTTACTATTCCTTTGATTGGTTCTCATGATCTATCTCTTCTCTATTTCTTTACCTTGATATTCAACACTATCTCAAGGAATTTTGAGCTTATCCACTACCTCTTGGATATTGTTGCTCTAATATGTGCCATTATTGCTTCTATATTGAACCATAACAATGTTATTTGTCATTGTCAAGGACTCCTTGCCACTGTATTTGATCTTTGATACTTAATGCCAGTTATGTTACTCTGTTCTTTGCTTTCTGAAACATGATGTCTTCTTATTTCCTTTTTACTCATTATGCTCCATTTCATTTATGTTAGCCCCTAATAGCTTCTAATAGAAACCTGTAAGACTTCATTGAGTACCTTAGAAGAATTTCATTGAGCCTTTTCAAATGAATCTTTTAACATGCTTTTATTGACAAGGAGTATCACTATTAATGTGAGATGACTCCCATTAATAATGATATCTATTATTTTTCAATATCACCATGATTGATGAGATATATCAATAGGAATTCAATGATGATATAAAAATGCAACCATCCCTCTATAATGAAAGTAAAGGGTAGCATATTGGGCTCAACCCTTGTGGGAGCCACATTATATCCTACATGTTGTAATTAGATGAATTAAAAAAGTAACAAGCATTTAACCTATACCAGCACAAGAAGAAAAACATGCTAGATAAAACTAAGCATATGATAGATGTGTTTGATAACTTTCTTGTTTTCTTGGACATCTATGGTACGCTAGCTATCTTAATGCACATGAGGATCAAATTATATGTTTATGGATGTATGCATGTATTTTGATTGGTGATCCTTCATTGCTCTAACAACACTCTTCTCACAAATGCAGGGAACCTAGGAGCAAAAAGGAGAGCATCAACTAGAAGCAAGACAAGCGGGAGGGACTGAATATGATGTTGAACAAAGCAACCGGGATTTGACATTCAAGCAATGAAAGTTCCTCTTTCTCTTTTGTATCTATAAATGTATAGTTTCTTTCATTATATTCATTTTGATAGTTAATCCTACAGCTTGTGTGGGACACCATACATTTATATTATCAATAAAGACTACATTTTTTGAAAAGATTATGCACTTTCTTCTATGTTATATGCATCTGCATAATGTAATGTAGTATTGTATTCTTTTGATATTTCTTTATGCACATGAATGTGACATAGAAAAGTTAAAATGTACGTTCTTTTCACTGGTAAAATATAAACAACATTACTTGTTTGGGTTAGTATCAAAAATAGGTAACACGTAGTTAGAGAATTTTCACTTTGTGCATAAAAAGAACAACACAAACAAACAATTCAATTGGTACTCTAAAAAGTTTTTTAGGCTCTCAAAATAAACACTTAGAATGTTTTATTTTTTGTTTAAGTGACCAAAATGATTTCCTTTTGTTGACGCATGCTTGAATTTATTTTGTTGACCAAGTAATACCAAGATCTAGGAACACTCAAATTTTGGGCTTAAAAAATCATTCTCTTTTTTTTTGCACCTTTTCTATGGTATTGACTTATATCTAGAACACTTCCATTGGATGCTTTTAAAAAGAACCATTGATATCTTATTCACACTTTTTTGGGGATACCACCACTCGAGGCACTTAAAAAGAATCATATTGCTATGAATTGTAATCTGTGCATTCCATGTTTGGCAAGCTAGATGTTTGTCTTCTCCCCTCACACCCTTTTGGCAATCTTGGGTGAGCGAAAAAATCTTGAGCTTCACACCTTTTATTTATTTGCATACCTTTTAGAGGGCATGCATTTTAAGAAACATCCCACACTAGAGAACTCAAAGGTGACCCAAGCAATACTCTTGTTTTGGACCGCTATACAAATTATTGTGGGTGGGAGGAAAGTTTTCACCTGTTGGGTGATGTTGATCTATACCAACGTTAGTCTCCCCCAGTATTCATGTGATACGTAAAAACCTGCAAGGGCTAGGAGGCCTCTTATTGAGAAAAATGTCGCATGTATAGACATTTGAAACTAATAATCCCAAAATGTTACTAAGAGCCAAATATTTGTAGAAGCTACCCCTTTTATCCAAATCATACTATGAAGTGGTGCATCAAAATTTACTTTTGAGAAGTTACTTACCAAGTCTCACTTATGGTTGAGCATACAAAGCCTCTCCATTCGATGCATGTAAAATCACCCCTTCTGGGCATGAGGTAAGCCCACCTATGCAGAAGTGCCTATCCCTAGGGTGTACTTTTTCTTTCACAAAAAAATGCCAAATTTGTTCAAAACATCAAACGTTGTGCTTGAATTTAAAATGAACATATTGGAACAAACACTAAACATGATGGTTGAATCACAAACCCTTTGATTTAGTGTATTATTTTTAAAAGAAGCCCTATATTTTCACTCCTTAAAGGTTTCTAAATATTCAAGCTTTAACTTCAGGCTACATTAGAACAAAGTAAACATTGGAAACTATGGCTTGGGTATCATGACTTCACAACTTAAAGCCATAGAAAAACAGGTGACACAAGTACGTGATTTTTTGAGTCAGTCAAATATTGTTGTATCACTTGCCATACTCCAAACACAGAGGAATTGATGAAAACAAAGCCTAAACTTGCAAACAATTGGGAGACATTTTTCTCAAGCTGGAAAAAAATTACAGAGGTTGCCTTTGTACAAAAAGAATCCAAAACTAGTTACAAGATCATTGTAGAAATGAAGCAATTGGAAACCAAGAAATTCATATAGTCCTTCATCCATTATTTTCATCCTACTTTATAGAAATCAAAATCAAGACAAACCACTTGGATCATTCCTTCACTTAGATGTATAAGATATTAACAGTTGCTTGAACCTCACAACTAATTAAGCTTTTTCACAACATATCCTCTAGATAAGGAAGTGAAATATCAATCCAAGTCCTTCAACATTTTGATTTTTGAAAGTAGTGCCATTCCAAAATAGCACTCAAACCTTAGGGTCTTGTGCTTCATAACAACCATATCAAAACACCAACACTTTCACCTTATGACCATTTGGCGACCAGTTGCTCCAATTCAACCTTTTCCATAGTTAAGAGTCACAAAACATGAACAAAGATCTTGACGCTTGTTTATGACAACCACACATTCACAACATAGAAGAAAAATGGAAGAAGATAAAAGTAGTGCTACTATACCTCCAAGAAAAACCACAAACAATGGAAGTAACCCATGGGTATATAAATTGAGTGACCTTACGACAAGTTATTGAGCATCAAGACATCCTAAGTACACAACCATAACATCCACACAAAAAATGTAAACATCAATCTAATACGTAAATCTGATTCCACTCTATACACCCATGAGAATATCTTATGCCACAAATGCCAATGATATATCAACTATGGATTCCACTAATCAAGGTTTTGGAGCATCTTGTCACATGGGTTATTTCAATCAAAATCCTCATCCATATCAAAATCTAACTTATCAAGAGTCACAACAACAACAAGTAGTGTTGAAAAAACACCAAGATCAAATTGTCATAGATGCACTTGAGAAAAAAATTGATGCACTTTATCAACAATGCTTTGGACACCCTCCAAAAAAGGGGTCGCAATATCAACAATGTCATAATGCTCATCAAAACATCGATTCATATCAACAAAAAAGTCTATTTCCACAACATCAACTGAATCGACAACATCAATTTCTAGAACAAAATCCACAACAAAAAGGTGTACCTCAAATGCAATATCAAAATGTATCTCAATCGCAGTATCAAGGAGTTCCACAAACCCAATATGTACCTCAATCACTGTATCAAGGAGTTCCACAACCCCAAGATGTATCCCAAATGTAGTATTAAGAAGTTTCGCAACATCAAGGAACACCTCAAACTCAAGATCAAAGGATTCCTCAAGTTCAATATCAAGGTGCACCCCACCCTCTAGGTACCTACAACACACAAAAAGGAATTAACCCTCCTTATACACAACATGGTTATCAAGGGTGCACACCTTCACAAAAACCCACCTATGATCAAACAAATATCATTGGACAACAAGGTTATAACATCCTTCCAAACGAAATGAACACACCTACTAAGATATAACCTTGCAGTTATAAAATAACAATCAACTCATTTACATAAACAATCAATCAAATAACCAATATCAAAATCAAGAGAAAAATAATCAAGAGAAGCCACTGAGTAAATATTACCAACCAAGAAGGAAATTCACTCCTTTGGGAGATACTTTAGAGGTAATCATGCACAAATTAGTACAACACGACCTTATCAAAATCAACGACAATCAAACTTATGGTGAACCAAACATTAAAATCCCTTGGTATAACAAGAACGAAAGATGTGAGTTCCACAAAATCAAGGGTCACACAACGAACAAATGTATAGAACTCAAAAATCTCATCCACGACCTTATTGATCAAAAATAAATATTTATTGAAGACAACATTCAAGGTTCAACCACTATGGAAAAAATTAACAATATCTCTACCTCAAATGTTGCAGATAATGATCAAAATTCATCTATCAATGATAACATTGACAATATCTCAAAAGTTGAAAACAACAATCAAGATCTATCTACCACTGATCATGTTGACAATGTCTCTACATCATCCAATGAGAAAGAGGACATACATCAAGAATTTAATCCCAAGCATGATCAAACTCAATCACCCAAGTCTAGCAATGATTAAGTCCAAGATATATTGGCATCATCCAATACCATCGTAGTACATATTGATGATCAAGAGACTCTTAATCCAACACTTATATGCAATGCAGAAAATCAAAGCCAAGAGCCATCACCCATATGTCCAAATTTTGAGGAAATCCAAGGATCCTTTACAAGAAATACCTTCTTTGAAATTGACTCATGTCAAGAGCACAAACCAAAGCATATCGAATATAATACCACACAAAGTCAAGATTGAGAATCCTTATCATCAAAATACTAGAATGACTTGGTAGATATCTTCCAAGACATCCAAGGTTTTCCAAAAGAAGAAAAAATCCATACACCAAGCACACATACATCTACCCATGAGATTCTTACTCCTAATGGAAATATAGATGATCTTCATACAAAACAAGAGTCTCACACTCTTGATATCATAAACAAGAAACAAGAGTCACCTACTCTTAACATCTTTACACATGATCAAAGCACGAAAAAATATTTTAAAATTGATCATGAAGAAGCATTAAAATCATAAACATCCTCTAGGAAGATTGAAGACATTGAGTATTAATATATTGAGCACATCATCTTCAAATCAACAAAGATAATTAACAATATTGAGCAGCAAAGTAGTGGGTATACAATAGTCAAAGAAGCACCGATATATTTTGAAGAGCCATTAAAATATAATATTCCATAAGATCAAGCCAAAGATATCAATCAAGAAGTTATCCCACATATGGATGATCCTATAACTTATAAACTTGGATCACTTACCTTTGTCAAAGCAAGCTATCCTACCAATGAAGAAGTTATCACCTTTGAAGATCCACAATGAAGTAGAGAATGATTATCACCTTGTTTCCAAGGTAAGACATATGCTATTGCAAATAAAAAATTTCAACAGATGAATTATCACGGTAGAGGATTAGACCTACATGAACAAGGTATCTAAGAACCAATGCAAATTATTGGCAATCCTAAGCATCAACATCTTGGTTATTCATTAATTAAGGGATCCAAACATATCAATGATACCTCTATAATACTGGGGGAAACTTTATCTAGTGAAAGCATCAACATAGAGAGCATGAAGAGTCCTTATGATGAAATTGCTACCAATGCTACAACTAGCCATATCATGAATCATCATCTACGTATTTTTTCACCCTCTAATTAGGACCAACAACAAGAGAAAAAACTATATCAAAGAAAGGAACAAGTCATTGGATCAAAATAATGAACAAAACAAAATGGATAAGAAAAATTCAAATGGATACTAAAGAAAAATCAATAAAATCTTCCATATAAAACTCCATTAGTCAAAGAAAGTATGGGGAAAAATAAAAAAAGGGAAGTTCATCCATCCAAAATATCTAACAATGCAAAAGAAAACTTCAAGGGTGACCTACAAGGTATATCAAGAAGGTCCCAATTGAATCTCTCTATCCACCCATTATTGCTCATCATCCCAAGTCTGGAGAGTCAAAGATTTCAAACTATCGACCAATCCATCTAAATATGATATCCCTCAATGCATTTCACCATCCATAATACCCAAATCTCTCATTGACCATGTATTTGCAATGAATGTTTATCATAAGGACTCCAAGGGAATCCTATCACGATGTGCACATCAAGGTAAGGTTAACTCCGATATTGACAAAAAAGACGAATTATCAGGGGTTACACTCAAGCGCCTGTATCTTAGAAAAAAAACTCCTTCAAGAAGGATATCATTGGCACATCATGACAACAACAACACCCATATTAGTGCAAACAGTATCTACATCAACACCACCAAGTGGTTTAACATACGCAAAAAAATTTCACCATGATGAAAACCTGGTAAATAGGCATCTTGTGTGACATCAAAAAAATCAAGAAAATAGTCGAGAGAAAAATAGTCCTCTAGTGAAAACCACTATGGTGGCACTTTGGACAAGTACCATAGTGAAAACCTAGAAAACAAGCATCATGTGTAGAATTGAGCATCTATGTGCATCATTTCAGGTGGAAGCATCTTAGCGTATCTATAATAAATCCAATCCATTTTTATCAAAATCCAACTTATCTTACACTTTCTTATGAAAATATCTTGACATGGGTCACTATCATTGATCCTATATATCCTATCCAGCATTATCTAAGCCATGAGGCATTGTCCAAAGGCTATACTCTATCCAAAGATGTTATCTTATCACAAGATAGTCTATCATTGCTAAACATCGGGGGCAAGTCCTTACATATTTCTTTAGAATAAATTTTGATCTATGTCTTCTAACTCATGGTGTGATCTAAGGAATATCCCGGTTACGGGACATAATAACCCGGCCAAAATAACCCTGGACAAAATAACCCAGTCACAATAACCCAGGGACAAAATAACCCAGGGTCATAATAACCCAATCCAAAATAACCCATGGTCAAAATAACCCATGGACAAAATATCCCCATAAGAATATAGAGAAAGGAAAAAAAAAATTATAAATTACATGTATGTTGCTAAAAAAACTTTATTATTCAACCAATCTTTTTAGTCTTTCTTTGAGTTCATGGTATTTTTTCCTGCTTGGTTTCCGAGTGTATCCAACCATATATTTCCCTATTCTATTCTCTTGGAGACTCTATTCCTTTTTCACTGCTTTGATGAATTTCTAGACTGAGTTGTGCGATGCTTGAAGCAATTCACCAAATCCTCTATGCCATCCCTCAATAGTATTATTGGTTATGGGAAGATCATCTTGAGTAGGTAAATATCAATTCCACATTGTGATTGGAAACTTGGGTGATCGTCTATTGCCTCTTCTGGTTAGTCTGCCAATACATGTTTCTTCAAAATAATCAATTATGGCTTGCAGGGTCTCCTCATGTTCTGTATAATAAGGAGATTGTTGAAGTGTTTCAAATGCATCAATCACATCTATCTGAGGCGCGAAAGTTAATGCAACAAGTTTCTTGATCTCATATGCAAATACTTCATCGACACTGTAATGTGTTTGTAGACCTTCTTCTTGAACTTTCCTCCACAAGCATTGAGAGAAATGGGAAAAACATCCCCGAATAGTGGCATTTGGAAAAATTTTAGAAATAGCTCCCATGAAACCTAATTCAAAATCAATAAGTATAGTTTTTGGGTTTAGATTAGGTTGAAGTTGTTTTAATTCTGCAAGTACTTGTGTATAAGTGGTTCTTGATTTGTTGCTCATAAGAATATAAATGAGTGGAAATATTGCATCAATTTTCAAGCCAAGAATTATGTATAACTGTTGAAAAATATCTTTTCATAATAACTCTTAATCAACTTATTCCCACAAAATTTCCTTTATTTTTATAATTATTTACCATTTTATAGGTTATTTAAGCATATTAAAGGTGTTTTAAGGCTATTTTAGGGGTATATAATGGATATATGGTCTAAAAATGACCTAAATAGCCTCTATGGTGCCTCACAATCATATTTATAATTTATTTTATGTCATTTCTAGTTTACTAGCTTGATCTAAAATGACCATGGGTTATTTTTTCCATGGGTTATTTTGACCACGGGTTATTTTGTCCATGGGTTATTATGACCCTGGGTTATTTTGTCCTTGGGTTATTTTGGCTGGGTTATTCTGTCCAGGGTTATTTTGGCCGGGTTATTATGTCCTGATACCAATATCCCAACAGTAAGGTATACCACCAACACACTACTAGGGTAACCTTCAAAACTATAAAAAATCAAAAACATCTAGAAAACAACAAAAATAAAAAACACATAGAAAACAACAAAAAAACAAAAAAAAAATTGTCAGATTATTCCTTCACTCAATATTCTAAGATATCAACATTTTCTTGGACCTCGCAGCTAGTTCAAGTAGATTTCCCACAACATATCCTCTATAAACAAAAGTGTAATATCAATCCAAGTTATCAATGTTGCTTAAACATCCCAAAAACAAGTTCATGCTTTTGAGTAAATTAGTCGAACTACATGGTCTTTGTGTGTACAACATAGGTAAGGCTTATCTTTGACCAACCCTCGAGGTTGTAGGTTAGTCCACTTAGGTTTCTATCATACTTTCTTTCAACTTAGTCAAAAAATACAAAATCCAAAAATATTCACAAAATAGAAAAGATCAAAAAAATTCAAATATATTGAAAACACCAAAAATGACATCAAATAAAAAGCACAAAAACATTTGAAAAAGCTCAAAAATCCTATTTCTGCCATCACCTATCTGCAATAAAATATCATCCATAATAAAAAATTGTCACACTCACCCTTTGACAAAACAAACAACAAACAAAGCAACATCAAAAGTTAGAACTTTCAAGAAAAAAATCATAAAGATTTGATCACAATTTGAGAAAAAAAAAAAAGCCAACATATCAACTACCTATCTTTCGACAATTCACCAACAACATGTTGAGATATGTCTTAACAGATTTGTTCCTACAATAGACATGATCAACACCAAATAATAAACCTACCCCCAAACAAATATGACAAGTGATATAATAGCAATGTTTTATCTTTTTGTTATCTTATCTTTTCGATTTACATTGTTGACTCATTCCCAGGATCTCTTGAGGATTCCCATAAGGATTTAGAGAGGAAGGAATGAGGTAAATTGAGTGTAATTCCAATTTTCTATGTTTGTGGATATTTTTGTTATACTACCATGACATATACTTTCTTTTTTCTCTGTATGGAAGTTGTTTCGAAGCATTTCATGTAGTGGTGGAATATTAGGTGCTTAATACCTCTTGTGTTACTAGTCTAACATGTTTTAAAGCTTCTCACCCATACACTCTAATAGGGTTTTTATATGTCTAATATGACCAAGAATACTCCTTGTTTGTAGAGTCAAAGTCCATGCAATAGATACAAAGCCACCTTGGTCATTAATAGCCTGGTGCATTGTGTCTATTTGCTACATCAATAAGGATTGTTCAAAATGTGAAGTCTCCAAGAAAACGAAAGAAAATTCATCAATGACTAACAACATCAACTATTCTTCACTTCTTATTAACATTTTCTTCTTCTCACCATTTCTTTTGCCATTCCTTGCACTAAACACATCACATCAGCTTATCGAAAAATTTGGTTCATTATCCAAATTTTTTACCAAATTTCCCAAGGGGGCACCAAGCTATGTTGTCTGGGGCATACTCGGGTAACTCTTGCACCTAGGGCAACTATTGAGCAAGAATTTTTGAATATTATTTGACACAATGCTTAAAAATCATAGTGTATCAAAGAGGGGCAAAATGTAGACAACTAAAATTGTCCTAGCCTGCGAACTAGCATATATTGCTACATTTCACATCAATTGCATCCAAAACCCTAAAATTTGTCTATTAATTGAATAATACTACATTATTTAATTAATTCACTTTTTCATCAATTTCAACCAATTAAATAAATTTCATTTATTTAATAAAGTCCTAATCTAAATTTATTCCTCTTGATTAATTAAATAATGCCAATTATTTATTTATGTTGCTAATCCACTTATTCCCCTAAGTCGATTAAATTATTAAATCATAATAATTTAATTAACTCACTTTCCCTCCAACTTTGAATAATTTGAATAAATTATTCAAGACATCATCAAAAATTAAATCAAATAAATACAACTTTATTTACAAAAGTCAAACTTGATTTGCATGTTCAACTCCAAAAAGGACTAATTAATTAAATTATCCTCACCAACATTCATGATTGATAAAATTGTTCTCAACATGATTTCCTCACCAACTTTCTTCAATTTCACAAATTTCTCTACATAATTTCCTCAATCCCATTGAAGGCTCAAATTGATTTCTTTAATGTCATGAATTGCTCCACCTATTTCATCAATTTCACAAATTTCTCAACAAGATTTCTACAATCACACTAATTACATAATCTATTTTGCACAAATTATTCCTGCCTATTTCATCTCAACATCTTTCAACCATCGATCAAGATATTCTACTACGTGATCCTGATCATCCATTTCAAATCAAAAATTCTATATAACAAACCTCTTTCCTCACAAAAAAAGGATCGAAGAATCAACATAGTTTAAACAACAAAGGACTACCAAGATCATAACTACATTAACAATGTTTCAACACATCTCTTCAATCAACACATGCATTGTATCAAAGCTTCTCGCACACAACAATGGAGGCTTCACAATGATATGAACAACTCGGTATCTTGCAAACACACTCTGACATGTGATGGTAACCTTTCCTTTGTTTTGAATTCATTGTGATAATTGTAGGATTTCATTTGTGTGTTTTCAATAGCTTAGAAAGTAATTTCATGAGTGAAGGAATAGATCTAGATTAGTGTTTTCAATTTAGATTAGTTTCTATTTCATTGCATTTATCTTGTTCACGCTCTCAGATTTTCCCCCTCACATAGTGACAATACAAGTTCTATTAACATTTCAAAGAATCTGGTAATGCACTCAAGGACAAAACATATCTCAATTTGGTATCACTTTTTGAGAGAGAAGGTTGTAGAGAATGAGGTGAACCTAGAGTATGTTCCTATAAAGGATTAGGTTCTTGATATATTTACTAAGGCTCTTCCTAAGGATACTTTTGAGTATCTCTAGGAGAAGTTAGGGGTTATTACCCCTCTTTATTTGAACTAAATACATAAGGATATTCATCAATCCAATGGATTTCAAGATTCATTCTTTGTTCTAGACTAATGTTGGAGGCTACCTCTCAAGGGGAGTAGGTAGTGGCATTGTTGGTTGTTACAGTCATGGGGATTAAGTACTTGTGTAGATTGGTGTTGTAATTTTTCAGTTGTGTTAAATGAATGCATAGTGGTTGTTGGTTGGTACAATTTTTTGTGTTCTCCTAAGGGGGGTATGTAGAGAAGTAAAAAGGAAAAGATGTTGTAGAGTAGTGGTGAGTAGGTACAAGTATGATTAATATCAAGTGGGGAGAGTGAGAGAGATATGTGCCATCCTTTTCCATTAATGTCAAAGAGGGAGAAAGAATAATGTGAAAAAGGAAAGTAGTAAGCTAAGAGAGAGAGAAAATAAAAGTGGAAAAAAGAAAGAGTTGGTATGGCGCAATGTGTCGGTGATGAGAGTTGTTGTGTTTCTTGTTGGTAGTTTTTCACATCATGTGTTGCCATCAATAACAAAGGGGGAGATTGTTACAAGTATGAGTAGTAGGTATTGTCATTGATGTCAACAGGCTTATGTTTCATTTCCATTGATGTCAACTAGTTCATATTGTTGGTGATTGTTGGAAGTCTATTGATGGTTGAAAATTTGTGATGATTATTTGATTAGTTTCATTATGTTATCATTAGTAAGTGTTTTGATTATATGGGAAAAATAGGTTTTGAAGGGACCTGAAACCCTTTACAACTAAACATGCAAAATGTTGCTTAAAGATAAAATATTAATCCATCAACAAAAAAGTAGAAAAACAATAGGAAAAAAACAAAGACCTAGTAGAAAGGAAAAAAATAAAGAAAAACACAAAACTAGACACTATTCCATGCTCCTTAAGTTGTTATCCACCTCAAGCTCCTAGTTCCTATGAAGATCAATCATCTCCAACAGTTCTTTTTTCTCTTCCTCAAAGGATTTCCTCATGTTTCCCTTCCCTCTAGTAGTAGGGCCTTTAACATCATCTTTTCCAACCTTTTTCATTTTCCTTTAGTAGCCTGGTTCAGTAAAGTAGATCTAGTCTTCTCTAAGTTCACTAATGTTGTGAAACAAGACCTCCAAGGAATCAACACTATTATTAAAAGAGATGTGGTAGGCTTGCAACAATTTCTTGATGTCTGCATTGGTGTCCAAAACCTTGGCCTCCAAATCAGAGAGACGTTGCTCACATAAGGACTTGAAGTTAGAAAAAGAACACTCTAAATCCAAAATTCTATCAATCAAAATGTCTGAGGTAGAGCCCTTTGGAATATTTTGCACATTTTCTTTCAATCCCTTGATCTTGATGTTTACCATGTTGAATTCCTGTAGAGTCCACTTTTCCAACTTGAAAGTACCAGTGGCTCCCACATGTGCCATGTAAAGGAGTTCAAACATTGAGGTGGTAACATCATTGAGGTATGAGAAATCCTATGACATTAGATTTACTTTAAGAGGTTCAGCCTTACCAGGCTTTAGATTAACACGCTCCTCCTCCTACATAGATTTCTCACCAGAGGATTCTACACTTGGTGCGTTTCAAATTGGGGAATCATCAATTTCAACCGTCTTCTCCTCTATACCCTTCTCCTTGCAATGCTCTGTTGTATCCTTTAAAACATCTTTTGACGCTTTATTTTTCAACTTTGTAATACGCTTTGAAGCCTTTCTAGGATTTTCCTTGACCTACATAACCACAACATTCTCCTACAAACCCTCCTCCTTACCTCCCACCATAACATCATCCTACCCATTAAAAACAACATTATCCTTAGACCTGGAATCCCCAGAACCAACCTTTGTATCATCTCTAGCAATTGAGGACTTTTTCCTCTTGATATCTTGTTTTCCTTTAGGTTTTCCCTTCTTCCTCTTCTTAGAAGGGGAAAAAGGGGAAGAAGACCCATCTTCGCCCTCCCCATTCCACTTCTGCTCCCCACCAGTGCTAGTGTTTGATCCAATCGAGTGAGAATCATCACTTAAACCCTTTTCCTTGCCCTTAATTGATTTAGCAAGAATGAGAGATCTCACATGCTCCATTATAAGCAAAATGAATCCCTCATGTAGTACCGACACCCTCCTATTTTTCAAATGTGCATACGTAGACACCTCCAATGAGGAAAAGAGAAAAAAAGGAAATGAAATAAACAACGCATGACTAAAATGATTTAATAGAGTGAAATGATGGCCTAAGATTGTAGTAAACCTGCCTTCAAGGGTCATATACCACATCATAATCTCTGCAATATCCACCCAGGTTTTCTTGAGGTACGTCTACTTGTATCCCCAAGACGACATCTTGATAAGCTTTTTCTGCTCATCATCCTTAAATAATTGAGCCATACCCTCCTCATTGCTCTTCTTATCTTTGAAGAATTTGCAACCAACCATAGGCAAACTAGTAGTAGTAGCGATAAACTCCTCATTGATCTTGAATACCATTCCCTTAACCTAAAGCTTATGATTATGCCAGTATGAAAAAGACTCCACTAAAGCCTTAGGGTCGTGACCATGTAGCCTTTCTAGGAAAGGCGTGAATTTACCATGATCAAGGATCCTCCAAATTTTCTGATTCTTCCTCAAATTCACATAGGAATGGGGCTCAATTTTACTTCAGTCACCCCCCATATTCACAATTACCAAAAGTAGAAACCATTAAATAGAGACGTTCAACTAAGAGCCAACAAGCAAGGATATCCCACAAAATGTGTGACTATAATGCAGGTACAAATGGTAATATAAAGCCAACAAATAAGATTAGCCATATCCATCATTTTGCATTAAAAATTTAGCACCCTTGGGAAGGAGGGAGTACTCCTCCCATCCCTTACACTCATTATTTTTGATAGCCTCATTAGCAAAAAAATCCATTAATGAGTTGCCCTCTCGATAGATGTGAGAAACATGAATTTCCTCACAAGATCTTAACATCATAATAGCATCTTTAATCAACTGCTCGATAGTCCAACTAGGCTTTTGGATTCCACATAGGCAATTGACAATTTTTAGAGAGTCTCTCCACCCAAATTTTAGAGTAGCCATTTTCCAAGGAAAATTTAATACTGATGAACACAGCCTTAGCTTCCACACAATGATTAGTCCAATTTCCTAATGGGAGTGCCACCATGTCCAAGAACCTGCCAAAATCATTCCTCAGCACCCCCCCACAACCTATAGGCCGAAGGTTACCCTTGGCTGCCCCATCAAATTAATCCTAACCCACCCTAAAGGTGAGGGCTTCCACTTAGTAGTCAATCTAGCACTTATACTAGACTTAACAACCTCAAATGGAAAAAGGGAAATCTTCTAATTAACAATCACCAATAAGTCATACCCACCCAAACAAGAGGATAGAGCACAACGAGGAGATTCAGAACCAATAAGAGAAAAGTTTTCAAGAATTTCCCAACGAATCTTGATGAAGAAACTATCCATCTTGAGTTTAGAATCATGGAAAATTATGTTATTACTTTCTTTCCAAATACCCCAAGCAATATGCAAGGCCATGAGATCCCAAAGCCTTTAAAGAATGGGGGATGATGAGGAGCACTTCCATTGATCCATAAAGCTATAGAGAGAGCCCGAAAAAATCCAATCTAGATTCCAAAGGGCAAGAAAATTACTCCAAATGAGAGAAGAAATATTACAACCAAGGATAAAGTGAAAAGAATTCTCTACATCAAATTCACAAAGAAAACATCTATTAGGAATCGTAAATCCCCTTTTGCAAAGATTATCCTGAGTTAACACTTTGCTTTGGTTAAGTAACTAGAAAAAGACATTCACCTTAGGGATCAACAACTTATTCCATAATTTCCCCTAGAACAAAAAGGAGTTAGGCTTCTCCAATGAACTGACAAAGGCCGAGGCCACAAAAAACTTACCATTAGCACAAGGGGCCCAAATCACACGATCAAGTCTCAAAAAAAGAGAAATCCTAATGTTACAAAAGAACTCCTGAATGAAAATTAATGAAGGATCCTAATCCTAAAAAGCCTTCCACACCCCATTTTGGATATAATCCACCACCATGTCGTCAAAAAGGAATTTGCACACTGGAGCAATAGGAGGGGGGCCCAAGGATGATCAATCAAAGGATCATAATAACCCCAAGAATCTTCCCAAAATAGAATTATAGAACCATCACCTAATAGCCACCTAACACCTTTAGCAATCACCTCCCTGCAGGGGATGATATTTCTCCAAAAACAAGAGCCCACGAGGATAGTATCTGAAACCAACATATTCCAAGTTCTCCTCATACTAGAAAAATATATATTTCTAACCAAAGAGGCCCAACCTACTTCCCCACTAAGAAGCCTCCAAATGTTCTTTGAAAGTAAAGCCTTGTTAAAGGATCTTATGTTTCTAATGCCAAACCATGCCACTTCTTTGGCTAGCAAACTAGGACCCAAGACACAAGTGGAACTTTTGCTTTAGCTTAAACCACCGACCACAAAAATATTCTCATGATCTACTCCATTTTATCCTCAAATTTAGAAAGAATTTTAAATAAACTCATGGCATATAGGGGGATATTCTAAAGAGTAGATGAGATGAGTTGCACTTTCCCTGCCTGGCTGAGAAGTGCACCCTTCCAACCAGCCAACTTCCTACTAAAATTTTCCAAGAGTCCAAGCTAGAAGGAGTCTAGATTCTTAGAAATACACAATGGAAGCCCCAAATAGGTCAAAGGCAACTCACCCTGATTGGAGGAAAGGATCCTTTCTAGCTTCAGTTGGAGAAACTTAGGGGTATTAAGGAAGAAAATATGACTCTTGGGAAGATTGATAGGCTGCCCAAAAGTCTTCTCATAAGCTTCAATCAACACCTTAATAGCCCCAACTTCATGAACAAAAGAATCTCCCATCAAGATAGTGTCATCAACAAATTATTGATGAGGAATAGGAACACATCTGGAAGAAGGGGTTAGACCCCTCAAGGAGCTAGTAGATAACGCCTTCTAAATGTTCTGACTAAGAACTTCTACCATTAATATGAAAAGCAATAGAGAGATAGGGTCTCCTTGCCTCAAACCATGTGAGATCCAAAAAAAGGAGAGCCATTCACAATAACAACAAAAGGAGTCGAAATAAGTTGTTTGACAATTTGCAGAAACTTTTGGAAAAAAAAAAAAGCAAGCCAAAATAGCCAACAAGAACTTCCAACTGACCCTAATGTAATCCTTTACAAGGTCAAGCTTTATAAAAAAAACCCAACTTCTTATTAGCATTAAGAGAGTGGGCAAGTTCATGAACCGTAATGATCAAATCCAAGATTCTTCAGCCCCTAACAAAACCACTTTGGTGCTTAGATATCAGACCAGGACGAATCCTCTAGAGCCTAGTGGCCAACACCTTAGAGAATATATTATAAATATAATTATAGAGGTTGATTGGTCTAAAATCTCCAAATCCATTGGCATCAATAGTCTTGGGGATCAAAACAATGAAAGTTGTATTCAATTCTCTAAGTAATATTCTGGAGCCAAGAAACTGCTTGGTATCATTTATCACAGCCTCTACCACAATATCCCAGCAAGATTAAAAAAATGGAAAATGGAATCCATTGGGCCCAGGGGCCTTACTCCCATCAAAGGAAAACATCACCTCCTTAATCTCAATTGGAGAAGGAATAGAAATCAAATCCCTGTTAAGATGCTTTGAGACAATCTAAGGGATGATAGCTTGAGAAGTGTCCACATGATGCTGGTCCCAATCTAAATTATTCTTGATAAAATGATCAAAAAAATTAGTAGCAACACTCCTAATAGCCTCCTCATTAGTCAACAACAAACCATCAGCCATGATGGAGGAGATCCTGTTCGATGATTTGTTCCTAAGGGTAGTAAGATGAAATAAATTAGAATTTCAATCCCCTGACTTGAGCCAAATAACACGAGATATCTACCTCTAGAAATCTTCCTCCTTAGCAACAATATCATGAAGCTACACCAAAGAGAGCCCTCTTGCAGTTGAATCTCCTCCAACGGGCCCTTAGATTGGATTTCTTCTTGAACAAGATCCAGATGCTCAATAAGAGACTTCTTAGAGTCAAATATGTGACCAAAAGACTCCCTATTCCACTTCTTGAGATTTCTCTTCATAAAATCCAATTTCTTAGCCACTATGAACATCACACTTCCATCAATGTGCACTTTACACTAGCTCTTAATATAATCCATGAAGTTGGAATCCCTTAACCACATAGCTTCAAAATGAAAAGGAAAAAATTTTCTACCCCCAACCTTGTCAACCATAAATTAGATGGAAAAATGATCCGAGCCACACCTTGTAATCAAAGAGAGGGAACAAGAAAAGTCTATAAATCATGAGGCTAAAACAAGGGCCTGATCCAATCTACCTTGAATATTCTCATCATCAACTCTCCTATTAGACTAGGTGAACTTAGAACCCATCAAATCCACATCAACAAGAGCATTATCATCAATAAACATTATTAGCTCTAGGTGACTATCAGGATGGGCCTGAGAGCCACACAATTTCTCATTATCAAATAGGGGAGGATGAAATCTCCCATGACCAACCAAGGGAGAGACAAAAAGCCAGCCTGTAAAGATGCAAGCTCATCCCAAAGCCTCTTCCTAGCCCTCTTCAAGTTGGGGGCATAGATGTTAGAAATAACATAGAAGGTGTTGGTGCTTTTTCCAGTGCACCTAAGATACGTCTAAGGAATAGCCATTTCCTATATTCAAGACTCTTGAAATGAATGGAAAACTTAACAAGATCTAGCCAAAGGTTGAGATCTTCTACACTTTAGGCTTTATGGGACCAAGGAGGGTATTTCTACTATATTCACTTAAGATTTAGCTATGTTGAATACATCATTACACAGATTAATAATGACAAAGGACAATCATGCAACAGTTACTAGAAAATCAGCTTGTTTCTAAGTAATGTGTTATCCATTCATCAAAATCATGATACCCCAAGTAAGAATTATCACAAATAAACAGTGGAATCAATGAATCTTGAAATAAGATGGCACCTTGCATAGAATTTGGTCAATTGAATGATTATTTGATAAACCCCTTAGGAAAATCATTAAGGAACAAATCAGTGTCGTATTTATTGGGCCAAATGGAGTCACATAAGCAAGAATCGGTAAGACAAAATGATCCAACAATGAAATAGACTACTCTCATAATACTTTGCACTATGGAGCTCAAATTTCCTGATACACAACTACTTATCAAATCCTCTGCAAATAAAAGTAAATTCACATCCCCATCTAAGTATTTAGTCGATTACCTGAATCAATACAAAGATATGAGACATGCATCTGAACAAATGATTCAAAGCAAAACAAAATATCATTAATATTTCATTCCAAATTCATCTCAAACTTGCACAAGGAGAGAAATATATCAAAATTACATATATTCACTTATACTTGGATCAAATCTAAAAAAAAAATTAAGGTACTTGAAATAGTTCATGCAAAAAACCCAAAGATGACCAACTATCCCATTCCTATCTATCTATACATATTTAACCAAAACCCTAGCCCTTGAATATTGTCTTCTCTCTTTTTCACATTCAAGTCTTGAATTCCCTTTATACCAACAAGGAGCAACAAGCTTCAGACTTGAATGTAGTTTCATTAAAATTTCAGCCAAATTTGATTTGAATTTCAAAAATGCAACATGCTGAAATTGCAAAAACTGGTATAACAAGAGGGAGCCAAAATATAACTGCCGCTGAGGAAGAGAAAGAAAAGTACTACCAAAACCTTCCTTGTCACCAATCGAGCACCACAAACCAGGTAATAAAAATTCCATGAGGGCACACGACTGATGTCGAATCATCAAAACCTTGCCACAAAGGCAAACCAGAGAGCCACCACAACAAAATCCACAAAATGCAAGCAAAAGAAGACTTCGGTCACCACTAACTCATTTACCCATTACATCACCTCATCCCAAATCACATCCATGGTAAACCCAACCACTCCTTGTCATTGCAAGAGGAAGAGAGGAAACTTCAACTTCTCCTTCCACCTTTTCTTCTTTAGCTACGCTTACAGTATGCCCACTTGGGGTCTTCACGGGCAGCAGCAACACAAAGACTACCTCCTCATCTGAGGACAATCCCTCGTTCAACATTTCCAGGTACCGAGCATAGGATGAATCAACCTCTAAATCGCCATCTCCAAAATATGTGTTCATAAGGTTGACGGGAGAAAGAAGGCACCTGTAGTGGCCACGCCCATACCTCACCCTCCGCTTTGACCCCGTCAGAGACTACACTGGGTGTTTCCCATTATCATCCTCTACCTTAGTAGTACCACCCTCAAATTGCATTTGGTGACTGCATCTTCTCACTGCCAATTTAGATTTAGAAGCAATAGTTGCTTCCAGAGTAAGAATGGCTTCATGCGCACCAGGACCAGAGCTTTGTGAACTTAGATGAACTAACCTCCTTATTGGTTGGCTCATCTTTCTCTCCTGATAATTTCACATGCCAGAAAGTTTTTTACTGCCTCGTGATAATGATGAAAATAACAATCACCTCAGTTTTATTTATCGAGTAAAACCATAGCATCCTCATTCATTGTTTATCGCACATGCACAATTTTGGCATCCCGTTGGTAGATGTACCAGCGCCGTTTAATTCCCATTTACATGGAAATCTATTAATTATTCTCCATGATTATCTGCATTTTCCTCTTGGCATGAGTTGAGATCAACTCAATCACTCTACAGAGTGTAAACCATTAATGCAAGCTTGTCGTGCAGAGTAGAATCGACCATCAAGTGTCACCTGCCATTTTGAATGAGATCTGTTGATCCTCCACCATGGTGGATAATCGAATGGCTAGCTCATGTTTGACCTTCATTGAATTCCAATAGTGTCTTGCTGATGTGCTTTCAACCAATCAGGTATAGCGTGTTGGATGACACCGTCACTCCACGTGGGCTCCACGGTCCGAGCGAATGGGGATAGGTGTCGAGATTTTGCTAATCTCACTGCATTTTAACCATTGTTCACTTTATTTAGTGAGCTAGTGGGGAACAATGGAGATCATTCTGCCAGATCTAATCACAGATGCTCATTGAAGATGTCGGGCTATGGGAGTGGTAGTGGAAAGTGGGTCCCGTACTATACCTAGGACACATATTAGCTTTTCGCTAACCTCGCTTCTTTTATTTGGCGTGCACATTACTCCTGTGAGCTAGTGAGGTATGATTCAGATTTCATCCCTAATCATCGAATCTTGTAAGTTGCACAACACATGATGTTAGTATTAAATGGACAAGACTTAGCTCGCCTAATGGTGACATGACCACAAGGTTAATGACTTAATCCCTAAGTCACCGGATTTAAAAAAATTTGTAACCCGAATTTAGGAAAACCTTGACATGGTGGGAAAGCTAACCGGTTGCTCAGACAAATAGGGTTGGTGAACAAACGTAACGAGTGGCTCAGAAAATCACTTAAGAAACTGATGACCAACTAGACAAGTCAACTTGAAAACATTACATTGGCATATTTTCTGATTAAAAACCCTACTCATTTTGGGGACAAGGGTTTAGAAATGGGAACCAGTCTTACGAAAATTGAGTTGAAATTCTTCAGAATTTCACAATCTCCATCATCAGCTCATGCTCAAGGACGCATACCCCCAGCAGATATGGTGAGAAAAGAATCTTCAGTTGAAGCAGACCAAGGAAAAGGGCCAAAAGAGTAGGAGCTTACCCAGACAAGGCAAGTAGACACAACCAGGGAAAGAAAACACACCAAACCCTATGTATAATTTTTTTTACAGAACTATACAATGGAATTCTTTTAGAAACCTCATATGAACCTTTGGCTTCAATCCTCAAATTAGAGGCACAGGGCCCCCAAAACTCAAGGGACGTATTTACCTCTGTCAAACACTTTAGCCTATCTCACCATCACTGGATTCTCATGTATGTTATGCCATTTTAGGTGTCTAACCTTACTGCAATCAATATTAACCATAACACATGTGGTAGCATTGCTAAAGTCACCCTTTCTTATCACAAATTCATCAGATTGTATTGAAAATACAAAATTCTCATATTCAACATCATAATGAGATGTGGTATCATATCCAAACTTTTCCTTAAACTCACAAGCTTCATAAGCACTTTGATTCATATATGAGCATTCATTCATAAATTTAGGGAAAAGGGAAAAAGAACCATATACCTCCTTCATGTATTTCATATCAGTGTTGTCCTTGATGGGTGAAAAGAAACCCATAATCATGTCCAGAAGGCAAGAAGCATCTGCAAAAAATTCCATTGCAACATCATACTGACTAGCAAGATCTCTTTTCATTAGAACATTAATGCATTTTATCTAGTTAATCCCTTGATCATCCTTGGGAATCTTTTCTTCCTCATTCTACTTCTTGATATATTGCATATCACAGGTCGGTAACAATTCAACACCCCTTTTGAACACATCATGAGTGGTTGTAAGAGAACAACCAAAAGCATCTACATATCTTTTATCAGTAATATCACAACCAGTATAGTCATCACAATCCTTCGCAACATAGGAGACATGATCCTTCTGGAATGGCTAGAGGTAAGAATCATCTTTATCATGACCCTTATGGACCACTTGTTTTGTCTCATTTTGACAAAAAAACCTTAGCATACCTATTCCAATTAGATTTTTCTTTCAGCTAACAGATAATGAAATCAGGGCTAACATCCTCAAAAGCACTACCACCATGGTACATATACGGATCCTCTGCTACTTGTGTACTAGAATTATCAAGAAAATATTCATCAGGACAATTTTCAAACATAGGATTACTCCTACACCAATAAAAATCTTTCCTAACATCTTCAACATCATGTGTAGGCTCATCAAATAAAGAGTTTTTCCATATCTTGCACATAATTGGATGTATCTCATCATCTATATCATGGAGAATCCCTTGATCTTGGCCTTCCAAGTACTCAAAATCATCATAGTCACCTAAGGAATAGAGGGAAATAGAGTCACCAACTTCTTCATCACTGATATTCATAACAATTGATCCATATTCTAAAAATTCTTCACATGAAGAGAATTGTTCACTTCCTAGGAAGCAAATCCCTTCCAAGCTATTGACATACCCGCTACTAGAAGCTATGGATTCAGTCTCAAGTTTGTAGGATAAATCACATTCAACTGAGGATTGTTCAAATTCAACTTCTCCTCTCTAAATCTCTACCTGTACCTTATCGTAGGAGTCAAGAGTATTACAATTACCAAGTAACATAGGATTAATCCTAACACAATTCTTCTATGAAAATTTATGCATGTCCTGTACAGGCTCATGGCTTAAGACATTTAGGGGGGGGGTAATAAGGAATGACCTCCTTGACTTCACACTTTGTTTCTTCATCTTCATCATTGTCGGGTGCATATGCATTTAGACTATCGGTGAATTGACAACATTCAATGGCTAATTGTCCTGGTACCAAAGATCCTTGGGGATATGGCAGTGTTAATCTATGTCTATCCTCATTGTGACAATCACTCTCTAAATTATGGGAAGTAGTGGGAGACACATAACCATGCTTGACCTCTTCAACCATATTTATCCATCCCACCACTTGACTAATGCTTTGGGGCTTCATATCTTCAGGCCATTGGCTTGATCCTGATGTGTAAGCCTCACAAAATAGATTTATACATGTCTACTCATTTGGCCTAAACTCTGTGGGAACTTCCATTACAATGTCCAAAAACCTTGAAAACAAGTCACATACTGACTCGTTTATATTCCTCTTTACCTCATACAATCTCCCAATAGATAACATCAAGCTCATTCCCCCTTGGCCTGGCTGGCTAGAGGTTGATGCTTTCCCTGAACATTCTACAGAGGATGTAAGCACAATATCTAGAGGGTCCTCATCCTAGTGAACACCTTTATTCTTCAATTTACCCCATTGGAATGCTTGGACATTATTAAAAGAAGCAGGAGTGGTCACTATGAATCTCTTCATGATTGAATACTTTAAATTATTCTCAATATCTATTTCTTCCTAATAAGATTGTTGCAAGGTTGTAGGCTCCTTATCTCTCAACAAGAAGCCCATCTTCTTGTCAAATTATCCTAAGTACACAACCAAACATTCAACACCATTCGGTCTTATGTATTCAGGGATATCTCTTACTGCCTTTGCAAATCTAAGATTGAAAACATGGACCAACTCATCCTTACTAATATGGATCCACATAAAGTTCTTTCTTACAACACATGGATTGACCTTATTACCAAACTACTCAAGGAAAGCATCCTTAAGTTCATTCTAACATCTTATGGAGACAATGGGTAAAAAGAGAACCAATCTCTTGCATCTCCCCTCAATGATTGAACACAAAATTTTATCACTATATCTTCGAAATCCACCTCATAATCACCCATTACATCTACAAATTCTTGTAGATGCTCATTTGTTGATTCATACTTTCACCACCAAACCTTGTTATCTTATCCCTGACCTTACGTGGCATAAAATTCAGATAGCCACGAATATTATCAAAACTGATGGCTTTGTATCTACCCATGCAAAAGCTATCCTAGTATGTGCTAGGTTGTTTGACTTGTGTATCTCTGTCCATATTTGCACTAGGACACACAAATTGACAACCTACCCTTAATTCTTAAAAGGAATTCTAAAATATTTATGCAATTTATTCAACACTACCCCAATTCCTTTCACAAATGTAATCCCAATATCTTAGTACAAATATCCCTTACAAAGTTGTCTAAGATCTACAATATGAAATGCTTCTTGCCTTAATTACAAAAATTTCATCTTACATATAAGAAGGACTCTTAAATTCTTGAATATTCCCTGATCTAGTGCTAAACCACCTATTTAGGGAATCATTTCATGGCAGGCATTGGAAAATATGATGATATTGATAAAATTCTCAAAATTCTTTTAAGTTCTTCAAGAATACCTAGATAATGGCAGCTATGAATTACTTCTCATCATTAAGAAACAGGATCTGAACAACTGATATATACTTGAATAGGTTCTTTGAGTCAGAGTCACCACCTCTCTTTAGAGGAAAAATATTTGCACAAGTTGAAGCTTCTTTACAAAATAATCTAGGTTTTGGGCTATCTTCCACAATAGAGTCATGTTCAAATCCTTTAATGCCAACTATAAATAAATTGTAAACTAGGTTCAAGAACTTGACAACATTCACAATAAATCATCATTTGACTCTGCATTTTGTATTTGCATTTTTGGAGAATAAGAACTCCCCAGCAGAGTCACCATTATGTTGGTTCTTTTTCTAGTACACCCAAGATACCTCTAAGGAATAGCCAATTCCTATATTCAAGACTCTTGAAATGAATGGCCAACTTAACAAGATCTAGCCAAATGCTGAGATCTTCTACACTCTAGGCTCTATGGGACCAAGGAGGGTATTCCTATTGTATTCACTTAAGATTCAACTATGTTGAATACATCATTACATAGATTAATAATGACAAAGGATAACCATGCAACAGTTAATAGAAAATTGGCTTGTTTCTAAGTAATGTGTTATCCATTCATCAAAATCATGACACCCCAAGTAAGAATCATCACAAATAAATATTGGAATCAATGAATCTTGAAATAAGATGGCACCCCAGCTAGAATTTGGTCAATTGAATGATTATTTGATAAACCCCTTAGGAAAATCATTAAGGAACAAATTAGTGTTGTATTTATTGGGCCAAATGGAGTCACATAACCAAGAATTAGTAAGACAAAAATGATCCAACAATGAAATAGACTACTCTCATAATACTTTGCACTATGGAGCTCAAATTTCTTGATACACAACTACTTATCAAATCCTCTGCAAATAAAAGTAAATTCACATCACCATCCAAGTATTAGGTCAATTACTTGAATCAAGACAAAGATATGAGACATGCATCTAAAAAAAATATCATTAATATTTCATTCCAAATTCATCTCAAACTTGCACAAGGAGAGAAATATATCAAAATTATGTATATTCACTTGTACTTGGATCAAATCTGAAAAACCTTTTAAGGTACTTGCCATATTTCATACAGAAAACCCAAAGATGACCAACTATCCCATTCCTATCTATCTATACATATTGAACCAAAACCCTAGCCCCTAAATGTTTTCTTCTCTATTTTGCATTCAAGGCTTGAATTCCCTTTATATGAACAGGGAGCAACAAGCTTTAGAATTGAATGCAGTTACATTGTCAAATGATCATTTCATTAAAATTTTAGCCAAATTTGATTTGAATTTCAAAAATCCCACATGCTGAAATTGCAAAAACCGGTATAACAAGAGTGAGCCAAAATATAACTGTTGTTGATGAAGAGAAAGAAAAGTACCACCAAAACCTTCCTTTTCACCACCCAAGCACCACAAACCAGGTAATTAAAATTCCATGAGGGCACATGACTGACATCAAATCATCAAAACCTTGCCACAAAGGAAAACTAGAAAGCCACCACAACAAAATCCACAAAACGCAAGCAAAAGAAGACTTCAGTCACCACTAACTCATTTACTCGTTACATCACCACATCCCAAATCACATCCACGATAAGCCCAACCACTCCTATCATTGCAAGAGGAAGAGAGGAAACTTCAGCTTCTCCTTCCACCTTTTCTTCTTTAGCTACGCTTACAGTATGCCCACTTGGGGTCTTCACGACCAACGACAAAATTGAGACTACCTCCTCATCTGAGGGTAAGCCCTCGTTCAACATTTCTAGGTATTGAGCATAGGTTGAATTAACCTCTAAATCACCATCTCCACAAGATGTGCTCATGAGGTTGATGGGAGAAAGATGGTGCCCGTAGGAGCCATGCCCATACCTCACCCTCTACTTTGACCCCGTCAAGGACTGCACCGGGTTTTTTCCTTTGTCATCCTCTACCTCAGTAGTACCACCCTTGAATTGTAGTTAGAGATTGCATTTTATCAGTGCCAATTTGGATTTAGAAGTAGTAGCTACTTCCAGAGTAAGAACTGCTTCATGTGCACTAGAACCAGGGCTCTGTGAACTTAGATGAACTGACCTCCTTGTTGGTTGGCTCATCTTTCTCTCCTAACAATTTTGCACACTAGAAAGTGTTTTACTGCCTCATGATAATGATGCAAATAACAATCACCTCATATGTATTTATCACGTAAAACCATAGCATCCTCATTCATTTTTTATCGCACACACAAAATTCTAGCATCCCATTGGTAGATGTACTGACGCCGTTTAATTCCCATTTGCATGGAAATCTATTAATTATTCTCCATGATAGTCTGTATTTTCCTCTTGGAACAGTTGAGATCAACTCGATCGCTTGGAAGAGTGTAAGCCATTAATGCAAGCTTGTCATGCATAGTAGAATCAACCATTAGGTGTCACTTTCCATTTTGAATGAGATCCGTTGATCCTCCGTCGTGGTGGGTAATCAAATGGCTAGCTCATGTTTCACCTTCATTGAATTCCAATGGTGCCTCACTGATCTGCTTTCAAGCAATCAAGTATAGCCATTTCAGATGACACCGTCGCTTTGCGTGGGCTCCATAGTCTGAGCGAATGGGGATAGGTGTCGAGATTTCGCTGATCTCGTTGAATTTTAACTATCGTTCACTTTATTCAGTGAGCCATCGGGGAACAGTGGAGATCATTCCACCAGATCTAATCACAACCGCTCATTGAAGATGTCAGGCTATGGGAGTGGTAGTGGGAAGTGGGTCCCACACTGTACCTAGGACACGTGCTAGCTTTTTGCTAACCTCACTACTTTTATTTTGTGTGCACATGACTCCCATGAGCTAGTGGGGTATGATTTAGATTTCATCCTTGATTGTTGAATCTTGCAAGCTACACAACACGTGATGTTAGCATTAAATGGACAAGACTTAGCTCGCCCGATGGTGACATGACCACAGGGTTAATGACTTAATCCCTAATTCATCGGATTTAAAAAAATTTGCAACCCAACTTTAGGAAAACCTTGACACGACGGGAAAGATAACTAGTTGCTCAGACAAACGAGGCCGATGAACAAACGTAACAAGTGGCTCAGAAAATCACTTAAGAAACCGATGACTGACTAGACAAGTCAACATGAAAAAATAACGTTGGCACATTTTCTGATTAAAAACCCTACTCGCTTTGGGGACAAGGGTTTAGAAATGGGAACCAGAATTATGAAAATTGAGCTGAAATTCTTCATAATTTCACAAGCTCCATTAGGAGGAGTTTTCCCGAAGATGAAAAAATTTAGTGTCCACATGGTTGAAACCATCTGCAATCAGGAAAACTTTAACCAACCTAGAGTTCCAAAAGGTAGCTAGGCCACTTGAGGCACGATTAGGGCTAACACCATGAAATCCACAATCCTTGAAGAAGTTCTTTAAAGCCTCTAACTTATCTGTTTGCATTTTAGTTTCTTGAATCAACAAAATATCTGACTTATGGTCCCAGATCAGGTTCTTCAGGAGGTCATGTTTATGAACATTATTTAACCCCCTCATATTCCAAGAGATGATCTTCATTTGCATGATGAGGGGGTGCTCTTAGAGCACAAATCAAAGAGGGTTTTATGAGCACCCTCTACAATATATTTCTTGCAATCTTGCTCCCTGCTTTTCTACAAAGAGGGCCTCCTTTGACCTCATTGTTCAAAACCATGATTCAATTTTTTCCTTCTCATGGTAGCCCCTTTGTGAGGCTGAGGGGGAGGGGAAGAATTCTTCTTTCTACCCCTCAACGGGATATAGCCATCATCTTCCTTGTTCACAGTATCTGCAACCACTAATGCTCCCTCTCCACTCACAATTCTACACACACGATCCGAGGGAGATGATGGAAAAAAATTTGACTCCAAAATCACATGTTTAGGGGAGCACAAAGTATCTAAAACATGGTCCACATCAATATCCTCAGAATGAAAAGTGACCTCATCCTTAGACTTCTTGGTCTCCTCACCCCTTGGAGGATGAGGAAAAATATGAGCATCATTATTGACATCAACCTCTGGAACATTACCAGAACCAAAGTCGCCCTACTCAAGAGTAGCAGAGGACCCCTTAGCCTCCTTGACCTTCTAAACCTTAGATTGAGTCGCAACCTTAAGAGGATTATTAAGTGTTACTAGTGTCAATCTATAGTGTTTCTTTGATAAGTATGTGTATGATTGAGTTTCTATGTTGCATTTTGTTTGGTTGTGATGAGGAGGTGTTCCAGATGATGGGAAAGTGGTGCTTGGTTTCCAAGTGCTTTTGAGAAAATTTGAATAAAAAAGGAAACAATGTGTTGTAGAGATGTTTTGGCATACAAAGTGGTGTTTTGGTTTTGCTCCACATTTCTTCTGTGTTGAAGATCTACTTGTGTGGTTCAGATATGTTGACTAGAGGTGTTCATAGGTGTTATATCTAGAGTTTATTGGTCTAAATCGTTATGCAAAGAAAGTTGTGTTCACCAATGTGTGAACTGTACATTACAATGGTGTTTGGGAGAAATGGTTTTGCTCGGCTTTTCTCCGCAATTTGTTTTTTGGGCTTTTGATTCTGGAAGTGTGTTGATAAGGTTTATATCTACATTAGATTGATTTTCTTTGTGGTTTGGTGCTCCATAAGTTAGTTTCTTGAGTTACTGTATGTAAAAGGTTAGCTGGGTGTACATGATGAGTTTTTTCTTCAGGTGAAAGTTTTTGTGAAGGAATTTGTTGTATTTTAAGGTTTTTGTGAAACATTCTAGACTATGTTCAAGTGATGTTTATTGTCTAAGTTGTCTCAATATTAAAGTAAGTGTGTACTTAATTTTTTAATAGTAATTACACAAGTTCGACCAACCTTGAGTGCTTACAATAATTATGAATTTTCTTTGGTGTTTGTGGATGCATGGTGTGGCATGCATGAGTGGATTTAGGTTCAAGTTAAGGTGCGATGTGGTCTACCTTCATTCCTTTCCAACATGAGAATGCTTTGGTTTCGACCTAATTTTAATTTGCATGGTTGAGATGCATAGTCGACCTTGGAGTCTACTTTCAAGGTTGAAGAACGTATAAATAAGTGTTGTGTTGATGGAGGATTTGTGTGTAGTGTGTGTGATGATAATTATAGAGTTGTAAAGTGCAAATTTGTGAAGTGAAGTGTGATCTTAAATGAGTTAGATTACTGGAAGCATTGAGCATAATGTGTCTACATTCTTCAAAAAGGTTGTGAATGTGCTGGTGATGTTGTGGTGGACTTTTCTATTGCATTGAGATCGATTTATCTCTATAACATTCTTCTTTCTTATTTTCTATAATTTGGCAGTGAGCCATTGGTAGTGAGCCCTTCTTTCTTTTGGGCAGTGATCCTATTGTATTCAGTGTTGCAATTACTTTATTGTGAGCTAATCCTCATAGTGGTTTTTCCCTTCTTGGGTTTTCCACATAAATTTGGTGCTCTATTGTGTATGGTGTTGATGTGTTTCAATTTTTGTTATTTTCTTTCATGCTAAATCATTCTAAAAAATTAAAGGTTATTAAAGTTGATGTAGATCTAAATTTTAATAAGGGTGTTTATGTTTTAATGAACAACTGATTCATCCCTCTCTTAGTTGTCTTGTGCATTCAAAAAACTCTATCTGTGTGTGTGTGTGTGTGTTAATTTAAACTATAGTTTCATATATGAAAACTATTCAAAGTTCTACAATATAAAACAAAATGTGTTACATTATAATTAAATCTAATAGCTAATGTTATGGATAGGTAGTGGTAAAATTCAAGAATATATATTTGTACCAGGATGTGGGTTTTAGCCATCTCAATGTAAGCTTACTAATTATGTTGATGTAATTTATCAATTTAAGCTAGAAATGGTTAATATTGGTTAGGATTTTCTAGAAAAGGTTGAAACTCTATATAATGTTATGAATTTTCTTACTAAGTCAATGACTATGAATAAGTTTTTTTAGCGTTGGAAGGAAATAGGCCTTGATACTCATAATTATATTTATTTTATCTATGCATTTTTTGTAATGATTAATGTCAAGTGAGATATTGTTAGGATTAATGTGTAATTTACCTTGTAATCTTGTATATTTTCATTCATATCAACACTTTTGGAAAGTTTCCTTAGATTCCTAGTGTATAAATAAAAATTAATTTTGTAATTTAGATTCCCTTGGAATATTAAATTTATCATGATGGTTGTGAGAATAGAGTAGTGGAGCATCTTGAATTTTATTGTGGGTCCCATTTGAGTTGGGTGATTATTTTGGATGCTTAACTTGATATATGGGTCATTATGGAGGAGTTAAAAGTCAAATATTTTTTCTATTATTGGTACAAATTTTATATGTTGGGTTTATTAGTGTCTCTAGGTGTAGTGTTTTTATTTTTTTCTATATCTGTGATTAGTTAATCTGCCAAAAGATTGTTAAATCTTGTAACAAATATACTTCTCATTCTTCAGAGGTTACAAAATATTTGTTACAAGATTCAAATAAACCCACTTTAATACAATATCAAAACTTTATACTAAGAAATAAACTTTAAAACCTTGGTGTTTCATGTGAATACTTTCTCTCTTTTGTTGGTTGTGTTACTTCTCTATCTCTATTTTTCCAATTTTTCCATCCCTTTCCAATATGAAACTTTCAACCTTAATTAACTCCCAACAAAACACCAACAACTATAAATGGTATGAAAATTAGCATTAAATCAATAGTCCTCTAATTGGTACATTGTAGAGGATGCCAATACTTCTTGGGGTTCATTTTATTTCAATCGTGCCTAAAAAATGTGTAATAGATTTTCCTCATAGTACCTACAGGCATGGAGGAATATTCTTATGGGGCTTATAAATATCCTCTATATTTATGTTTATTGGTCCCTTCAAGTACAAGAATGGTCTAGGAGATGAAAGGGGAACCTATTTCATTCATGTAATTTGTAGTGTACAAGAGTAGAGGTATCAATACTTACCCAAGAACCATATTGCATCTTAAAACTCTTCTTTTATATTTGACATGCTTGGAGAATTTAAATTTATGTTAATCTTTTTGTAGGTTTAATGGGATTAACATCTCAAGCCACACGTGTTGGACATTACAAAAAAAAACACATACCAACAATCTTTTTACGATACAAAAGTGGCATTAAGAATGCCATGAAACACAAAAATGTGCACATGGTTTCATAACCTCCTAAGATGACACACTTAGCACACACACCAATTTGCAAGTTATGGAAACATAATAAAAATACTTAAAACCCCACAAGATATAAAATCATGGTTGGAACTAGAAATAAGGCATGAGGGTAAGTAAGGATTACCAAAATCATTAGAATATCCTCCACTACTATTTTCCCAACCACCCTCTAAAGGCTTTGGGAAACAATTCCTATAAAATCACCAACAAATTTTTAGCCTTTATATCATAGGTTACACAAGAGGCCTGACCCCTAGCAAGGTATTGAGAGGCCTACAATTCCAACTCTGGCATTGAACTTCATGAAAGTCTAACACCTACACCTTGGTGTTGGACTTAACAAAATTCAAATACCCATGTCTTGGTGTGACCGACGAACGTAGTATAGGTTAACTACACTTGATCCATGAGGATTCAAAGTGTATTTAAGCCACTATGCATCAATACCAATAAGATCATTCAATGTAAAATAAACTAAGAAGCCATTAAAACTAACATATTAAAATACAAAAGCTTCATAAACATCTATTCTAATCCATTGAAACTTGTCCTATTAGGTGAGTGGTGTCACATTGATGTGGAATGGTGACCCTTTCCCAATCCCTTGGGTGACCTTGTTTCAATCGATCCTATTAAAGAGAATCAATGAAACCAATGAAAGATGTGTTGTAAAACATGATGAAATCCTATTTTAACATGATAAAATCTAAGATGGTCAATGTG
Organism: Sequoia sempervirens; assembly: GCA_007258455.2. Lineage (NCBI taxonomy): Eukaryota > Viridiplantae > Streptophyta > Pinopsida > Cupressales > Cupressaceae > Sequoia > Sequoia sempervirens. Next base: position 24,776,884 of record VDFB02058242.1, read on the forward strand.
AGTGTATGCAAGATTCAAAATATTAAAACTCTAGTTTCAAGATATGCTATATGGATGCAACTAAGTTACCATGGAATCCATTAATGGATTCTCTAAGCTAATAATGCAAGATTTAAACTAAAAAATAGCTAAATATGTGCTAAATGTGGATGCAAATGAGAGTGATTTGAATAGCATAAGTTTACTATTAAAAGATGGATCTCTATTCAAAAGATGCAAGCCCTATTTATAGAGTAGGAAAAATGAAACTCATGGCCAAGATCAAAAGGATCAATCAATAGTTAGAATGGAAGGAAGATGAAGGCATGGATCACAGATTCCCATCAAGGGTTGAGGATGCAAGATGATATTTAATCAAGGGCTTACATTCATCCAAACAAACACACCTTCAAAACTTACACAAGAGGCTTTGTTGAAACTTTGTTGTAAAAAAAGAATATTCCCTTTTTCAAATGAGTGAAGAAATAGAATATCTAAAGAATATTCTCATGGGTGAGAGAAATTAGATATTTAGTTAATTAAAACCCAATTTAACTGTGCAAAAGGGGCAGGAATATTTCATGAGAATATTCCTTTTAGGGGAATGTGCAAATGAGGAATATTCCCAAGGAATATTCCTTTGCAAGTGGGAGGATTAGATTTAATTATTAATTTGATAATTAAAAAAAAATCAATTATGCAAATTAGGAGAATTAGGATATTCATTAAATAAATGATTTAATGAAAAGGAGGATGTGATATGATATTTAATTAAATAACTCAAGGTTATTTAATTAAACAAGAGGACTTAGGGATTAAATTAAATAATTTAATTTATCCAATTTAATAGGACAAAAAGTCAACATGAAAGGGGTGAATGAACCTAATTAGGTCAATTAGATTAATAGATGAAAATGACATAATTAATTAAATATCTAGGCTAATTTAATCAATTAAGTGAAAAAAGGATGGGTTTCGGGATGAAGTGATGTTAATATATCAGCTTCGAGTGAATGATATCATTCAGAACATTTTTAAGTGTCTACATTTTGCCCCTCTCTGAAGCGAGGTACCTGTTACATTGGTTCAAAGACTAATGCTTTTTTGGATTAAATTTGTTTCCCATATCAAAAAATAAAAAAAATTATGATTGTTTGGATGCCCCACTATTGCCCCAATAGAAGGAATAAGCTGGTTCCCTACCCCCTCGAGAAATTGGGCAGAAATTTTGAATTTTGGGTAGATTTCTCGACAAAGGTTAAATATAGGTTCAAGTGCCAAAACAAGCCCCGAGATTCTAAAAATGGCCTCAAAAATACAAAAAATGGCCCAAAATAGGTTGTACAAGGTGGAAATTTATAAAACAAGCCAAAACCCTAGCTTATGGCTCAAATTAGGGCAAAAAACTCTAATTTTTAAGCTTAAATAGGTGAGAAGGGTGACACTTCCAATTCATTTGTGCATTCATCCCTTAGAGATTTGTGCATTTGGAGATTTGATACCTTTGCAAAATGGCTCACCGTGTGCTTCCTCTTCACCTTTCAAAGCAGGTTTGAGAGTACTAGCACCTAGTGGACGTAGGACCCCAAGTATGTGACCCAAAACCTGTCTTGATTTTTGCATTTAGGTGCATTTAATAGGGGGTCAATATTATGTTTCATGGCACGTCACTATATAGCGACACATAAGAGGCATCAAAAGTGTTGCTATTGATTTTATAGCGACGCAACTTCTTTCTAGTGGCACACCACCATATTTTGCTTGGGTGATGCATTTGATTTAGGGGTCGCAAGTTTGATACAATGACGCATGGTATTTTTAGGTATAGCGTCACTCACTTGCAATGGCCGATGCACTTTCCAAAGAGAAACACACCCATGTTTTTAGCTATAGCAACGCATGAGAATGTTGATTCACTATTGAGCATAGCAATGTGCATCGCTAAATTGGTGACACAACCCCAAAATGTATACAACACACCCTTGAAAGAGTGACACTATTGATTTAAGCAACACTTTTGATGTTTTAGGATGCAAAGTCTTAGATTTTGATCATTTTTTTTATTTTGTGGCAAATTGACAATGTGTGTGTGATGCGTGTAGGAGGATCCTCCACTGTTGATGTCATGAGAGCACTATTTCGACATTTTGAAAGCAACGAGAGACTTTGATGATGAGGATGTGGAGTGGCTAGGTGTGTTGGGGTTAGGCTTCATTGCTTTCTTGCTTGAGGTTTGGACCCACCTTTCCATGATGATGGCACTAATTAAGAGGTGGCACAACGAGACCTCTTTGTTTCACTTGCCCACTGGTGAGGCCATCATTACACTGGAGGACATGTGGTGCATATTGTGATTTCTGATTCATGGAGAGCATGTCATTTATGATACAAATGCTGAGAGAGATGCATGTTGATCCATGCTACATAGATGATAGATTATCTTGGTGATCTCACAGATAGATCTTGATCTATATCATGGGCGAGTGCCCTTTTTCAAATTGTTCATAGTTGCACTAATTTTCAATGTCATTGCCCCAAACCAACGGGGTAAAGGTTTCAGTCTTGGATGGGGATTAGTATGGAAGGGGATGATTAGGAGGACTGTGATGTATGCATGGGGCCTAGTTCTACTTGCTTCCTTGTACCATGACATGCATTGAGTGGTGTACTGCAAGGGAAAGAGTATAGGGGTAGGTGTTACACTACTCCATATGTGGGCTTATGAGCATATTGCAATTTTGAGGCCCTTGGTGGTTTTGGTAGACATCCACGAGGATGAGCCCATAATCTTTAGACACAAGGTGCCAATGAATTTCTAGCAAACAGGCCCTATAGGTTTACCACATTTTCATCATGTCATTGATGACATGACCATTTTTTGATGGAGGCCATGGTTGTAGGCCCCACCTTGGTACAATGATCAGCAACAACTACATTTTGCTTGGAAGACCAGCTATATGCAAGGGAGGGAGCATACGATGATAGAGTGGTATCTCCCAGACCGCATGGCTAGAAAATTTGGGGAGGTATAGGATGTACCTCACAATGATTATATAGTATTTTTTGTGAGGTATTAGAGGGAGGTGTAGTGGGGAGCACAAATTGACCCCATAGTGGTGGTCAATGACTTCAGACAACTTGTTCCACAACCATGGGCCTATGATTAGGGCCTACCAAATGTGGGGACCACCCCAGGTTATGATGCATGGTTCAAGTCACCTGCTCGCCTCACAAATCCAACAAGGGGATACCCCATAGGCAGAGGGAGAGGCAAAGACAAAGGCCTAGGTAGACGCCAAGACAGGGGAAGAGATGGGGTACGGATGGAGGTAGGGATGGGGTTGAACCTATGGGTGGCAGCAGCCAGAGCAAGATAGGGCATAGGTGCCAAAGTATGGGAACTAGTTGTAGTAGCCAGATCAAGGTCACCAAGACCCAAGAAAACAACCCGGTCCATAGGATGGATAGGTTCTAGGTGTAGCACCACCTCCTCCACCCATACATCTAGATGCAAAGGTGTAGGCATAGATACAAAATCTCACCACCAAGAGATACAAATTGCAAGAAGAGATGGATCAGTTATAGCAGTAGCTATAGGACATGACAACATAGAGAGACAATGAGGTTCAATTGTGGTAGTAATTGGACTTACAACTAGCCCAGGAGATTGGGTGGAGGCAACAGCTAGAGGCGGTGATAGTTGCATCACAAGGATGGATAGTTTTTGCTTGATTGTATAGAGAGGTATTTACTGAGGCTACTTATCACCACATGCATTATCATCATGATGTTCCTCAGGTGATGAGGAAACCTAACTTTTACAGAGGAGTGGAGCACCACCTAGAGCTAAGGATCAATCAATTAGGGGTGAGTTGAGCAGCCACAAGGACTAGCCATTTTTGTAGACACTTTTTGATTATTTTCTTGATTTCTTATATAGATATATATTCATGGGCTGATTTTGATAGCCTTGTGGATATTGTACTTTTGATTTCATATACATACACTGATTCAGATATTGTACCATGATAGTCATTTTTTTGATATATACATGAGATGATCCAGATTTGATATGTTATGTGCTTTTATTTCATGCTTTATGAATGTATGGATCCATATGATATGATGTGATGTGATATGCTTATGCATTATGATTATGTATGGATGCAATGTGATGAATTACTTTCTTTTATTTATGTTTATGTGATATACGATGATGATCTATGATGTGATGTATATGATATGCAGTGTTATGGGATAGGTGCAATGCAATGCAATGCAATGCAATGGATGTGTTATATTATTTTTTAGTACCTTTCTATGATATGTTATGGGATGGATGTTATGATATGATATGCCTATGCAGATGTAGATGATATGGATGTATTTCTTTTTGTGTACTTTTTCATGCAATTTATGATATGATGATATATGCATATGGATGTATATATGGATAACGTAGATGTCCATGCTCATGATATGACAATGCAATGTATGCTTAGGCCTAGAATATGTATATGATATGTGATATGGATTAAGATACTTAGAATAAGAAATATATGTTTATTCAAAACAACTTAAATGATAATGATGATGTAATGGATTATGTTTTGTTTTGTTATGCTATTCCATGAGAATGTGATATGTATGCATGTTGATGATTTTGTGGATGTAGGATGGATGTATTATGATGTTTTTATTGATTGTCATGATACCAAGTTAGTATGGAAAGAAGATAGAAGAATAAAATGAATGATTTGACCATAAATCTTGAAGATTGATTCAAAAATTCCAACAAGTCCATGATCCACTAAGACTTTATTAGATATGGTGATGAGATGGATGATGATTTTTCTCATATCTTGGGATTGGTATTTTCGGTCATTCCTTATGTTTGATATAACACATAGACACGATGCATCATGGTAGTGAAAACTAGAATGACGTTGTATCTAGTGACATATACTTTGAATTTTCAAATAGATAGGATAGTTCTTGTTCACACCCTGACATACAAAAACCTCATTGGAATTTAGTTTAGAAGTTTACAATATATTGGACCAAAGCATATGCAATAGTCAACAATCTACTCTGAACAACCTCCCTACACATAACTAAGTATGTGTCAAGGTTATTTTACAAGAATACCCACAAGCACAACAAAGGAAAGATAATGATCAATGCCTAATTCCTTTCTCTCTAAATCATTTTGATAGACATCATCGAGAGGTCCTTGGAATGGTTCATTGAGATAAATCCGGAGAAAAGATCAAAGACAAACAATTAGTGTTATCTATATCTCTTGCTAGTTTAACATAGCTAAGGTGATGTTTGATGTTGATGTCCATTTTTGGAAGGATGCATCCTAGGATAGTTTATCACATGTTTTGATTAGGATGAAGTGTGTGATAATCCATTGATACAAACTCTATAACTCATTTACCTATGATCTAGGCTTTAGATTATGACACTTAGGTTCTCACTTTACGACTTGTGATACTTGCTTTCTATTTCTGTTACCAAAGGTTGAAGATGACGTTTGATTTATTATGGATGAAGGTTTAATGTGAGTGAAAGCAAAGTGGGATGGATGGTTTTGGGTTTTTTCAAATTTCAAATGTTTTTTAATGTTTTTCAAATATGTTTTTGAGGCTATTTTTGGTCTTTTTGAAAGTTTATGTGAATTTTTTGGTTTTTGGTTTTTTTGAGGTTGTTTAGGGTTTTCTAAGGCTTTCCAATATTTTTATGTTTTTCTAAGTTTTCAAATTTATTTTTTTATGAGTTTTCTGAATGTTTAGGGGTTTTAAATAATATTTTCAACCAAGAACCTAACCTAAAAGACTATCCTAGGGGCCTCGGGGGCTTATCAAATATGAGCCTTGTCTACATTCTACATGCAGAGACCATTTAGTTCAACTGACTTGACTTATTATTGATGAGATATTAATGGGTGATCCCACAATAGTGGTTTACAATTTTTGGCCAAACTAGACATTGAAATTATTATTTTTAAATAAATCTCAACATTCAGGCACCTATAGTGGCTAAATCATGAGGAATTTGAAGATTATGTAAACTAGAGTCTCGTCACATTTTGTCTGTAGATTCTAAAAATATTTTTTTCAAATTTTTTGGAATCAGATTGCACTTATTTTTCCATCTCCCACAAAAACTGGTTTTTTTTCAGAAAACAACATTTTTAAAAAGTGACGCATACCATATAATGCATAACTTTATTTCCATGAAGGATAAAATTCTAATTCTTTTGAATTTAGATTTGTAACTCTAATATCTAGTGCTTCCACTTGGTTAGATAGTTTTTTATGGAATATTTTTTCTTTAATCATGTTTCAAAGTCAAACCAATTACAATTCAAACATAGCGCAACTGTATAACACCTATCATTTTTTGTATATATTGAATTCAATTTTATTTTTTTTGTTGGATCAAGGACTTCAATATCTGGTCCACTCATATTTTTCACATTTTTTTTTGATAATCTACTCTTTTTCCACATGTGCAGAACAAAGACCTTCATTTTTGATGAAAAACCTATGTTTAATAAAACTAAGAAACAAATACATAATAAAATCAAAACATATTAAAATTCTATTCGTTGGATAGCTCGTTCCGAGGACTACCTGATTCCAGTTGGGATTGTGAAGAATCCTCCATTTTCATGTTCAAACCGAGCTTCAAAGTGTAAAAAATTAGGCTTTTTTTGTGTCTCAAGGGGGTGATGAGGGATAAGGGGGGTTTGTATGAACCCCTTTGAAGGGATTCGCTTGAACCCCTTTGCAATGCATTTTTTCCTTGTTTTTGGCGGCCAAAATGCAAAGGGGTTCACTCAAACCCTAGTTTGAGCAAACCCCTTATTGGTTCACTCGAACCACTAGGTTCGTACGAACCCCCAAAATCACATTTTTTTCCTTGGGGTCATTTTTTGTGAGTTTTCCTTCCTCACTTGAATTGTAAACCACTATTGTGGCTTCACCCTAACAATTGATGGATTGCCAATTTATTATAATGGACTCCTAAAGTATTAACCTAGGGTGTCTCAGGGGGCACATTAATGATGGCCTTGCCTACATTCAAGCTTAAAGACTCATAGTTCGACATGGTACCATTTTTGAATGTTTTGACCTTTTTAAGGATTTTTATGTTTTTTAGATGTTTTTGATTTTGACTTTACAATTTTTGAATGTTTTTGGATTTTAGCTGTACAAGAATTTGGATGTTTTTGGATTTTTGACTATACAAGATTTTGCAAGTTCTTTTGGATTTTCTGATGAACGTTTTATGATTTTTTTTGGGAATATGCCAAATAGTACTAAAGGGGATACGATACTTCACAATAAATCAAGTTATGATACAGATGTAGATGGGTGATGGAATAAATAGGATGAATGATCTGTTAGATGACTGTGATGCAGAGAACGATAGGATAAAGAGACAAAGTTGGATGGAGGTGCTTTATTTATGCAAGGCTCCTATTTTCCATGTTTTCACCAAGATACTTTCCCAAAGCACCATCGAAGTGGTTTTCACTAGAGGATGATTGTTTTTATTTACTTTTTTAATACTTTCTCTCATTTTTTAGATTGCTTGATCATTTTTTATTTATTTTTTTGTATTTTTAGATTTACACCCTTCAAGCTTAGGCATAAATTGTTTTAAGATGTAGACTATTGGTTGGTTCTTGCAAAGAGTTCACCTTCAGGTGTTGATAATTGGTATGCTCCTGATCCATACCTTGCTATGACAACAAAGGGGCCTAACCATTTAGGCTCAAACTTTCCTTTACTATCTTGATTTGGAATATTTTTCTGATTTTTTTTTAGGACAATATCCCCTACTTGGAAAGACCGACACTTGATCTTCTTCTTATAGCTCTATTTTAGTCGGTTTTGGTATACTTGCAAATGATTAAGGGCATCAAGATGATGCTCATCCAATGATTCTAGCTCATTTAGCCAAGATACTTTATATTCTTCATCAATTATTAGATTACACAATGACACTTGTAGTGATGGAAGCTCAACCTCAATATTCAAGATGGCTTATAATTTGTAGATCAAGGAGAATGAGGTTGCACCTATAGGTGTGATGATATTGGTTCAATAGGCCCAGAGAGAAGGATTTAACTATAGATGCTAGTCATGGAAAAATTCATTAGCCATTTTCTTTAGGATCTTTAGAATGGTCTTGTTTATAGCCTCAACTTGACCGTTTCCCTGGGGGTAATATGGGGTAGAGAACCGGTGTTGGATGTTGAATCTTTTACATAGCTCTTTCACATCCCGATTCTTGAAGGGTGTTATGTTGTTTGAGATAAGGACTTGTGTAAGACCATAATGATAGATAAGGTAATTCAAGATAAATTTGGAAATTTTCATTCCCGTTATGTAGGTCATAGGAATGGCTTCTACCCACTTGGTAAAGTACTCAGTGGTTGTTATGATGAACTTATGGCCATTAGATGAGGTTGGAGTAATTTTTCTTATGAGTTCCAACCCCCACTATGAGAAAGGACAAGGTGTGACCATGGGTTGTAACTCCTGAGCTGGAGCATGAATAAGATCTCCATGCTATTGACACTAGACACACTTTGCACATACTGATGGGATTTTCTTTACATGGTTGGCCAGTAGTACCCCATCCTCAACAGTTTCTTAGCTAAAGTCATACCACTAGAATGTGAACCACATATGCCATCATGTACTTTTGTTAAGGAATTAAAGGCTTCCTATTGGTTAAGACATCATAGCAATGTCCCCTTGATGCTTTTGTGGTAAAGGGTATCACCTAGGATCACGAATCGGGATGCCTTCTTAACAAAGGTACTTTTAAGGTTGGAGATGATATCAACTGGGAGGGTTCCTCTAATAAGGTAGGTGAATATATCATGATACCATGAGGATCTGGGATCAATGATGACACATGCAAATTTATATTCTAGGATTTCAAAAGTTAGTACAAGAATTTGTTCTACCAAGAATTTGCATTGAAGGATGTTTTGTGGCATGTCTAACAATGATCCAATTGTTTTCATGGCATCTGTTGCTCAGTTGTTCATGCGATGAATTTGCTCAAAAGTTATATCAATGAAAAGGTCCTTGATATTTTATACCATCTTCTTATAAGGAGTAAGCTTATCAATCCTTAGTTTGGTAGCCTTCATTGACTTGGTTGATAACTAGCTATGAGTCTCCATATACTTTCAACTCTTGTATTTTCCATTAAACTACTATCCTTAGACCTATGATTAGGGATTCATATTTTGTAATGTTTTTAGTACGAGGAAACAATAGTTGGTATGAATTTGGGATGCAATCACCTTGAGTGGTGATAAAGATAATACTTGCCCCAGATCCATGTTGTGTGAATGATCCATCAAACTACACTTTCCATTGATTGGTTATATTGACAAGGAACACTAATTCATCAATAAATTTAGATATTAAAGGATTCTCTACATAGATAGGTGCTTCTTCTAGTTGGTCTTCAATCACTTGTCCTTTTATTTCCTTATGCTCCATATATTCTATGTAAAATTCATTCAAAATCATTACCCATTTGGTCATTCGCCTAGTGAGAGTTGCTTTGGATAACAGGTATTTCAATGGGTCAATATTTGAAATACGCTTGATTTGATGTGATAGCATGTAGTGTCTGAAATTTTGTGAAGAAAAAACCACCAATAAGAATGCTTTCTCACTGGATGAGTAGTTCATTTCATATTCCACCAAGGTCCTACTGATGTAATAGATGGCTCTTTCCTTTTCATTTTCATCATGTTGTGCTAGAAGAGCACCTAGTGTTGATCATGTTGCTAAGATATATAGGATTAATGGTTTGTTTGGTATTGATGGCATGAGCAATGGAGGTGTTAATAAGTAGTCCTTGATCTGTTGGAAAGCTTTATCACACTTCTCATCTCACTTATAAGTTATTCCTTTATGGAGAAGATGTGAGAAATGACGGGTCTTGTCTGATAGTTGCGCTATGAACCTTTGAATAGATTGTAAATTCCTTGTAGACCTCTTTTCTGTTAGATTGTGAATAGATGCATCCTTTCTTTTTACTATTTTGGGATCAAAAAGTGCCACAATGTGGTTTTCACTTAGAGATCTACATGTTATTTTCATATCGTTGATTTTGCAACTAAAGGATTCAACCATCTCCCTATAGTATGCCCTTGTGTCTAGTTCTATATCAAAACTAGCCTTGTGATTTTCCCATGGTAAGTTGTCGTGAAGTCCCATGAATTTTGAGATTTCTTCATCTTTTTTTAATAAATCCAAAATCGGTGGTCATTGTTGGTCCCAGTCAATGAGTTGTGGGTATACTAGGCTTATTTCAGTGGGTTGATCATTTGGGGTGAAGGATGTTGTGAATATCATGAAGAGAGAGTTATTCTCAAATAGGTTGGCAACATCAAGGGGGAAGTCATCTAGGGTAGTATCACATGATGCTAGTAACCAAGAGGAAGACTTAGCCTGTTTAGCAACAACATCAAGGGGGAAGTCGTCTAGGGTAGTGTCACACAATCCTGGTAACCAAGAGGAAGCCTTAGCCTGTTTAGCGGAAGTACCTTTTCCAATAAGAGTAACCTTTCTAGTAGTACATCCTAGGCCAAGATTCTTTGGACGTTTCTCAGGAATGATGGGTTCTAGCAAACCATTGTCATTTTATCCTAGTTTCTCATTCTTGTTGTACCCCCATCCATTCATTAGCTATAAGATTTTGTTTTCATCTTCCATGGGAAGAGTGGGGGAAAGTTGTTCATCTTGATATAGCAATTTAGAGATATACTCCTTATTGACATCTTCTTTGTTCAAATCCCCCCACTTGGTGAAGATGGTAGCTTCCATCTTTACTATTTCAGCTACTTTGTTGATAGGTGTGGGTTTCCCATGAGATTTGGGAGAAAGAGGTAGCTCTCCCAACACAAAAGTGTTCTTTTGTAGTTTATAATTTCCATGACCATCATCTTGAATGACTATGATGTCAGGAATGTTCTGCACAATCGGTGTTTTTATTTATGAGGTATATGCCATGGATGATGGGTCAAAAAATGAGGTAGAAGGTTTAGGCCCTTCATCATTTTTAGGGATTTGGGGTATTTTGTAAAAATTGGCCTCAAGGTTCTTGCAATAGTAAAAAGGCTCAAGATCTCCATGGATGGTAACTTCTTTGTCCTCAAAAGGAAACTTTACAAATTGGTGATAGGTTGAAGCTACAACTTTTAGGGCATTAATCTAGTGTCATCCAAGAAAGATATTGTAGGGAATACCAAGGTCTAATACTTGGAATGCAGTTTCTACAATGATAGGTCTCACTTGGATGGGTAGTGTGATGATGCCTTGCAATACTTACTCTTGATCATCATATTCTTTGATGGTGGTACTCTTTGCTTTCTCAATAGTATCCTCTAAATGTCCCAGGTTCTTGATCAATTGAAGGTTGCAAATGTTTAAACCATCACCTCCATCTACTAAGAATTTTTTAAACTTTTTCTTATGAATAATGACCACAAGGTGTAAAGCACGGTTATGAGATGGTTGTGATGGTAGGTCTTCTTCTGAGAAGGTGAGAAGATGAGGGATATTGAGATATCATACCATAGCTTGAAACTACTCGATATCCATATCCTTAGGGATAGATGATGAGGACAAAGCCTTCTCTAAGATTTCTCTATGTGTGGGGGATAGCCTCAATAGTTCTAAGATAGAAATCTATGTAGGGGTCTTCTTAAGCTTATCTAGGAGACTATACTTGCTAGGGTTTGATGATGGAAAAGTGTAGGTTGTGCCCTAGATTGACCACGACTTCTTGGATGGTGAGCTTTCTATGTCGTGTGATGACTCCACACTTTGTACTAGGCCCTTTGATGGTGACGATGGTGATGAAACTATCACAAGAAGCGACTACATTGGAATAGGTATGTTGCACATTTGTTTAATCCTTAGCTTTTCCAGTGTTGTTTCCTTTGATATGATCTAGCATAGGGTTCTTGTATATCTTGAGATCCTAATTTTTGGATGGTACCTCAACAGATATGTCTCCATTTTCAATAAGAACTTGGATAACATTTTTGAGCCTCATACAGTTTGATGTTTTGTGTCCTTTAATTTTTTGAAAGTCGCAAAGATATTTTTCATTGTACCAAGGTGGTTTATCCTATGGTTCTTGGTAGTTTTAAAAATTAGGAAGAGTTATCAAGTTTGACTCTACCAATTTCTTCATAATGGTTTCAATAGATTTCAACAACTGTGTGTACTTACGTTTTAGATAGTTGTTCCTATTGGGGGTTTGTCTTTGTTGCATTTTGGTGTTATTGATCTAATTTTTTTGTGATGGTGTAGCTTGTTGTATGGTTGGTTGAGTGTTAGCTATTTGATTTTTGTTTGTACTAGGAACACTTAGGCCACCTTAGCATCTACCATGCCATCATTTGTTACATTCTTATTCTTAGCCTAGACACGAGGCTTGCCATTTGAACTAGTTGACAGGAAGTTGTCTTTGTAGGCTTGAGTATTTCCCTGTGAGATTAGAGCTCTCTCAATGTTAAGGGATCTAGGGATAAGCTTTTCATAAGAGGTAATTCAATACATCTTTAAGTGGATGGATAAATCTGGGTTTATATTTTCTATGATAATCCCCACTTTTTTTCATCGAGAATGGACCATTTTCTTTTACTAGATCTTTGTCTCCACCATTGCAAGAAATTGGTGAAAGATTCTCCTTTATTTTGTTTGAGAGTATATAACTCTTCTAAGCTCACGTCCATGTCATGATTAAAGGAGAACTGATCTATGAATCTATCAATGATTCCTTATGAATCTATCAATGATTCCTTGGAAGGTTTTGATACCTGATGGAAATTAAGAGAAATAATTGATGGTTGGGCCTGTTAAGCTTCGTGGAAAGAGATGCATCAAATAAGACTCATTGTAGGAGACCTTCATACACATGACATTAAATTTTTTGACATGGTCCACAAGAATTTCTCTCCCTTTGTATTTATCAAATTTGGGGACTTCAAAATCAGGAGGGAATGGTACCATTATGATGTTTCGATTGAATAGATATGGGCATACGTTCTGTGTATGGGGCTTCTTCATTTTTCCCATTCGGATATCCTGAATTTATTGTGTTAATGCCTTAAGTTGTGATGAAACATCATCTTGTGGGTTTGGTGGAGGAATATATTTTGGAAAGGAAGATGAATTATATGTGGGATTCTGATATGATGAGGTGTTGTATGGTGTGTATGGTGGTGTAGGATATGGCCGTGAAGGTGATGGAGGTGGAGGGATATATGTTCCTAACGTGTTTGGGTTGACGATGTTCTATTGGGGGTTATAGTATGAACCATGTTGTTTTTGTTGTTGTTAGGCATATTCTTGGGTTAGTAAGCCTTTCTGCTATTGTTGTGTTGCTAAGGTTGCTTGTTGTTGTTGTTGTGCTACTAGGGCTTGTTTTTGGGCCTACTATTGTTGTTGCACCACAAGGGCTTGTTGTAATGCTTGTTGTGTTGCTAATTTTGCTTGTTGTTGTTGTTGCTATTGTTTTTGTGCTACTAAAGCTACTTGTTGTTGTTGTTGTGCTACTAGGGCTTGTTGTTGGGACTACTGTTGTTGTTGCGCCACAAGGGCTTGTTGTTGTGCTTGTTGTGTTGCTAAGGTTGCTTGATTCTTGTTGTTGTTGCTATTTTTTTTGTGCTACTAAGGCTTGTTGTTGTTGTTGTGCTAATAGGGCTACTTTCTATTGTTGTTTTTGTTATTGCGTTGCTATTGTTGCTTGCTATTATTTCTATTGTTGTTGTGTTGCTAAGGCTGCTTTTTTTTGTTGCTGCTATTGTTGTGCTACTAAGGCTGATTGTTGTTGTTGTTGTTGCTATATGGCTTGTTGATAAACGTGTTGTGATTTTTCCAAGGCTAGGGTGTGTGCTTCCAATGTAGGATCGGTTGGTTGTTGGGACATCTGCAATGGTTTTTGGGTGTTGATGTTTTGAGTGGGTTGCAGGTTGTTGATGAGAGGTTGGGGGTTCCCTTGGTTTAACATTCCTTGTAATATGGTGGATTGGGATGGAGGAATGTAAGTTTGAGGTCCCATTTAATTTTTCATGATGAGAGGGATGGTGGGGAAAGATGATGATGATTCCATTATGAATTATGATGGTAATGACACATGAGGATCTTGATTCCATTGATTGAAAGTGTTCCCTTGATTGATGTTTTGGGGATTTCCTTGTGTTTGGGATGTGGTCAAGGTATTACCTTGGTTGATGGGGTTCGTGACCAATAGGTTATTTTGAGTTGGGTTGGTAATGGATGGGACAAATGTATTTTGGGAAATTAATGCGATGGATGAACTCATTGGGGGATTTGATAAAGATGTCCCATATTTCATTTAAATTTAATTTTGCGTAAGGGGATTAGCTTTCCATTTTGGATCTATTTGCAACACTTGGTCCACACTTCCTTGTGTGATGTTGTGCATACTTTTGGTACTTGTGGGGATGGATGAAGAGGGGTACCCTCGATATGTTGAGGTTGTCATGGATTCATGAAGTGTAAGTGGTTTATGTTAATGTAGATGATTCTTGGGAATGGGGGGAGTGTCAAATGTTGGTGTCCAAGTGGTGTTTTGAGAAGAATTGGTGTTGAGAGTACCCACAAGTGTGTTACTTTCCAATGGAAGAGTGTGGCCAAAGTCCTTAGCAAGACAAGCTACAATACTAGGAATGGGTGTTTTATTTAGCCCTAGCGATGGAGTCATTTGAATGGTGGATGAAGTCAAGCCTTGTGTTAATGATTGTGCAACAAAATATGGGGAAACTAGAGCCACATTTTCTAAGGTTTCATGTTCTTGTTTGTACTATATGATTTCTTCCTAAGTCCAAATGGGTTGTTCATGATGTCTTCTATCTCATATGGCCCTGATGGAGATGAGGTTTTTTGTGATGGGGTAACATGACTTCTTGGATCAAATTCTTGAGGATTGGGATCACTTGAGGTGGATGTGACTTTTGTTTTTTCCATGATTCTCTTATGTTGTGATATTGTCTTTACCATAAATTGTGGGTCACCTATGGGAGAGTTATGTTGATATTTTTAATGTTTGAACTCTCTAGTTGACTCAAATTTTGGTAAAAGGGATGCTCTAAGTCATCTTGGAGCAATGGTGATAATGGGAGATGAAAATATGAATGATATGGAGAGTTATCTTTGCAAATATTTTTTGAAAACACTTTTGACTTATAGGTTTGATGTTTGATGTTTGGATAAAGGATTTTTAATGGACTTGTGAATCTTTAATTTAAACTTGTGACCTTCAAGATAGACTAGTCCAAAATTAATAACTAACACAACTAAGTGCATGGAAAAGGATTCATTTCACACACAAGGTAGTTAAGTTATGGTTTGGGTTGATAGATACATAAGACCAAAGTGTTAGTGTGTTTGAAATTTTGCAAATATTGGTGAAGTGAAGGATGAAAGATGATAAGGGCTGGATGAAATGTTTGACCCAATGTTGACCTAAAGTGAACCCTTTTTTTTACAAGACCAAGGTAGTAAGAAAGATGATAGACCCTAGGAGTAACTCAATCCAAAAGACCAATGTTTATTTAAATGAGGGGATCATATTGGACATACAAGTTTGGATCATTCATCGAAAGGTGTCTATAAAAATTCCTTACCAAAATGTCCTTGTTGTGGTAGAGATTCACAAGGTGTTTCTTGAAATAATTTTGAATATGATGCCTAAGTTTGAAGTGACGGAATATAGACCTTCTCTTGGGGATTTTTATTTTGCAAGAGATCATTTAGAGAAGCACAAGATTATGAAAAAGAGGATATTTATTGCCATGCAGGAGGTGGTAATATGGGCCTTTTGGCCACAATGTCAGTTTGTTCCTCTTATTCATCTAAGATGTATGTTGTGTTTCTCTACTGAATTGGTGTTTCCTTTATTTCAAAAGTGAAGCTCCTGAAACTAATTATATATGTTTTTTCTCCTTCAATTAGTTCAAATTTTGGTTGAATGATAGTGGGTGTAAGGTTTGGTTGTTCAATTGGAGTGATCAGATGCCAAATGGTCATGTGGGGTTCAATTTTTCAACTTATCTTGCTTAATGATTTTATTTTTACCACAAAACTTTGTCTTGATTAAGTTTCAAACTAAATGCCTATGTCAAAAACATCATCAATTTCACAAAGTTTGTTTTGTAAAAAAGGATGAATTTTAGGGGCATAGTTACCTAGGTTAACTGTGGAGAGTATGGATTGAGATGTAAACCAAAATATTTAGATGTCTATAAGGATAGAAATCCTTCGGACAAGCATCAATATCAAGGCTTTTTCAAAGGGTATCCATACTTAGACCAAACGGTTTGAAATTTTGAAAAGACTTGTTGATGTTTGTTTGCAATGTTTTGGAACCAAGCAAGTGTTTAACTGACTCACAAGAATTTACAATCCTATGTAGAGCGGGTACATATTTCTTAGTAGGCTTACCATCATCCCCTAAGAGATGATTAATCTGTGAGGATGGAATGGAAAAATAGGCCATGTCAAGGAAATGTATTGTCTTGACACGCCAAGCAAAGGAGTCCCTTCCCCATTTGCTTTATTGCCTCGACCAAAAATAGAACATGGTAAGTAACTTTTGGGAGTGGTATCGTCCCATGCACTACCTTAAAATACATTTCAAAATTGGACTTGGTTAGCCACTACAAAAAGGATTTTAATGACCATATTCGGGATAAACTAATGCTATACACACGATCATTCACTCAATTAAGAGGCCTCCCAGTCCTTAGAAATATCTAAGGGTTTTAATGCATCACAAGGATACTAAGGGAGACATTCGTTAGTATAGGAAAACCAATTATTTATATAGTGGACCAAAATAAAAGCACCACTTCGTTCATTCCCTCTCACAAGTTAGGAGGTAGGCCCTCTAAAGGTAACACATATTTGAAGCGTAAAATTATTTTCGTCACCCAAGATTGCCAATAGGTGCAAGGGGACAGGATAAGCGCTTCCAAGAAGAAAAGGTATACTCATGTATTTTTCTTCACCCAAGATCACATGAAGCACAAGGGGAGAGGATACACACAACAAGCATACACAAGCAAATAAGACACATGTTCATTTTAACCTTGACAAGCATAATGAATTTGTTTTAAGCACCAAATGAAGTTTGGAGATTGTTTTGTTCAATTTTAAACCAACAAGCATAATGATGTGAGGGTTTAGTTTTAACCAATTTGAACGTTCATTTTAAACCCAGAACAAATCTAGTTTGGTCCTAAAACGTGAAATAAAGCATCATAAATGGGTTATAATTGCCCCATAATTGTCAAAACACTTGTTACAATTATAAAATCAAATTACAATATGCTCCTTCACTTCGAATGTTATTGTCCAAACCTACAAAACTAGTTAGCCTAAAAAACCAAAATGAGAAGTCAATGACATGTTAGCAATCAGATGAAGTCAAAAAATTAAAACACGTGTCAAAATTCAAGTTCAATTTTTTTTACCAGTAAATCACAATGTTGAAATGAATTATGTTGCTAAATTTCATCAATAGCATCACTATATAGAAAGTGCATCGCTGTATTGAAAAATTGAAGGCACCTCTTTGTAGTAAATAGTGACATCAATTACGTTGCAAAACCAAATATGTCGCTAAATAAAAATTTATGTTGCAATAAAAAAATAAGTTTAGCATCATTATTTAAATGTACATTGATGAAATTTAATATGCATTGTTGAATTAAACATGCATCATTGTTTTCAAGATCAAATGTGTCACTATATAGTAGCACGTCCAAGGTGCGTCGGTGAATTTCCAATAGCGTCGTTGAACATGTAAACACGAGAAAAACAAAAAATTAACAAGAAATTTGTTAGATTGATTAGTTCAAGCCCTCCTTCTAGTGCCAAAATGTGAGTGGCAAATGTAGTATAGGTTAACTACACTTAATCCATGAGGATTTAAAGTGTATTTAATCCACTATGCATTATTCCCAATAAGATCATTCAATGTAAACTAAACTAAGAAGCCATTAAAACTAACATATTAAAATATGAAAGCTTCATAAACATCTATTCTAAGCCATTGAAACTTATCCTATTAGGGGAGTGTTGTTTCATTGATGTGGAATGGCGACCCTTTCCCAATCCCTTGGATAATGAACTTGTTTAGATCAATTCCAATGAAGAGAATTGACAAAACCAATGAAGGATGTGTTGTAAAACATGATGAAAGCCTATTTTAACATGATAAAAGCTAAGATGATCAATATGAGTTTATGCAAAGCTATTATAAATGTATTCAAGATTCAAAATATTAAAACCCTAGTTTCAAGATATTCTAAATGGATGCAACTAAGTTACCATGGAAGCCATTAATGGATGCTCTAAGCTAATAATGAAAGATTTAAACTAAAAAATAGCTCAATATGTGCTAAATTTGGATGCAAATGAGAGTGATTTTAATATCATTATAACCTTGCTATTAAAAGATGGATCCCTATTCAATAGATGCAAGCCCTATTTATAGAATAGGAAAAATGAAACTGATGACCAAGATCAAAAGGATCAATCAACAATCAAAATGGAAGGAAGATGGAGGCATGGATCATGGATTCCCATCAAGGGTTGAGGATGCAAGATGATATTTAATCAAGGGCTTACATTCATCCAAACAAACACTTTCAAAACTTGCACAAGAATCTTTGTTGAAAGTTTGTTGTAAAAAAGGAATATTCCCTTTTTCAAATGAGTGAAGAAAGAGAATATTCTCAAAGAATATTCCCATGGATGAGGGAAATTATATATTTAGTTAATTAAAATCAAATTTAATTGTGCAAAAGGGGAAGGAATATTCCATGAGAATATTCTTTTTAGAGGAATATGCAAAGGATGAATATTCCCAAGGAATATTCCCTTGCAAGTGGGAGGATTAGATTTAATTAGTAAATTGATAATTAAATAAAATTTCAATTATGCAAATTAGGGGAATTAGGATATTCATCAAATAAATGATTTAATGAAAAGGAGGATGTGATATGATATTTAATTAAATAATTCAAGGTTATTTAATTAAACAAGATGACTTATGGATTAAATTAAATAATTTGATTTATCCAATTTAATAAAATGAAAGGTCAACATGAAAGGGGTGAATGAACCTAATCAGGTCAATTAGATTAATAGATGAAAATGAAATGATTAATTAAATAGCTAGGATAATTTAATCAATTAAGAAAAAATAGGATGGGTTTCAGGACAAAGCGATGTTAATATATCATATTGGAGTGCATGATATCATTCAAGACATTTTAAAGTGTCTACACTTGGTATTGGACTTCATAGAACTCTAACACCCAACCCTGGTATTGGATTTCATGAAAGTTTAATACATAGGCCTTAGTATCCAACTTCATAGAACCCCGAAACCAACCCTTGGTATTGAAATTCATGAAATCCCAATACACATGCCTTAATATCATACTCGTGATAGTCCAATAACTCTCCACTTGGTATTGAACTTCTCAAAACTTTGATACACCATCACATAGTCTCAGACTTTTATGAATTTGATATACTCAATAAGCAGTACCAGACTTCTCACAAGTTTGATACTTTAAACACTTAGTATATAAATTCTCAAAATTTTGATACCCCATCAATTTCTCAAGGACTTAACCCATGTTTGAGAATCCAATGCTTTAGTATTGGAATTCTCCCAAATTTGATACCCAGATTCCATGGTATCATACTTCTCCCAAGTCTAATACCCTTACAAAAGAGTATAAAAGGACTCTAAGGCATGAAACACTCGAGTATCATACTTCTCAAAAGTTTGACACCCTAACACAAAGGCCCAAAAAAGATATAAGGCATAGAAAGAACAAATATTCTCAACTTTCATACTCAATGAAGCATAATTTTCTCGATTTACAATTTGTTATGGAATGGTTCAAGGGAAACATTTAAATTGGATTGTGGGTAAACTCCTAGCTATATGAGAGCCTCCAAAAGGAATAATATCCTAAGAAATATACCACAAGGCTATACCATCCCTTACACAAGAAGGAGATACGAGAAAAGCATGGGTAAACATATTTTGAAAGTTAAGCTTGCTTAACACCAATGTTGAGACAAGCTCAAGGAAAAAAATTAAATATTTTCTAACATGAAAAATTAATTTTAAGCTCAAATCCAAATATTATCTATGTTCATTTTCCCAAAAATTTTAGAAAGATAAATTCCATATAAAATGGCATAACCATTTAACATCCACATTGAGAAAATTTACATATAAAGATAGATCCTTCATCACATGTGTGGGAGTTTTTCATTCCATCCAGAAAGGAGGTTTGATTACAATAAATTATAATTAAAAATGAGGACTCATACATATTACATTATTTTACAAATTGAGAAACTAAATCAAGGAGAGAACCTCCACTTGCATGCTAACCATAGTGTCTCCAAAGATGAAACCTCTAAGAACTTTGATCCTCAACAATGGTTTCCATGCCACCCTACCACGTGGTACCCTTAGGTCCACTCCACTATGCTAAGAGATGGTCACTTGGGAACAAGAACATCACTCACATAAAATAAGGAGCATGGATCACAAACACACCAATCAATATAAACAGTCATCATAACATACACATTTTATTAAATGATATAAGATATCAAAGAATAAATGCCAACAAGAATGATCAACATAAAATGCATAAAGGTCAATAATCATGATCAACATATAATACATAAAATACCAACAAAATGATCATCACATCACAAATACACATGCTCAATGGGATAGCATCACCAAAAATAAGCATAGAGAATAACCCACTAGAGTCATGGAAAAAATTTCCTTGCTTAATTTGGGAATAATTAATGATAAATTAGACTTGATATCGCCTTGATCTAGTGTTGTGAGGTGTTTTACACATCCACTTTAGGTCTTGGGACCTTGTGAACTAATGAATTTATATTGTACCTTGCTAAAGTGTTGTTAAGTGTTGTAACACACTTTCACACTTTTCTAAGGTCTTATTAATTAATTACACCTAATAAATCTCTTTTTAACATTAATATTTCCTTATTTGAAGTAAATTGTAAAGTGTTGTAACACTTTCACACTTTTCTAGGATTTTCATTCATAATTGGGCTCTCTTATGCTTTAATTGGCCCTATTTTGTATCCACAAGCCTCATTTATTGCATCTTTTCGAGGATAATCCTGACACCAATCATTACCCAATCATAATTCAGGTGGTTCTAGCTTATCTGGCCCAAATTTAGTGATCTAGGACTCATTCACAAGAGCATTCAAGCATTCACAAGAGCATTCAAGAGCATTCAAGGGTAGAATTATTCATCAATTGTTGTGGAATTTCAAGATCCATAATCATGTCAAGCATATCAAGAATCAAGCATGTTATTGAGCTAGTGTTGTGATGTAGCATTTAAGATCCAAGATCAAGCATTGTTCTACTCCTATTGTCAAAGATGAAGATCTACATCCTTCATGACCATTTCATGTTGAGTTGTAGATTTACAAGACAGCATTCAAGATCTAGGTGTCTTGGAGCTTGAATGATCATTGAAGATTAGGTTATAAGCTTGTTGGAGTTGTCTCCCCATTTGCAAGGTCATAATCCTCACTAAAAGGTCATCTACAACCTTGAAATTAGAGTTTTGGATCCAAAAACCTAGAGAAGTAGACTGAGAAAACTAAGAGGTGCAAATCAGGACTTTGAATTTCTAGAAAATCCAAACTAGACTCATTCACCACAAGTGGTGAATGAGTCCCACTGTAGGTGTTTTTTAGAGATCTTTGTAGATTTAGATACCCTTTTTTCCTAAAACCTGCTCTTATGCAGAAATCCAAAATTGAGACTAATTCGCCCAGAATGCTGAATGAGTCCTAGTAGGCCAAAATTTTAGGATTTTCAGAATTTCCAGTCTCCATTCAAGTCTCTACAAGATTCTAGGTGAATGCGTTCTATTTTGCAACTTTATGTTTTGTTTTACACACTTTTCTAGGTCATTTGGTAGATCATTGCATCAAACTAGGGTTTAGTGTTGCATCTCACATTGCATTAGTATTTCCAAGTTCTTACTCAGTGGTGAACCCCTCATTAGTTTACTTTCATCCCCTAGAACAACCCTATTGCACTATCTCTTTCTCTTCTGCATTGAGATCTCTAGGGTTATCCTTGGGTGGAATCTTTGAAAGTGGGTGTGCTCTATGTTCTAAACCATACGATAGCACTCCTAACCCATTTTCCTTGGTTCCATCTTTGTGAACCTACATTTAGAATACCTTCTTTACTAATTTGGAGTCCATCATCATCCTATATCTAGCTTGCATTGACTTTGCATTAAAATTTGCATTAGTTAATTGGCATCTAGGGCTTATAAATTTTGCATTAATGAAAGTGCATATAGGTTGCATTTTTGCATCTCAAATCATTTAAAAACACATAAAATTTTCATTTGCATTTAATTTACAGATCATACAAACTAAAAAGAATAAAAATCACCTAAAATTTCTGAAAATTTTGAAAAAAATCCCTATTGGGAATCATTCGCCACCTTGGGCGAATTAGTCCTAGTATATATTTTAAACTATCTCTAATTGCATTAAAAACCTCATTTCTATGCTTCCTAAGCCTCCTGGTAACATATACTATAAATCTGGAAAGTTTTGGTAACATTTTTTTTATGCATCTAGGTCAAATGCATCAATTTAGACTAGTTGTTTTTTAAGACATTTCAATAGCAAGCATCATTAGATCTGAAAATGCTCACATTTCTGAAACTTTGCATCATATGGATAAAAATACTTTTCAGTTTTGCATATAAAATGTTTACATTCATAAAACTTTGCATAATTTTGATAAAAGTGTTTTTCATTCTTGGATACACATTGTTTGCATTCTTAAAGTCTTACATACATTGGATAAAAATGTTTTGCATCTTTATATATACATTGTTTACATTATTGAAGCATTGCATGAGATGATTATAAGTGCTTTTCATTCTAGGTCAAACAATGTTAGTGTCTTACATATCTAGGTATGCTAGGAAAAATTTCATACCCCCTCCCTATGAGAGTATGTTAGTGAAAGAGAATACAACCTTGGACAATCCTAATGATCATATTTGTTCTTCCCCTAATATCTCTTCTATTTGTAAAGAATATATTTTGGTGTTAGAAGAACCAATCAATGAGAATTTTGAGAGTCTTAGTTGTTTCTCTCCTCTTACCTCTCTTAGTGGACAAGACATTGATGAACAAGAAGAAACAACCATAGGTAATCATGACGATCACACAACACAACAAGAGACCATTGAAATTTCAACTAGTCTACATTCACCTCTCAACACCTTCCCCTCTTGTGATACTGTTTTAAAGGATGAAATTGAGTGTGAGGAAGATATGTTAGTTTCGAATGATCAAACCTTTGAGGTCTATAACAACCCTCTTTATTATTTTTCCCCCACCTATCCTATCTTAGAAGACATTATGGGACAAAGGAGTGAAAATTTGGATAATCATGACAATCACATTTTTTCTTCTCCTAGTATATCTCCTAGTTGTGAAGAAGATACTTTGATGTTAGAAAATACAAGCGATGAAAGTCATGGGAATCTTGATTTACCCTCTTCCCCTAGAGAAAACAATATTGAACAAGGAAACACCACCATTGACAAGAAATAAAATCCAACCATTAATCATTCCCCTACTAGCGATAAAGTCATTTTGGAAGAACCAATCCTTGAATGTCAAGAACATTTGGCTTGTATTTCTCCTAACAACTCTCCTCCTAGGGAGAATATCATGGTGCAAGAAAATGAAAACAATAGTAAGGTGGCTTCCTTAGGTGATGATAACAAGGTGATTCTAGATTGCCCTTTATTAGAAATACATCAAACCAAGACCATTGAGGTTATGAATGTGTAAGTTTCCATTAGATATCCCTTGATTAATGGAACGCATACATATCATGTGGGACATCCTAAGAATCCTCTAATACTTTACCCACCTTCACACAAACAACAAACTCAAAACAAACTCGAACTTATTCATTACCCACCTAAGAATAATGTGTCATAGTAGCCGAGTCATAATATTGGTTCTCATACATATAGCACTAGAAACAATCCTCAACCAAGAAAAACACCTCCAAGATCCCTTCCATTGCCTAATCCTATCTTTCTTGGTCCCCTTCATTTTTCTGCACAAAGTGGGAAGGATTATGATCTTGTTGAACAACTTACAAATACTCCTGCTAAGATATCATTATGGGACCTTATTCAAGCCTCCACTCACTATCACAACATGATTCAAAGTTCCTTGCAACAAGTTCCTATCCCTTGTAATGCACAACCAAATGACATAGGAGCCATGATTCAAGAAATAAATGTTGACATTGTTTTCCACCAAAGCGAGCTCCCCCCTTTGGAAGTGCAAAAACAAAATGAGGCTTTCATGACAATAGCTAAATACAATAGAAAAGGGATAAAGTGAATCATCGTTGACAATGGCTCTTCCCTTAATGTGTGTAGTGTATCCCTTTTGGATAGGCTTGGTGTAGATAAATCAAAAATTCAACCCCCCACTTTATCTATTAGTGGATTTGACAATGTAGGAAAGAAACTACTCAACATGATTACTTTGCTTATTATAGCTGGAAAACCTACTTTAGAAACACTGATCCATGTCATGCCTCATGATATTTCATAGAACCTTCTTTTAGGAAGACCTTGGATTCATGAGATGCATGCAGTGCCTTCTACTCTTCATTGTAAAATGAAGTATGTCAACAACAATAAAGTGTACACACTTGACATTGATCCTGAGCCTTATAGTGTCTTACAACTTGAGAAAAACAAAGAGAACCCATTGAAAACATTAACACCAACTACAAAATTGGAACCCGTGTAACATAAAGACAAATAAAAACATATTGAAGAAGTCACGAAGCTATTAGAAGATGATTAGGGTTCCTTAGATTTCACACCAACATTCATGGGAGAATACAAGATCATAAACAAAGGCTCTTAAAAGGGAAAGGAAAAATAAGTAATGCCAACAAAAAATTTAGAAGACCCTTGGAAAGAATCCACCTCAACCACTTTAGAACACACAACAACAAATTATACAAAAAACTTTGATGAAGTTGATTATCAACAACCACCAAATCCAAAAGAAATGAAAAAACTTTATGGAAGAGGTTATGAGCTTATGAAAAAACTTGGATATAGTGGAAAAGGATGTGGTGCTAGAGAACAAGCTATCTGTAACCCTATAGAGCCTAACACACAAGAAATGACTCGTGGACTTGGTTATTGTCTTTTGATAGAAATAAACAAGCCTTCACTTAATAGCAAGACTATTAAAAAAAAAATTCCTCCAAGCTGACTTTAATAGTAGTGCACCCTAAACTGATCGACACTAGTGGTCTTGCTTGTTATCCTTTGCAAGAAATTAAACAAACAAAGAAATCTTCGCTTAATGTCAATGTCATCACACAAAACACTAATGATTTGAATTCGCTATATTTTACACCCTCTTGTATAGGAGAGTACAAAATCTCACAATCTAAAGAGTCTTGTGTAACTATGACATCTTGTACTAAGCAAGAGACATCTTTGTTACAAAATAATAGAACATCCTCTACCATTGATCAAGAAAGTATCTTGTTGAGACTCTTCCAAGATCGTTTGATATCCCTCCCTCCAAGAACATGAAATAAATTTTACTACAAACATTCATTTTGTGTATATCATAGAGTTCATGGTCATGCTACTAATGAATGTAAGTCTTTAAGTGATAAAGTTCAACATCTTAAGGAGTGTGGTGCTCTCCCTTGTGTTAAAGCACCTAATTCCTCTAATTGATACTGATTTTCACTCTAACATGTTTGTCATCAATCATTTTGGCTCATCCTTGTCCTATACTAAGTGGGGGCAAGGGGTTAAGTAGCCTTGTCCTCATATGTCACTTGTCATTTATTTTGGATAGTTGATCACCTTTCATGTACATATAAGAGCAAGCTTGGGATGTTGATGGCATGCCCTAAGTTGACTCACATGCAACATACTTATTCATGATGAAGTTCGATTTGGAAACATATGAATTGGCATAGGGCTTTCCAAATAAAGCTATCATGTCTTCTTCCACTTTAAATAAATTTCTCATAGTAATGGTGTTAGCAACCAATTTAAAGTGGGGGCATACATTGACACTCATGTTTCATTGTGTGATTTTCTTTCTTCTTACGATGCGTCCTTTTCTTCATGGTGTCATTGGGATTGATTTCCTCTGAGACCATGATATTTCTTTGACTTATCCTCTCTTGGAGAGATTAGGCACAATTCTCCCTAAGAAGAGACCTTGCATGAACTAAGTGAAATCCCTTTGAACATTCCTTACACTATTTTACATTTACAACACCGATTATATGGCCACCTTGCATAACACAAGTTGCATTCCTGTGGAGCCATCTTGTTTGTTCATGAGTTTCAAGCATATGAAGTTTTTCTTGCCTCATGAAGCTCAAAGTTCATTTTTGCATGGCACCTTATTGAAGTTATCAAGAGGTATACTTTTGGTATGGTTTGAGTGGGAATCCCAACTGAGGCATGACTTTCCCCATATCCACTCACGCATGTGTATGAGCACATATCGACCAAATGTGTATGTGTCTCACCTCTTTGGATACTCACCCAGTGGACAACCAAGAGTTTTGTTGCCTCAGAGTGAGTATGCTTGTCCTTTTGTGCTTATGTTGGTTTGACGTAGGATCTTGGATCCTGGGGGTTTGGTTACCTCCTTGATCTTTGTTATCCTATACTATCTGCATTGGTACACTTGGAACCCTCTTGAATGTCTACTTTAGTGTGAGTTTGAAGCAAGTTCATCCTCTCACTAAAGTGGGGGCTAAATGGAGTCATGGAAAAAGTTTCCTTGCTTAATTTGGGAATAATTAATGATAAATTGGACTTGATATCGCCTTGATCTAGTGTTGTGAGGTGTTTTACACATCCACATTAGGTCTTGGGCCCTTGTGAACTAATGACTTTAGATTGTACCTTACTAAAGTGTTGTGAAGTGTTGTAACACACTTTCACACTTTTCTAAGGTCTTATTAATTAATTACACCTAATAA
This sequence comes from Sequoia sempervirens, assembly GCA_007258455.2. Taxonomy (NCBI): domain Eukaryota; kingdom Viridiplantae; phylum Streptophyta; class Pinopsida; order Cupressales; family Cupressaceae; genus Sequoia; species Sequoia sempervirens. Next base: position 24,804,088 of record VDFB02058242.1, read on the forward strand.
ATCTCTTTTTAACATTAACCTTTCCTTATTTGAAGTGTTGTAAAGTGTTGTAACACACTTTCACACTTTTCTAGGCTTGTAATTAATAATTGGGCTATCTTATGCTTTAATTGGCCCTATTTTGCATCCGCAAGCCTCATTTATTGCATATTTTTGAGGATAATCCCGACACCAATCATTACCCAATCATAATTTAGGTGTTTCTTTCTTATGTGGCCTAGATTTAGTGATCTATGACTAATTCGCCACCTTGGGAGAATGAGTCCCACCTATATTTTTGAGTCCCAAACCTCTATTTACACCTTTCTAAGCACTTTTGTTTTTTTGTCCCATACATTATGCCAGATGGGACTCATTCGCCATCTTCGGCGAATTAGTCCCATGTAGCCCAAAATTGAAATTAATTCAAATTCTTGGTAGGATTTTTTCCTCCTAGATCTTATGTTGGCTTGTACTATTGTAATTTTGAGAATTCTTGCATAATTGAGTATAAATACAAGGTTCTTTCACTCATTTTCACCCAAGACTTTTGTGAGAGAATTCAAGAGAGTTCACAAGAGCATTCAAGGGTTGAATTCTTCATCAATTGGTACAACAATTCAAGATCCATCATCATGTCAAGAATATCAAGCATCAAGCATGTTATTGAGCTAGTGTTGTGATGTAGCATTGAAGATCCAAGATCAAGCATTGTTCTACTCCTATTGTCTAAGATAAAGATCTACATCCTTCATGGCCATTTCATGTTGAGTTGCAGATTTACAAGACATCATTCAAGATCTAGGTGTCTTGGAGCTTGAAGGATCATTGAATATTAGGTTATAATCTTTTTCGAGTTTTCTCCCCATTTCCAAGGTCATAATACTCACTAAAAGGTCATCTACAATCTTGAAATCAGAGTTTCAGATCTAGAAACCTAGAGAAGCAGATTGAGCAGACTGAGAGGTACAGACCAAGAATTTGAATTTGTAGAAAATCCAAACTAGACTCATTCACCACAAGTGGTGAATGAGTCCCACTATAGGTTTTTTTCAAAGATATTTTCAAATTTAGATACCCTTTTACCCGAAACCTACTCCCGTGCAGAAATCCAAAATTGGGACTAATTCACCCAGAATAGCGAATGAGTCCCGATAGGCCAAAATTTCAACATTTTCATAATTTCCAATCTCTACAAGTTTCCAAGTGCACACATTTTGTGTTTTTTTACACACTTTTCTAGGTCATATGGTAGATCATTGCATTAAACTGGGGTTGAGCATTGCATCTTACATTGCATTCTTCTTTCCAAGTTCTTACTTCATGGTGAACCCCTCATTAGTTTACTTTCATCCCCTAGGACAACCCTATTGCAATATCTCTTTCTCTTTTGAATTGAGATATCTAGGGTTATCCTTGGGTGGAATCTCTGAAAGTGGGTGTGCTCTGGGTTCTAAACCATACAATAGCACTCCTAGTCCATTTTCCTTGGTTCCACCCTCATCATAGGGAATAAACATACCAACAACAATCATATGGCATGGACATGAACACATGTAATCAAAATATTCCAATCACAACATAGTGAGAGATAGGTCTCTCATTAAACAAGTCCAATGACATCAAGCACTAGGAACCATAGGATCTAGGGAAGGAGTGTCATTGCAATAGTTTAAAGGGATGGATAAGCAAGGTTGGGTATGGAACAATAGCCCATGTGAGGAACCCAACCAGTAAGGACTAGTACTCCTTGAACAGACGTGCCTTCTATGCTCATATAGGGCCTAGAGAAGTGCTTTGGCTATGACATAGGAATCATTATCTTGATCATTTTTAATTACCTAATGGCTTTAGTTATCACATAATTAAAAAAATATTTTCACGTCATATCCTCGAGCCCCTTTTTTCCCCAAATGACATCAAGAGCCACTTTTTTCCTACACCCTACACCTTAAATCCTAGTTTCATCATGCTAATAAACTTTTTAGGCATGGTGTAGATTTCAATGCAAAACTTTGGTGGATGAAAATAAAAATAGTCTCAAAATTTTCTAAATAAATAAAGAGACTTATTTCCCCACATTAAAATTCATCTTAAGTCATTAATATTTCCATTTTTTTTAAAATTATTTTACATTGAAAAATCATGAAAAACCCCAAAAAAATCCATTGTTAAATGCTCAAATTTTCAAAATTTAAAGACACACTTTGGTTCCAAATACACACATCACACTTTTAACATAGAATTTATATTGTGAAATTTTTGGAAAAAAATCCATAATGAGGGCACAAAATGGACTTTTTCAAAAAATTAAAACAACAAATATAATCAATTAAAATGCATGGAATTGAAACTAAAATGGAGGCATTATTCTTCCTTAAGGGTAAGAATTGATCCATAATTCCAAAAGATCATGACAAAATAAAGGAAAATGAAGAAAATTACCTCATGTTTGAATCCCATCAAAACAACAATTTTCTTCAAAAATGAGAAGCAAATCAAGATGCAAGGAAAGAAGACCTTCAATCCTCCTTTTGTAATTAAATCTCCAAGCCCAAGCAATCCAACAACAATAAAATACACTCATATTCCAATTTGATAAGAGAGGGTTTGAGAGACAAAGAGGAGAAAAGATTTTCAACATCAAAAGAAGGAATAAAATTGAAAAGTCTCTTTTCCTTTTCTATTTTTACTTTCATTTTTCTATTTTCTTATTTTCCATTTTATTTTTATTTTCGTTTCTCTTTTGAAAAAAATACACATGGAAATTTAAATTAAAGTTCCAAAATCATTTTTTTTCAAAGACAAACAAAATAATACTATTCAATCCTTTTTCCAAGCAATTTTAATAACACAATTTAATAGCATTTCCACAATAGAGATATTTTTATTATAAATAAATTTTATTGTGAAAATTAAATAGCATTCCCAATGCATATGAAATTACAAAATTTCCCTTTCTTCATTTCCCAATGCATCAAGCAGTATTCACACACAATATTTAATCTTTAAAATACAATTGCATGAGAACATGAAATCAAAAACCATGTATAAATTGTATATTTATTAGTTTTCTAAAATACAAGGTGTCTAAAATTTCCACTAATTTGGATCTAAAATAATAAGAGAAAACACGACTCATCTCGCACTCAATCAACTGTAATAGTAGATACCAAACACATAAGCCCAAAGTGTCATCCTTGATCTAACCACCATTGGGAATAACCAAAACCTACATATTCAAGTGGAGAAATAACATGGTACCTACAAAACTCAACACACACATCAACATACCTTCTTAATATATAATAATCAAAGTACATCAAAATCATCCAATGTGGTTCAACATCATATAACACATATAATCATGATGTATATACTGATATCCATGAACTAAAGAATTATGATAAACTGAGAATATAAATCATAACACATGCATCATAAGGAATACAATAGAATGCAATACATCAATTCCTCACAAGGAACTTAGCAAACTATCATACACAATTCACAAAGTAACCAAAACACCAAAAACCAACACGTTGATAAATACCATCTCAAAACATGTGGGTGGTCCAACACATCAAACAACAATCAAGGAAACAAGCACAACATAACCTATGCATTTATTTATACATAATTAAAAAGTGGTGTCAAAATTAAGACATCTCAAGGAAATGGCTAGAGGGCACTAAAACAACTTCAAAGGTTCATAGAGTTGACAAACCTTGGAATGCCCTAATATTCTCCATTTGTCAATCATTTGGGCATATTTTGAACCATGTCAGAGAGTTCATAGAAAATTGAACTTGCTAACAACCATACTTAGTCAAAAAATTATCCTTGATTGGGTCACATCACCAATTATAGGGGCATAGGGAAAGAAAATAAAAGGGAATTTTTGATGGCCAATTTGACACATGCAACATAGGCAGGGTATACATCACCTTACCTCTCATTGAAAAGGAGAATGATCATACAAATCAATCACCTTCCAAGGTCCGAGGAGTTGGGTCACAACTATGTTATTTGGCTTAGTGGTCAATATGACTATAATGTTCAAGGGCCTACTATTATTTAACTAAAATTATGTGAATTTATTTAGATATAATCCTAACTAATAGGGGTTTTAAAGAAACTTCAAAATATAGGCCAAGGAATGCAAGAACATGCAAAGATATTTATTCAATCAATCTAATCCATTCATTATTCAAAGAGATATTTGATATAAACTATAAATAAACAAATATGTGATACACACACAATCTAACTTATCTTCAGTGCTGAATTCTAAGGTATTATTTAAATTCCATGATAATTCTTGTTCATTAACTTTCCAACAAAATATCATAAAAATACCATCCATCTCTTAGAATATCATAAATCAAATTAACAAGAAAAATACCATCACATGCGAGAAGAAATATTGAATAGACTGAACCAAATGTATTTTATCATTTCTTTGAGTCCAAAATATTCTACAATCCTAGCCAAAATTGCACTAGTATGTGGATCTATTTCTTATTAGAGCAACTCCTTATGAAAACCTAACTATAAAAATGTAGTGAAATGAATGCTTTTATAAAAACTATGCTATCACACCTCCAGTCTAATTCTCCAACCTTGGGACCCTTGGAATGAAAGAAGAGTTACAATATATAGGAAAATGGAGACATAAAATCCTCAAAAATCTACATGCAAGACACATAGTGTGCCCAACATGCAAGATCATTAAATTTATGAATTTTTCAAAAAGAACTTTTATTAACATGAAAAAAGCGATTTTACAAAAAAATCATATGCAGTTAACTCTTAGTGACTTCTAGTCTCAAAATAGTGCCTCATTTTGGGGAATATAGAATCATGAAATATAATATTCCTATTTTAAAATGCTTATTCATAATTTTTTTTGTAGCTACTTATATTCTTTGAAGTTTTCTAATACTTGGGTGATCAACTCTATATCTAGTTCATCAACCCATTCCAATTTAAACCTAGTTTTCTCAAAATTATTAGGCATTATTGTTGTACATATTTTCAACCTTTGGATGTCATCTCTAACCCATCTGATATTATCCTTGATGTTCATAAATCTATCTAGAATGGTTTCTTCTACCTCTTGCACTAAGTTAATTTATCCTTTTATTTTTTTGTCCCAAGTGTTCTTAATAGCCTATAGAGTGTCTAGTATGTGTATATTATTTAGCAGAATATCTGGATTGATGATGTTAACTACAAAACTTTCAAAATTAGAAAAAAATTCATACAACTCTTTATACAATTCCAATAGATTCAATTTGTGTTCAGCTATAAGTTCCATTTTAAAAGATATAATATTGATACTCTTATCCACAAAATTGATATCTGCATCACCTAAATAGTCACATTCTTTAGCCTTTATGTTCTCATTTTACTTAGCTCCCTGAGGTGTTTTAGGTCTAATCTATACATTTCATCTTCATCCCCCAGGTTGTCTATATACTTTTGTAATTCATCTTCTAAATTATAATCCTTTTTCATATTGTTGATATCATAAAGCTAACAATTCCTCCATCTCCTTAACATTTTCAATCCATTTGTCAAAAATATGAGATTTTCTCCTCATCTCATTCAAAGAGTCCACTTCTTTGTGAGTCATTAATATAGGAGCCTCAAATGATGTAGATTGCTCAATCATTTGAGAGACTAACTCCTTCAAGAATACTTTCATCTATTCAATTTGAGCTTCAAGATCATCTTTTCTTTGTTTTTCCTTAGTCATCCTAGCCTTGACTAAATATATGACTAGATCTAAAGATTTTATTTTCTCTCTCCTCATTTTTTTCCCTGGGTTAATTATGGATACCTGATAATGTGTTTCCTTCACTTCTTTGTCATTCTTATCCACCATAGGAGTAGCAATCTTTTCTATCATATTTCCTAACTCATTTATCTTGGTTGTGTGAAGAGTCTTGGGATTTTTATTTGGTTTGGTATTCTCCACCTCTACAACCATGTCATTCCAACTAAGAGGTTGTATTGTCACCTACTGCCTCTTCTCCAAATTCAACTTCAACCATGAAGGAGCTTTAGGTTGAGTAGACACTTTCTTATTACTTTTTTTCATTTCATCCTAAAATTCACTAGATTGCTCTTTCAACACTTCCAGTTCTTTATCTTTCTCTTCTTATCTTTCTATAGTTTTAATTAACTCTTGTTGTTCCTCAATAGTCAACACATGTTCATTTTCTTCTCTCTTTTATGGGATCTCTAATTTTTATTTCTCAAGTTAGACTTATTTCTCTTCTTTACCATCTTGTTGAGAATCCACATGATCATCTTAAAATATCTTTTCCTCACCCATGGGAGTGTCTTTAGGTGAATTAGATTTTATATTCTTCTAATCACTCTTTTGGCCTTCTTATTCATCTAGAATCAAGGTTATTTGTCGTTGTTCGGGCTCTGAAGGTGTAGGAGAAGGGGTAACTTTCATTTTTACCACCTCAATGATTGATGGATCTTCCGTTATTTCATTTTTTGGCACCTATTCTGGAGTATCCTTTGTGCAGAGAACTTGGTAAATAGGCATTACACCTAACCTTGAAACTACTTCTTTTGCAACCTTCTAGGTAATTGAGGTTGTTTGGAAGGATTGTTCTACCTTCTCCATCATATTCTCTGCATTGGAGATCTCTTGAGTCTATGATTTCTCCTTCCTATTTTTTCTTTCATAATCTACCAAAATTAATGAAGAGAAACCTGTAAAATAGGGAAAAATCAAGGTTAAGGTCATAAATCATCAAAAATTAAACCCCAAATCCCTAAACCAACAATGAAGCATAATCCAACATAGAAACATAAAATAATGAAGCAATATTACCAATATCTCTATGCTATGGTTGATTTTCCTCCATTGTCCTTCTCCATTTTTCTTGATATGTTTGATTTTCCCTCAGATTTTGAGTATGCAATAATATCCTAATGATAATGATAGAAAAATATTGAATATTGTACTTGTCTCCTTAGATAGCAATAGTCTAGGTAGCATAAACTAGGTAGGTTGGAATTCCAATGATATGCCTATTTTATAGAAGTCCAAATTTGAATGAAGGGTTGAGATTAAAATCCAATAACATATGACAATCAATGGCCAAGATTGAAAGATGTAATATGAAATAGGGTTAGGGCTAAATTAGGGAAAAGATAAGACTAAGTTAAGGATGGATAGTTGAGATTAAATTACAAAATAATTCAATCAAGGGTGGAAATTAATGAGATGTGAAGAGATAAGAATAACACAGATAAAGAGAAAAACACGAAAAAAGAGGTTGTTGGAGGAAACTAAATAATTCTAAAATTATTTAATTATAGAGGAATAGGCTAATGAATAATTAAATAATAAAAAATATTTTTTAATTTTACTACAAAAATGATATTAATTAATTAAATAATAATTTATTTAATTATAGAAAGAAGGAGGACATTAGTGACATAATTAAATAAATATAATTTAATATTTAATTCATCAAAAGGAAGAAATAGAAAGGAAGGAAATGCATTAATCAAATAATTAGAAATATTTAATTAATAGAAGAAATATGAATTTAGACAATAATTAAATTATTTAGATTATTTAATTATGTAAGGAAGAAAGGGAATTGATAAGGAAAAGTGGTGTTTGGAGGATTAGGGCATTTTTTTAGTGTCTAAATTTTACCCCTCTTTGATACAATGCAATTTATCATGTTGTGTCAAATAAATTTAGTTTAAAAATATGCCCCAGTGTGTCATGGTGAAGGTAGGATAGATCTATTGCACCTTAGAAATTTTTTCCAGTTTTCAAAAAATTTGAAAAATTATTTTGATAAGCAAATCTGATAGTGGATGAATGCAAGGATCGATGAAGAGAAATGTTGGTGAGATGAAAATGTTAGCATGGAGTTAGTGGAGTCAAAGAAACATTGATATTTTTCTATGCTAGGCTTTGCATTTAATCATCATTGGGTGTTAAAATATGGAAAATAGACAATAAACACCATGGTATGGCAAACCAAGGTGTGCAAAGTTATCCACTTGCAAAAATAGACAGTCATTAGACAAGGAATGTCATGAGTCATACTAAAAGTAAAATTGCCCCAGTATTTTTTTCAAGATAATCCATAAATAGAAATCAAATAAAAAGTAGGTCATGAGACATCATCGCTCCTCTAAATCCTTCTTGGCACATCCTTGAGGTGGCTAGTAACATGATTGAAAACAAATCAATAAAAGATAAGATAAACTGAACCAATAAAGTCAACAACCATTTAGATCATTTTCCAATGTTTTTTTGCGGATATTTGACAAGATTTGATTGACAGGTTGAATGTTTGATAATGCCTGGTTTTAGGAGAAGAGACATGTTATATAAGACATCAAGTTTGGTTTTGACCGTGTAACCACCTATATAAGACAAATGACAGAGTTGATATAATGACAATGTCTAGTTTCAACGACACATCTTGTATAAGACAAATAGTTTTCTAATTTAATTTTTGACTCATTAGGCAATTAACTAACTTGATTTAAAGACTTGTTGGATAGTTTGTCTATTGATTCATGATTTTGGTTATGGTTCAATTAACTGTTTCTGCCTGACGAAAATGTCTAATTTATTGTGACATGATTAGTGAATGAATCAACAAACCATAAAGGACCAACTTAGGGCCTCAAGGGCTCATTGACTGATGGCCTTTCCTATGTAACAATGTGCAAAGACCTCGTAAATTGACTAGACTTTTAGCTTGTTTTAATAATTATGAACTGATTAATGATTGAATTTATTCAAAAAATCCTAAGGGATTGACCTAGTACTTCAAGGGCTCATCATTTGATGGCCTTTCCTATGTGACATGCATAGAGGCAATGTAGTTCAATTGGACTTTGACTAACATGACCAACTCTAACTTTTTTTTTGGGATCTTTGAAGGTTATTTGGATATTTTTGGATTTTGACATGCTTTTTTTTTTTTTTTGGTAGATAATTTGTGGGATTAGGTCCCACTCCTAAAATAAGAGTAAATTAAATAAAAGAGACCACTTCAAACCCACAAATGGGGAGTGCAAGAAATGATAAAGAGAAAAGATAAACTCTAAGCATGCCTAGACCAAGAGAGAGTATAAGACAAAAATATGAGAACTCAAAAGTTGAACCGGTATGAGCTATTGAGACTCGAACAAGACCAACCATCACCCTAAGCAGATCATTTTTCCTTCTTTGTTAACCCATTTCTCATGCTCCTAGTGAGGATGGCATCCATGGTCCATTGGGTTCCGTCATCAACTACCTCTCGGCCTTCAATCCAAAGTTTCTCTACTTTAGATTTGCAACCTTTTGTCTTTCCTTTTTTTAGGAATTTTAGTTTAGAGATGGTGCAAGCTGTCTATGAGATGGTACATTTTTTAATTGGAACTTCCAAATCATCTAAGAAATATGTATAGTCCTCATCCAGATCCTCCATAAACAGGTAGGATCCTAAATGACCAGAAACAACCTCATATTCCATCTCAGGCAAAGCATTATCCAAGAGATTATCTTTTGTCTAAGAGAATGTACAAACTAGAGTAGTGGAGGGGGCCCCCAAGATTAAAGAAGGGGGGTTAACATGAACCTACTGGTCAAAAGAAACCACCGCCTTAGAAAAAAAAGGGGGAGGGAAATCAAAGTCATGATCAACAGTCCCACAGTCCAATGGGGCTAAAGAGTGATGATCCATGAAGACACCATGATTTCTCCATATGAAATCAGCATATAGGTGCCCCTCTTTGCAAACCCACCTCTTGAGCTTTGGAGCACGAAGACCACTAACAAATTTCACTTCATAGCTAGTGATCTTGTTCCCAAGATTGTTGAATCTAAAGCAACACTGAGGAATCCATTTGTAGTTTAAGTATTGTAGCCACGAAGCCAAGAAGAATTGATGTGAATCATATGAGGCAAAGGCTTGGAGATATAAACCATGGCACAAACTCTGGTATACCATCTTAGAGCCAAGGAGGAAGCATCCTTAACTTTGATGAAAGTGTCAACATGGTTGATCAGGGATTCAATTATCCCCGCACTACACATGACAAAAGGAAGGTTGTAAAGCCGGAGCCAAATTGGAATGGAGGTAATTTGAGCATTTGTAGGATCAAAAAAGGGAGACCAAGGGGTCACAAAAAAACTAGATCTGTCGAAGAACCAAGGCTCATTGTTTAGGAAAATATTGTAATCATCAAAAATGAGAAAGAAAACTAGGAAGAAACTATGGTTGAGTAGTTCCGCTAAAGGAGAGGACATGTGCCAATTTTGATCGAACTAGGCCAAGAATTCATCCATAGATTTCCTCTTCCCAACATCTCTCAAGAAAATTACTCAAGACCTAAGATCAGATGAAACCTCCAATATTCACTCTTCTGAAATGTGAAAATCCATTGGCTCTAAATCCAAAACCACCATAGTGTCACCCAAGAACAAGGAAGGGGTAGAGACAATAGTTTTTGGTGGAGGGAGCAAGTTAGGGGTGAGGGAGATGTTTTCCACTGCAGCCATAGGTGAACTCACACCCTAAGGCACATACTCCAAGATAGCTGAAGGGTCAACCTTGAGTATTTTCTCTTTGTAAAAATAATTGCAGACATGGAAAGGATTGTTTGCATTTTGCACAATTTGACCTTGGTTGTCACTGATGTCGTAGCAAGAAAAGAAAAATCTAGTCGATCTGAACCACACTCCAACCTAGCCCCCACATTACCATGCATAGAATTGCACCACCCATCTATTTCCACCTATGGTCATCCTTCAACTCCTTCTAATCACACCTTTCGAGTTCTCCCGCTTCGTATCGTGCTTGCAACTCTCTCGACTTTTCCTTCCCACTGCTCTATTGTTGCACAATTTCGCACATTGCATTCTTTCCTTAAAAATATATTTTTTTCTATACCATGCAAATTATTTATCAGGTTGGAATTCATTAATTTTCCCTTCCTTTGTTTTTATTTTTTGTTGTTTTTGAAGTTGTATGATTATTATTTTTTGATTTTTGAAGTTTTTTTTGTTTTTGGATTTTTGATATGATAACCTCCAATATCAGGTGTAGGATCCATTGAAGACGTTGGTTAAGGACTTGCTCCTAGCCAAGTATAGCACCAAATTATTAGGGATGAAAGTGGATAAGTCGTATAGCGGGTGGATATGGAAGGAAAAAAGACGTGAAATGTCAATCATTCTAGGCTATGAGAAGGACATCAAAGAGTTATTATGGATGGTGTGAAAACTGTAAAGGTGAATTTATTATGAGAAAAGATGGAAAACCAGATAGAATGATGGTAGATGCTGGAGCAAATATTCACTACGCATGGTGCCTGTTTGCCAGGTTTTCACCATGGTACTTATCCAAAGTGCCACCGAAGTGGTTTACACTATTAGATGAATTATCTCTTTACTATTTATTTTTTTGATTTTTTTGGTGTCACCAAGATGCTTATTTTCTAGGCTTTCATCCAGGTGACAATTTTTTTTTTTTAATTTTTTTTTGTATTTTTAGGCTTTAACATGGCTCTCTGAAGCTAAATGTAAAATTTATGCAAGTACAAGATATTGATAGGATCTAACAATGGTTTTCCTTCTGGAGTTGAAAAATGATATGCGCTTGATCCATATACTATCATGACGATGTAGGGGCCCAACCAATTTGGTTCAAACTTGCCTAGATTCTCTCATTTTGCTTCATTCTTGGGATTTTCCATTAAAACTAGGTCACCAATGTCAAATTTTTGGACCAAAACCTTCTTGTTGTAACTACGATGAAGCTGATTTTGATAGGCTTGTAGATGAACCAATACATTTTTTCTTCACTCATCTAATAGTTCCAACTCATGCAGTCTAAACATGTGATATTCTTTGTCATCAATGATCCCTTGCATGGATACCCTAAGGAATGGTAACTCAGCCTTGATAGGTAAGATGGCCTCAGAACCAAAGACTAAGGAATATGGTGTGGATCCTATGGGGGTACAAATGTTGGTGTGGTAGGCCCATAAGGAAGGATTAAGATGAAGGTGTCAGTCATGACCAACATCATTGACGGTCTTCTTAAGGATTCTAATGATGGTTTTTTAGGTACCTTGGCTTGGTCATTACCTTGTGGGTACTATGGAGTGGCGAAGTGATGCTGGTTATGGAAATTCACATAGTTGGTGGACATCTTGGTTCATAAAGGGATGTTCATTATCAGTGATGATGGATTGCAGGACACCATACCAAAAAATGATGTAATTAAGGATGAATTATGAGATTTGTTTGCCAGTAATGTATGTCATGATAATAGCTTCAATCCATTTGGTAAAGTACTTGGTTGATGTGATAGTGAACTTATGGCCATTAGATGGCATGGGAAGGATTTTACCTAAGGCCGAGTCCCCATTGGGTCAAGGGACATGGTGATGTGATCAGTTGAAGCTCTTGCTCTGGTGCATGTATCAGGTCTCCATGAATCTCACATTATCAACATTTCTTGAAAAAATGATATGAATCATGCTCCATCGTGGCCCAATAGTATCTTGCATGCATGATCTTTTTAGCTAGGGTCGAACCACTAAAGTGGACTCCACATATACCTTTGTGTACCTCTCGTAAGGTTATTTGTGCTTCATCAATATCGATGCATTGTATGAGGGTGTTGTCTAGGCTTCAGTGATATAAGGTGTCATTGATGATAGCATATCAAGAGGCTTTACGAATGAAGGTCTTACGTTGATTGGCGGATAGGTTGAGGGGAGATAATTTGGTCATGTAAGTATTCATAAATTTCTTGGTGCCAAGGGGAGTTAGGACCAACAATTTCACACACCATCTCAAACTCGAGAATATTGAAGGTGGGGATTAGTAGCTATTTTACAAAAAACTCATGTTGTGGAACATTATCTAGAATATCCAAGAGAGAACCAAATGTTTCCATTGCATCAACTACCTTTTTTTGAATGCAAGATACATCCCAAAAGATGATGTTTTTGAAGTACTATTTGAAATTGTCAACCATCCACTTATAGGGAGTGAGCTTTTCATTCTTAGTGTCATATTTGTCATTAACTTGTCAGATTACCAATTGTGAGTCACTGTATACTTGAAGGCTTTTTATTTTCCATTTGATGGCCATGCTAAGTCCTATGAGAAGAGCCTCATATTTTTCTATGTTGTTGGTACAAGAGAAAGTAATTATGAAGTACTTAGGTATGGTATCACCTTGAGAGGTAACAAAAAATATTCCTTATCCTAAACCATGACTTGTATGAGATCCATCAAAGTACAATTTTCATATTGTTGCAGTTTCCAAGGTGAATATAGACTCATCAGGAAAATATGAAGCCAACAGATAATCTAATTTTGTAGGTGCATCTGTGAGTTGGTCATCTATTACTTGTCCCTTTATTGCTTTGCACTCAACATACTGTATGTCATATTCACTTAGTATCATAACCCATTTAGCCAACCAACCTGTCGAGGCTGCTTTGTTGAGAAGATATTTCAATGGATCTATTTTGGAAGTTAGTTTCATCTGATGATTTAGCATGTAGTGCCTAAGTCTTTGAGTAGAAAAAACTATTGCAAGGAAGGAGTGTTCGATAGGACTGTAGTTGAGTTCATATCCCACCATTGTACAAATGATATAATAGATCACTCTTTCTTTGTCTTCATCATCATTTTGTGCAAGTAATTCCCCTAGCATTGATGTGCTTGCTGATATGTAGAATATAAGATATATTCCATCAATAGGAAGCATTAGGGATAGTGGTGTTAATAGGTAATCTTCAATCTATTCAAAAGCTTCTTGACACTTGTCTATCCACATGAATGGTACTCCTTTTCTTAACAAGTGTTGGAATGGTTGAAATTTGTTTGCTAGTTGCGTGATGAATCTTCAAATGGTTTGGAGTCTTCCTTGTAATGTTCCTAGCTGACTTATATTTGTGGGTGGTGGCATGTCTATGATAGCTTTGACTTTGGTAGGGTTGACTTTGATGCATCTTCTAGAAATAATGTACCCTAGGAGCTTTCTCGACATTACCCCAAATACACTTTTCTTTGGATTTAGTCATACCTTATATTATTCTAGCCTCTTGAAAATATTTTCCAACACTCACAGGATCACCTCTTGTCAATTATTGAGCCAATAAGTCATCCACATAATCTTCCATAAGATTGTACATGAGGTCATGAAGGATTGTGGTCATGACACATTAATATGAGGAGCTAGAGTTTTTCAATCCAAAAGGCATGATGTTCCAAAAGTATGCTCCCCACGGGCATGTGAAGGTTGTTTTATACTAATCTTTAGGGGCTATCTTGATTTGATTGTATCCCAAGAAACCATCCATGATGTATAGCATCTCATATCCTGTTATTAAGTCCACAATGATGTCAATATTTGGCAAGGGGGAGTCATCTTTTGGACATGCCTTTTTCAAATCATGGAAGTTTGTGCATATGCAAATTCCTCCTATTAGCTTTTTCACTAGTACTAGATTAGAAATCCACTCGACATAATCAGTAAGGAAAATGAAGCTCACATCCAATAACTTCTTTAGCTTAGCCTTGACCAATAGAGCAATTTGAGGATGCATTTTTCTAAGTTTTTGCTTGACTGGTTTAGCATCATAAACCAATGGTAATGGTTTAGAACAAATTCAAGGTCCAAACCAAGCATGTCAATATAAGACCAAGTGAAGTTGATTTGTCATTATGTGAAGAAGGCATGAAACTCAAGTTGTTTTGTTTCTGTCAATGATGTTGCAAAGTGGACTATCTTAGGATTTGTATATGTGATTGTATTGACTTACATGGTATCTTCCACTAACATGGGTGATTTCTCTTGGTTTATCGGAAGTAAGTCCAACCCTCCATTTTGGGTACCTTGGGGAGGTTTTGACCCTTGGATACATCCTTTATTTTTACTTTTTCATGGTCTAAAGGTGCCTTTCAGTTTTCACCAAGATACCTTTCTTTTTTTTTTATCATTTTCACTTTTGTGATTGGAGGGGTGGATAGAATCCACAAAATAGGTAGTGTTATCAAGATCTATAGTAAAGCAAACTTTATGATCTCCATAAGGAATTCCTTCACATAATCCCATAAGCTCAGTGATTTCTTCATCATTTTCAAATACGTCTAAGGTTGGTGGTCCTTGTTGGTCTTAGTCTATCAATTGTGGGTACACTAAGGGAATTCCATCATTCATATTGTCAAGGTTTAATGAATGGGAAGATAGGGTGAAAATAGAAATTTTGTTAGGATCCCAAAAGGAATCAATCCAAGTCATTCCTTTAGTCAAGGGATTGAATAGTTCAAGTTCTTGGAACATTTCAGCTATATCGTAGTCACTGGATCCATAAGAGTCCCACTCCCATTCATTGGAGTCAGTCCTGATATATTCTTTGTATGTTTCATATGTCTCAGATGTCTCGATATCCTTTGAAGCAATTACTTCCTCACTCAAAAGCACCTTATTACTGGAGTGCCTATCTTTATTGGTTTGAACCCTAGCCCCAAGTTTTGCGGTCTCTTAGCTAGTAGCAAAGGTTCCATCATCCCATTTTTGTTTAAGCCAAGCCCGTTGTGTCCATCATAGCCTTTCATCTTCATGATTTCAAAGCCTTTTCCATACTATTCAGTTGGGATTTGCTTGGGTTCAATGTCTTCTTCTTCTTCCTTGTATAACCATGTGGTGACATCTTCCTCATTGATGGCTTCCTTACTTAATTCTTCCCACTTTGTAAAGGTAGTAGGAGATACTTGAATAGTGACTTTAGATTCCTTTTCTACTATTGATGGTTTTCCATAGGTCTTAGGTGATGTAGATAATTAAATAACACAATAGGTCTTCATATGATACTCACCACACCCCTTGTCTTGGACCTATATTTTAGGATCGAAAGATGGAGTTTTGGAGGTGGATGCTTTATTCAACATGGATGGATCGATGTAATGGGATGATGTGGATGATGAAGCTTCCTGATTTATCGGCACTTGTTGTTCGAGGGTTCCTCTTAGGTTGCTGCAATAATGAAAAGGGTCAACATCGCCAGCTATTTTTATCTCAGTGTCATTGTAGGGGAAATTTAAGCATTGGTGGTACATGGATGGAACAACTTTCATGGCATGGATTCATCGTTGGCCAAGGAGAAGATTATAAGGGAGATCCAGGTCCAACACTTGGAATGTGGTCTATAATATCGTGGGCCCAACTTTGATTGGTAATGTTATGACACCCTTGGAGGAGTGATCTTCATCATCATAGGATTGTATGATAATGCTCTTTGTTGTGTCCACACAAGCTTCAAAGAAGCCCAATGTTGTAACCAATTTAAGAGTACAAATGTTTAATCCCGCTCCACCATCTACCAAGACTCGTTTGATTTGATGCTTATTAATGTAGACTTCTAAGTGTAAGGGGTCATTATGATTGGACTTTTGAGATGAATAGTCTTTGTCTAAAAAAGTGACATGGTGAGTGTTGGCTAAGTAACCCACCATTTCTTGGGTTGATTGACATCAAGTTCGGTTGGTACGAAGGTGTCTTGTAATGATTTTTCCAAAATATCCTTGTGATTGAGGGATATATGAAGTAACTCAAGGATGGATATTTGAGTAGGAATTTACCCCAAGTGGTTTAAGAGGCTATATTGTTACTTCTTTTGATATTTAGGGGGAGAACCTTGTAGGCTCACCTTGGTTTGTCATGTGTTTATTGCACATTCTGGTGGCTTCTTAATGGTAATGGTATTGTCATGGTCATCTACGTCTCAAATATGATGGATAGTATTGTCATGCACAAAATGGGTATAATTAGCTTGGTTATAGGTCTTTATACCCAAACTGGAGGTCTTAACTATCTCATGGTCTTTTAAAGGATTCTTAAAAATGGTATGATCATTATTGGAGGTTTGTTATTGATATCAACTTCTATGACACCATTTTTTATTAGGTCTTGTATTATGTTCTTGAGTTGTATGCATGATGTAGTTTTGTGTCCCTTGATATGGTGATAATCACAAAAGGAATTGTCATCCCACCATGAAGGTTTAAATTTCCCTAGATCATAAGGTTTTTCCTCAAAAATTTGTATGACTTTAGATTGCAAAAGTTGTTTTACGATGGATTCAATTGGTTCCCCTAAGGGAGTGTACTTGCGTCTTGTTGCAAAATTCCTTTGAGGTCTTTGTTCTTGGTTATTTTGAAGGGTTTTTATTATTTTCTCAAAGACACATGGTGGGTTGTTTGATGTATTAGGTCCTTTAAGTGTGATTGCAGGACCAATGTGTATTTCCTTTGCATCAACAACTTTGTCATTTGTGACATTCTTATTTCAAGCCCAATATTTAATTTTGTCATTTGAGGCACCTTCTGAATTTTCATTTTAGTTATTTTTTTTAAGTTCCCCTTTTGCAATAAGGGCCTTCTCAAGTATAGTGCCTTTTCCACTAGGTCAGTAAATGTTATGAAACAATGGGCTTGCAATTGATATTATAGGTCAGTGATCAAGGTTTCTATGAACATGACAATCCTTTGTTTCTCAGGAATCCCTACAGGACATCGAATAGTCAAGATCCTCCATCTTTGGAAAAACACTATGAAAGACTCGCCTTTCTCTTGTTTTGTATGACATAATGTGGCTATGGTGATGTCATTTTTGATGTTATACGAAAAGTGATAAATTTATCGGCTAGTTCGTCCCATGTTCTTATGCTAGAAGGTAGATGGGTAAACCATTTGAGTGCTTGTCCTACGAGACTCCTAGGAAACAATATCATAAGCATGGATGTTTAGATGTGATGTCTATCAAAGTAGTGTGAAACTCCCTTACATGTTGAATAGGATTCCCCTTTCCTCTATACTTGGGAAAATTTGGCATCACATAGTTGTGAGGAAATGGAGGCATCTATATGCTTCTATCAAAGGGGTATGGACATAACTCTTATGTTGAATAAGTTTTCTTGGTTGATTTTTTCATGTTGTCCACTTGTTTTTGGAAAGAAAGAATTTGGTTTGCTAAGACATCAACTTGAGTAAAAGATGTGTCTACTGCATTATTGAGTACATTATGATATGGGGCCATGTTTGAATTTTGCAATCCAATACGTTGGGTGGATGAATTGTTATTGATGCCAAGGGTATTTGGTATATTTTGTTTTGGAATGTTATGGATGAATGTAGGAATTTTATTTTGGATATCTGAAGTCTGAGTTTGGATGAAAGTTAGAATTTAAGG
The DNA here is from genome assembly GCA_007258455.2 of Sequoia sempervirens. Taxonomy (NCBI): domain Eukaryota; kingdom Viridiplantae; phylum Streptophyta; class Pinopsida; order Cupressales; family Cupressaceae; genus Sequoia; species Sequoia sempervirens. The sequence goes on from VDFB02058242.1 coordinate 24,822,333, forward strand.
AATGTGTGTAGTGTTAATATTGAATTGTGTTTGAAATTGTCTTGTACTAGTTTGACCATGTGTGTTTTGGTTACCATGTTGTTGGAAAATACCTTTTGTGTTTCTTTGTAGGGGAATTCTTGTGGTAGGACCTTGTGATAATGTGTTGGTGTTCAAATTGGTGTTTTTTCATGGCTTTGGTCCACGGATATGGAGTTTTCACATTTTGTTTCTACCCATTGAAAAGGGGTTGGATGATGATGCACCCATGGTATTAGATGATGATCCAAATAGATTAAATGTATTTACAAAGGGTTGTGTCATGGCTCATGAGTTTTGTGTCCCAAATAGAGGTGTGAGATTAGTTGTTGTGGTATTGTGTGTTGTTCCTCCTTGTCGCATGGTAGAATTTATTTGTGGGATATTGCATTTAGGAGTGAAACTATCATTTCCTTGGCTTTGTGTAGTTTCATTTATAGGTGTTTCTTGAAGTTTGTTAACATCAAAACCATGGGGTAGTTTAGCTCCACTATGCAATAACTTTTCTAGAAATCATTTTGGGTCTTGTGCCACTATTTCATCCACAAATCGTGCCACTTCAGGGTATTGGGAGGTTGCCTCTATTTATTCCTTAGTTATGTGCTCTTGGTTGTCTTTGATCATGAATTTTCAAAATGATCATGAAATTATGATTGCGGCCTAGGTGCTTCATTAGAAAAGAAGCCAAAACTCATGTTGCTAGTATGATTGAAAAAGTCATTTTCTTCTTGGATAAAGTCTAGTTCTTTTCTTTTCCTTTTTAATCCTATTTGGACCATAAAATACTTACCAATGTGATGAACACATATGAATTACAATGAAATCATAGAACTAAGACTAGGGTATGAAACTAGACTATATTTTTGGTATTTTCAATGTTTAAGGATGCCAAATGATTTTGCACCAAGATTAAAGATACAAAGTGACAATAGTTAAAATTGAGTTGTGATAATGTCACAATGATCAAAATCTATGGTAGGTCTATCACTAAAGTATGAATGTGTAATGCTAATGAAATGTTGTGATGAAGGGTGTGGTATGACTAATGTTATGGTATGAAGACTAAGCACTTGTGTTTGACCTAAAAGATAGGTTACTAACCAAACTAAGATATTCCAAAGTGGCAAACCTGGTTGTCAAGAACTTAAAGAAGACTAAGACTAAAGTGATGATGATTGAAAAAGTGGCCTCAAACTATAATTATGATTTTAAAGGACCAACTTAAAGGACAAGGACTTGATTTATGGAAAGACAAGGTCAAGACAATCTAAATTTGTAAAAATGATCTAATCAAAAGTTTGATAAGTTTCCTAATCTAAGGGCTACTAAAGGGTATGCAATTTAATGAGACCTAAAGTTTGACCTATGATGTATGCAACTAATGTGATGGAAAGCTAAATGGATGGAGTGAAATGATAGATATAATATTGGCAAGTTTTTGGTCTCGTAAGAATATTACAATTAAGAATTGATCATAAATAGGACTACACCAAAATTCCCTAAAAAAATTGTCAACTAGAAAATGCAGTGCATGACCTATCAAATGCATTGTTCTGAGAAGAAAATGTAGTGTAATGGTTTTCTGCGGATGCAGTGTTCTAATATGTAATTATCGTTTTCAATGACAGATGTGGTGAATAGAGTTTTTTTCCCTAGTTTGACTGATTATGACTAATTTTTCATTTTGGTTTTTGTGAAAGGTGATGGAAAACATAGGACAAACATAGCAAACAATCTGAAAAATAATGTATTGGTTGTCTAAATGTCAAAATTTTGTGATCATAATGTGTATGTTCTAGGGCTATTCACCCCAGTTGCCATAGGTCTAACACAATTCAAAGACAATTCACACACATAAAGCACTTTCCTACCCTAAGGTCAATGGCCAATGGCAGCACTCTCAAGCCAACAACTTGGAATCTCCTTCAACTCAAATGGAGGGACACCTTTAGTGGGTGTTTTCACTCTTGTCTTGTGAGAGATAATGGTTAGGGGCCTCATAGAATGGAAGGATAACCCAAATCACCCTCTCCGTAGAAAGCTACAAGTAAAAACAAGTAACTTATACAACACCGGGGATTTTGGTTTCATCTCAAGGGAGCCATATGGTGAGTGTAAAATGTTTGGGGCACGATGCACATCCCCTGCACTGAGAATGACACCAAAACTCAACCAATAAGGGTGGGCCTCTAACAAGTTTTTCTTTTAGTCACTGCTCGAGGACTTACCATCTCGTGAGCATCCAACAAGCCACTTAGGACTTTAACCACTCCTACTAGGGGCACTTATATGAAAAGGTACCTCCCCATTATGAATGGAACTGTACAGTGAAGGATAATAGTAGTTTGTACTTTATTTTCGTCTAATCCTTTTATATAGTAGGCCAAGGGGAAAACCGCTTTGGGTCACCAATGATTTCTCTGTATGGATGTGTCTTAATTGGTAGGCCCTATCTAATGGGATAACAAAACTGAGACAATTACAATCTTTTTTATCTCCAAGGTCATACAAAGACACGAGGAGAGAGTATACACAATGTACTTACTCACATTAGCGAGTGTTCATTAACCTTAAAAAACCAAATGTGTAGTGTAATCATGCAAATGTTAAGAATTTTTTTATTCCCAAGATCACTCAAGGTACAAGGGAAGAGCATACACACCTCAAAAAAAGTACAAGATCACAAGAAAAGACAAGCAATGGTTCTTTTTAATCCCCAAAATGAAATGTGTGACAATTTCAAAGACACTTGAAGTAATTTGTTTGTTCCTTTTAGACCAATGAGTGTGAAATGCAGGTTCTTTTTAACCCAATGAGTGAGAAAATGCAAGATTGTTGTTCTTTTTAGGCTAGTGAGTGAAAGATGCAAGATTTTTGTTATTTTTAAGCCAATGAATGAGAATGCATGTTGTGTTTTTTTAAGCCAATGAGTGAGAATTTTTTGAATTGGGTTAAAAAGAACATGCAATATCTTTTTAGGCTAGTGAGTGAAAGATGCAAGATTGTTGTGTCATTTTGTGTTTGAAACATAAAAAATTCAGAATTTCCTGCAAAATATTTTTAGACACAGTGTCAATAGAAGGTCATTCCTTTTTGACCAATCAATTGGGTCCAATGTTTTGTTATCAACCTTAATTATATCATATATTGGATCCAAGGTTTGACCATCATCTGATATCCCTTCAAGGATGCCATCCATTATCTCAAATTATTTCATTTGGAAGATGGTAAATATTTTATAACCCTTCTTTCTAACCTCAAAAGCATCCTAGATTTTGGCCCAAAAATCCTTAATGTTCGGTTTATGGAATGGGAACATAGGACTAAGGGCCTTCATCTTTCCTTTAGATCAAAATTGTCCCTAGGGACATAGGTCTGTAATTTCAATGCTTGCAATTCCTCTGGGGCGGTCATAGCAGCAACAATGGAGGGGCATCCAAAAAAACCTAACTAAAAAGGGGTATTTCAATCCTGCTTTACCTAAAAGCTTATGGTGTACCTCCATGACTTGTCTATAAAATTCAATCAAAATAAGCTAATCATTACAACACCTAGACAATAAGTAATGTGCCTTATCAAAACCATATATCCTTATATAAGTAGTCTTGAGGAATTGAATGAACCCTTACCCCCAATGTTTAAAAATGTCATGGCTTCCTTGGACATTCTAAATCCTATGTCTTTAATAAGTTGATTGATCACTGGGTCGAGGAAAGAATTATTCTTCTCTGCTTCTTTCATCTCCATTTTGGGATAGAATTCCCATACCTCACTCTTCCCATGGGATTCTGATCTAATTCCTTTGGTAGTTAACCATGGGAAATTCCCAAATTTGGCTCCCAAATATATAAAATAGGATGACATTAAGAATTGCTTAGTGTCCCTTACTTTGGTCAATTGGGCATGAATGGTGTCTAACACAATATGGCCCCAACTCAAGAACACCTCTCCTTTTAGGATGACATGGATGAAGTGAAACATCCATACATATCATATGTTCTAGATACTTCCTTGCCAAAATCCCTACATAATAGAGTTATGATATCTCCCACTTTTGAATAGAAGTCTAACCTTGTGAGTTATTGTGGGATCTTGGCAACATATTTCCTCTAATTCTCGAGCCATCTCTTTTTAAGATGTCTAAGATTTCCACTTATTTCCTTCTTATATTCCCCAACTGCTTCTACTTTAGTTTTCATTTTTTATCTAAGCATAAGGAGGAAGATCAAATATTTCTCTAATTATTGGTACAAATAGGTCAATTATCTTTGTTTTATAAGGGCCATAACACCTCCTATTTATAGGGTTATAATATTGGACTACAACCAATATAAGTTCTAGGCATTGTACTACCACTGGGAAGGAAGCCACATGTGCCAATCTAGAATTAGCAATATTCTAGGCCCTAAGAGAAGGATCATGGGAAAAGGTTTCCTCTTTGAAGGCTTCCATGTTGATGTGTCCCAATTCTGTATCCATTATTTTCATTACTTTGAAGGTGAACCTAGACACACTAGGAACTCCTTGAAACTTGCACTTCTTCTCCTTTCTCTCATCCCTAGATGCCTCCCCTCCAACAAAATATTCACTAAGATCATACATTTAAAATACTTGCAATGAACATAAAACATATTAAGTATCAATTTGGTAGCTAAGATTTAAAGTAAGTCTCATCATTGTACTACCATTTTTTGTTTGAGGAGAATTTGAATTAGGACAAGATTAGAATCTAGCCATGGCCACACTTGAGATTAATAGTCCTATTGGGTTCTATAACCCTGCGGGGACCTGGGAATTTATCTATCTTTGAACTATTTATGGCATTCAGGTCCAAAAATAGACTAAGGACCTTTACTTGAGATGTCCAATCAAGGTTTAAAACCTTGATAGGACATCGACTATTATAAGGTGAGAAGAGAATTATGGGTGGACATAGGACTTTTAGACCTTTTGAATGAAAGTCTAATTGGGAGTAAAAATACCATGAGGATCATTCAATGAATCATATGTTACTTTCATGAGGATCAAGATCAAAATTAGATATCAAACTTTATTCAGAATGTCCAATTGAGGTTTGAAGCTCCAAATGGACATTGGTATTTCTACAATGAAATACTTTAAGGAGTGGTTTGATTGAGACTAAACTTCTTGCTCAGAATCTTAGGCATGGATGTTAGATTCAAGAACAAATCCAGGATTTTGAATATTTAGTAGATATGTCCCATCAAGGTTTAAAAACTCAAAATAATGTGAAGCTAGCATATATGCGATAGGGGTTGGAAAACCCAGTTGGACCCATTAAAATCATGGGAACTTCTTGGTGAGGATCAAAACTAAAAATAGATTTGGAATGTTTAAAATTTTATGTTCCACAAAGACGATTAAGATCTAAATCCTAAATGGCCTCCTAAATAACCCCAATCCAAATTAATCCAACACTTCTATGAATTCAACCATCTGGTGGATAAGGACCCAAAGGAAAATGGAGATCTAGGCTCTGAGGGAGACCATAAACACTGAAAGGGAAAACCCTAAAACCTAGGGCATTGACCAAACTAGGACACAGGAAGAATGAGGGCATAAGAAAAAATCAAGGGCATGGACAAGAACCAAGCCAAAAATCCAAACCCAAAAACCAAAACAATGAAAATGAGAACCAGGGGGAAAAAATGAGACCCACCTAGAACACAACCGAAGAAGGATTCCAATCGTGATGGAAGAGAAGCAACAATGACATTTATCGCTCTTAAAACGAAAATTTTGATTAGTTTGTCATGGTGCTCAAAAAAATTTCTAGGGTGGTCAAATATTTAGATAAAAAATTAACTCAATTAATGGATTAGGAATGCATAAAATTACATCTACACACAAGGGAAAATTTCACCATTAATGCAGTAGGTGGAGCGGCATCGCAAGCCAAAAACATATTTAGAAACCAAAATAAAAATGGTCCAAAGTTTGTTTGGGATTCTGAACTCCAATTGGATACAAGGAGGGGAAACAAAAATAAGGGCAGAAGCAAAGAAGAAAATTAAATTCTAACCCACTTTGAGATAAAATCCCAAAGTGAAAAAGTTGATTTGAATCCCAACACCCAACAAGAAAAGGCAAGTCGAGGTCTAGGATCTAGAAGGGATTTGTAATTTTAGGAAAAAGTCTGAAATCCGTTTAGAGTTCCAAAACCCAACAAAGAAAACACAATATGGGGCCAAGGACTTAGAAGATATTTGGAGTTTTGGACAAAATTCTAAAATCCTTTTGAATTTTTGAAACTCGACAAAGAAAACCAAAGTGGGATCAAGGATCTTAAAGGGATTTGGAATTTTAGAAAAAAAATTGAAATCCTTCTAGAGTTTTAAATATCCAATAAAGAAGAAGACCAAAGGCAACCCGGGAAAAAAAAAACCCTTGAGACCAAACAAAAGAAAGGAAGAACCAGAAAAAGGAGCAACACCAAAATAAAAGATAAAAATGGGGACCCATATTTCAACATAAGAGAAATGGGGTGTGTATTTACCACATAACAAATGGTGACTCGACTAGGAAAATGATTTATTCATTTTCAAGATATTTTAGATATTCATATACTTGAGAATCTTTGGTTGATACTCATTTAACAAATTACGATGAAAGTTGCATGAATGAGAGTGAGAAAAAATCTCAAAAGTTCCCATTAAAAACTCAGAAATCCATGTGTGTGTGCACTTGATTAATTCCTTTCTCAAGATGTTATATCAATTCCTAGAATAAGAAAACTACTATCCAAGCTACATAGAATAGGTTATGTCATTGTCATGCAATAAGATCTTTGGAATTTCTCCATTGTAAATCAAGCATTCATAGCTCTCACAGAGATACCTCTGGATCTTTCTAGACATATCTCCACTACCATACCGGCTTCTATAGCCGTGATAGAGATATTTGGTTCACCCATTTGAACTGAGTTTAAATCATTATTCATTTTCTTTATTTTACTTTGTTCATTTATATATATAATCTTTTGTGTACCTTAATTTCAAGGAATTTAACCCTAGGTAATGGGTTTGGAACCATCATGGATATCTTGACAATGATATAACACTAGATTTTTCACTTGGAGGAGAGTTATCCTATCTAAAATCTAACCCCCAAAAGATTTGTCATGAGTTAAAAGATAGATTTCTTACCATTTACACAGGTTCTTTTAAATTTTCTCATATCTTGTGAATTTTCCATATCAATGTTGAATAGATAAAATCCAAGGATTTTTGAACAAAAGACTAACCAAATATTGTGGAAGTATGTAAATCAAGGTCTTAAATAGGGAACCCTTTAGAATAACCTACATAAGCGCTTATTTCTAACACACTAAAATGATGATCCCCCCCAAAAAAAAAGAGGATAGACACACAAACAACCAAAAATTCAAAACAAAAGATCACTTAAGCTATTATAATACAATATAAATTTTGAGCCTTCATGGGCCAAAATTCTTGAGGAATTGCCCATTGACTGACATGGTTCCCCAGTTAAATTACTAAGCCTAATGGTGTTTTACCTTAGGAATTCTACTATCTGATAAGGTACCAACTAAATTTTATCAAACTTTTGGTGGTCACCTTTCTTTTCTTTAGCTTTATCCTATAAGAGCATTATATCAGATATTTTGAATGCTATGATCTTAGCACATTTTTCAAACCAACATTTGATGATTGCTTGATGTTTAGAGAACTGTTGGAGAGAAATGTCTCTTTTCTCCTCTAAATTCAAGAGGTTCATAAGCCTGACCTCTATATTATCATCTTTGATAAAGAATTGTGTCATGAACTTAAGGAGTGGTATTTGCAAGTTCATTGGAAAATGGGGTTTTGGCCATAGACCTATTACCTAATTTTGCTTCCAACTCACTTAGGTAGAGCTGAGTTTGTGTTTGCGAATAAAAGATAAAAGTTATACATTCATTCTACTAAGTTATATTCATATGCACAGAAGTATCTGTTGGCTATTTTTTAAATACCAACCAGATCTTTGGGGTAGCCTATGGATTTTCCAATTCCAATTATTAGCGACCTAGAAGTGGTTGGGCCAATGAACAAGAGAAAGCAATTAAGCTTTCCTCCTGCACTTTGGGCTCTGCAAAACCAAGGAGGGTGATCCCACAATGCACCTATAAATCATTTCAAACGATCTCCATGTACATTGCACATTAAGCAGATACATTCCCATATTAAAGACCCAACAAGTAATAATTAGTGAGGAATTGGAAAATCCTTCACACCATCATGACTTGGAGTAGAGAATGGAGAATAAGAATGAAACCCATAAAAAATTACCACAATCTTGAAAATGAATTTAATTATCTGAATAGTTATTCGATATAATCCAGCTAACCCGATATATTTAGATTTACTGAACATAAAGAATCAATGCATTATCCTAGGGTGATGAAATCTAACTCACAACGAACAGTAATGCAACAACGAGATCATTTAATACCTATAAACCATCAAGGATTTGCATTGCAAACTTATGAATCAAGCCTTCATACAAAACATACTTATAAATCCTATGAATTAACTCATAAACCAGTGATTGTATTAAAGAATTTTAATCAATTACTTGAATTGAAGCAACAACAAAAACACACATCCAATCACACAAATTGGAGACCAATGAGACAATACCTGATTATTCCATTCTTGGTTTATGAACATATACATAAGAGACAATTTGTATGAAATATTTCATTATCGATTCTCAAATACTATAATTGATGTAAAACATTTAAGTTAATTGTAAATGCAGAACCATATCCTAAGGCTTAGCAAGTAATTCTATACTCATTATGTACTTGTACTCATAAAACTTTGCAGTGACTATCTGAGATACCCCAAAACTTCAAAGACCCCACACAATAGCCTTGAAATCCCTTTTATATGATCAAGGGAGCAACAAGCATCAAGTTATTGGCTAATTGCATTTCAATCTAAATTTCATGTATCTTTCATTTCATTTCGACCCCCAGGTGGTTACTTTACAATTTGATGAAAAATGAGGGCAAATACAAAAGGACAAAACTTGCAAAAGTTGATGGAGCTCGTATCCTCACACTTCAAGAATTCCACATCGCCATACCATCGGCAAAAGGTGAAAATCACAATAGAAAAGAAAAATAAAATGAAGAAAAGGATTGTCCCAGTTACCACATGCATCTTCACACTGAGAGGATACATATTTTCTTCACACAATTATTTCAAAGGCTAGACCTATTTGAATTAAGAACATTGATGCACTCAGATGAAAATTTCATCTGACGGCTAACATTGTTTTCAACTCCCGATGAGGCTTTACTGGCAATTGGATGTGTACTTGACAGAACATGAGACCAACATGTGTAATTCCCATCCCTTCATGAATATTGCTCCTCACGCATTCCATTTCTCTATTGGAATCTCATCACGCGATGGTTAGAAAGACAGCAATGAAATATACACCCTTGATTGCAAATGTGAGGAAGATCTCAGCCAAAGATATGAGCCACATCACCCATTGTGTGCTCTAGGTTCATAAACCAATTCCTACTCATGATAGCACAAAGTCGTGCGATGAGATAATAACCCATCCATCGGTGATTGCAGGTTTATTTTAGAAAAAATGAATGTAACCAATGATAATATAAGATCCAGCAATGGGTCAAAACGTTGAGCACATCGCTCATTGCGAATTTCCTTTTCCAAAGATCAACAACACCCACGATGGGTGACCAAAAAAATCCAAACAATAAACAATACATCACTCATCATTGGTTTCAAGAGAGACTTCATACCATATCCCATGATGGTAAGGTGGGAAACGATAAGAAAAATTAAATTATACAAGGCCCAACAATAACTAAGGTATTGGGGCCGGTTAGACAATGATAATCCATGCCATGGGGGAACACTTAAGTGATGAATAAACCAGTTCAGCAGGTCAAGGCAAAGAAATAAAAAAGATGATAACCACGGGTGACAAAATATGTTAAGCTCATAAACCCTAAACCCATACATCGGAAGACATAAGTGACCAATGACATGACCAAGAAATTGATGACTACTTGGTTTGAGGTTAGCCTCTAAGCATGGGATAAAATTGTTAAACCTATTTGGGGATTTTGAGCTTGTAGTCTCCCAAGTTAGGTCTAATTTTGTCACTAAAGATAAGAGGTTGAGACAGTATAGGAATGAGGTCTTGGATACTATCGAGGTGTTTTATGCCTTTGGAATAGATTGAATAGAGAGAGGGAAGAATACTAGAGCAGACTTATTGGCTAACATTGCAGTTAAGGCGATGATGTGACTTTTGATGGTGTCTCAAGAATAGACATAGAGACATGGCCTACAATAGCTGATAACATTTGCAATTGGAAAGTGTTCGATGATGATGATGACATCTTGAGATTCTTGCATTATATTGACAAGTACGAGAGTCAAGAAATTGACTTTAGCTCATATGTGGTGGAGGTTGATGGAAAAGAGATATTATTTGGAAACGAGATAATCCAGTTGAAGACAAATAAGCTTCCTAAGGGGTTGGTTGTGCTAGAAAGGGTCTTTGATGGCCCAGATATGGAAAATACCAAACAAGCATCCACACATAAGGAAGACTTAGAAGAAATCAACTTAGAAACAAAAAATGCTCCTAAAAAGGTGTACATAGGTAAAAAAAAATGAAGCCTCACGTCAGGACTATGTTAATTTCCTTATTAAGGAAATACAGACATGTATTTTCCTGGTCCTACGACGATTTGAAATCCTATAGAGAAGATTTGTTCCAACATGAGATCCCTTTGAATCCTGACACAAAACCATTCAGGAAAAAAAAGAGTCCCATTAACCCTACCTTAAGGCCTAAAATGCAAGAGGAACTTGCTAATTTGAGTGATGTAGGAATCATTAAACCTATAAGACACTCCTCATGGGTGTCCAATCTGGTACCTGTCAGAAAAAAGAATGGTGACTTAAGATTGTGTGTGGATTTCAAGAACCTCATTGTTGCATCCTTGAAAGATAATTATCCCTTACCTAACATGGAAGCAATGATATAGAAGGTGACAGGTTGTGAATTGCTTTCTATGATGGATGGATTTTCTGGTTACAACCAGGTCATGGTGAGAGAATTAGAGTTGTACAAAAATAAATTTACCACACCTTGGGGAACTTATGTTTACGTGAGGATGCCCTTCGGCCTGATAAATGTTTGTGCCACTTTTCAGAGAGCCATGGATGTGGCTTTCGTTGACTTCTTAGATTTATTCCTGGCTATTTACCAAGATGATCTTACTTCCCACAACAAGAAGGAAGAGGATCATTGTTCACATCTTGAGAAGATATTCATTAGAGCCCTGGAATATGGTATCTCCTTGAATCCCAAGAAGTGTTCCTTTGGAGTTATAGAAGGAAAGTTGATAGGAAATATTGTCTCAAAAGATGGTATCAAGATTGACCCTGAAAGAGTGGCAACTATAGATAAAATTACGCCACCCAAGAATGTTAAAGGTATTCAATCTTTCTTTGGATAGATCATTTTTTTAAGGAGATTTGTCACTAACTTTCTAGAGGTAGTTAGACCTATTTCAAAAATGCTTAAGAAAGGTGATAAGGTGGTGTGGTCAGAGGAGCCCCTCAAGGCTTTTCAAGCTATCAAGGATGCTATCAAAGTTGTACCTATCCTAAAAACTCTCGATTACTTCAAACCATTCCAGTTGTTTACATTCGCTTCTTTTCATACTATAGCGGGAGTGTTGTTACAGAAAAATGATGAAGGTTTTGAACAACCAATTACCCATTTTAGTATATCTTTATAGGAAGGCGAGCTCAAGTATGATGCCATTGAGAAGCAATCCTATGCCTTGGTTAAGGCCGTTAATAATTTTAGAACATATTTGACAGGGGCTGCAATGGTAGCTTATGTCCCAACAGCTAGAGTAAAGGACATCTTTACCCAACAAGAAACTATAGGTCAGAGGTCTAGGTGGATTAACAGAATTCAGGAATTCAACATAGATGTCCAAATAACGAAACTAGTCATAGGCCAAGGTTTAGCCAAGCTTATGGTTGAAGCCAATCTAGAGGCAAACCAAATAAATGAAGTTGAATTACAAAGTGTTTCTCCGATCTGTGACATGCAAACATGTGGCTGGTATAGAAGAATAGTGGAATACTTATAGACTATGCAATGCCCTGATGGCATGCCTAACAATGAAAACAGGACTCTAAAATTGTAGGCGATTAGATATGTTATCATCGATGGTGAACTCTGGTGGAGAATCCCATAGGGTGTACTTCTTAGGTGTGTAGACGATGACCAAGCGGAAGATTTACTGATTGAAATGCATAAAGGTGTTTGTGGAGGCCATTACACGGCCAAAACTATGAACCACAAGATATTAAGAGCATGTTATTGGTGGCCCACCATTTTCAAAGATGCACACAGGTATGTGAAGAAATGTGACACTTGCCAGAGGTTCACTGGTAAGCTGAAGTTCTCAAGAAATTTACCCCTTAGATAAGTATCAGGACATGCACCTTTTTAGAAATGGGGCATCAATTTTATAGGTGAAATGTCTATAAAATCCAGTGGAGGACATGCCTAGATCCTGGTAACAACTAATTATTTCACAAAGTGGGTTGAGGCCATTCCCACCAGGAAGGAAACTAGTAAAGTTTTCAATGATTTTCTGATGAAAAATATTTTGAGCAGGTTCGGTGTCCCTGAAAGAATTGTATCTGATAACACTATGTGTTTCAGGTCCAAATAATTCCTTGACTTCTATAAATTACATGGCATAAATGAATCACATTCATCCCCATACCATCCCCAAGGGAATGGGAAAGCCGATTCTAGCAATAAAATCCTTATGAAAATTATTAAGCAGGTAATTGAGAAAAACAAGAAGGCTTGGGATTCGACGTTGCAGCTTGCATTATGGGCTGACAGAACAACTATGAAGGCCATTGGGCAGTCTCCTTTTAATTTAGTGTATGGGCTTGAAGCCAGAATACCACATAACAATTTGATCAAGATATATAAATTTATGCAAGAATATGATGATATCTCTGCTGAGATCCTCTAGCGAATGGATGAATTGATCGAGCTAGATGAAATAAGGAGAGAAGCCCATAAAAGGAATGAAAAGCTACAATTGCAAGTGAAACACCTATATGAAAAAAGGGCTATTGACCAAAAATTTGAGGTTGGAAGTATGGTTTTGATGTGGAACACCCAGATGGAGGATAAAGGTAAGCATGGGAAGTTCGATCCTCTCTGGCTAGGTCCCTACTTGATTGCAGACTTTCATGGTGAAGATTCATACTTCATACAGTCTCTAGTAGGTGAGGTTCTTGAACTGCCAGTTCATGGAAAATTCCTGAAACCCTATTTCTCCTAAAATAGGCTCTATTCCATGTATAGTGTATAGTCCGGTAGATGTTGTAAATAGGTTTGGTGTGTTTCTTTTCTATTGTGTCTGCTTGTTTATTCTGGACAAGCTCTTAGTTTTTTTTGGTTTTTGTATGCTTGGTCTACTCAACCAAAGATCTGATATTTTTCTATGCCCAAGAGGGGCATACATCCCTTGTCGGAGCCACTAGTGGAACCCATAAAATTTTTAGGGTTCCATCAATTTCCTGGTCATGTCATTGGTCACTTATGTCTTCCGATGTATGGGTTTAGGGTTTATGAGCTTAGCATATTTTGTCACCCTTGGTTATCTTTTTTATGTCTTTGTATTGACCTATTGAACTAGTTTATTCATCACTTAAGTTTCCCCCTGGCATGGATACTACCGAATTTGACTCCATTTTCTGACAAACGTTCGTCGGTCGTTCGACAAACATTTGTCGAACAATCGATGAATTGACGAAACAATTTTCGTCGCCATTTTTTCGTCAAAATTCTGATGACGAATTAAACATTGAAATAATGACACAAATTCGTCAGTCATCGGCATCATAAAATGAATATGTTCATCGGAATATCGACGAAAACTTGGTGTATCCACCGATGAATTATAACCAAAATGCAATTGCAATGGCTCTTCCGAAGCGTCAAAACAACACTAGAAGTTTGTCACCATTTCGATGAAATGGGAAAGGAGTTATGATGAAGCCTTCATCATAGCTATAGAAACTTCGTCAAACCTTTTCGGTGATTCGTCGATGGCCTTCGTCGAAATTGCAATGAAACAATGCAATTTTTTTTTAAAAAATATTCATTGAAATGTACCATCGCGGAGACTCTTGGTGATGACCACCGAAGCCAACCCATTGGTGAGAGATCAAACATTGGCACAGGATAGAAAACTCATTCTGATAGTCCATGTTTTTCCAATGACTTCCATCGGAAAGACAGATCCAATGTCACACTGATTTGACCTCTTCAAGAGTTTTAAATAGACCTACACCATGTCATCACAGAGACTCTTGGCGATGACCACCAAATCCAACCCATCGGTGAGAGATCAATCATTGGCACAAGATAGAAAACTCACTCTGATAGTCCATGTCTTGCCGATGACTTTCGTCGGTAAGAAAAATCCAATGTCACACCGATCTGACCTCTTCAGGAGTTTTGAACACTACTGGTTATTAGCAAGACATTCTAAGGGTCTCGCTGATTAAACAAGTGTCTAAGAGCAAGTAAACAGATGGAACCTATTCATTTTATTATTTTGGGGTTCTTTAAATCATAGAATAGATACCATCTTCTTGTGTATAATGTACTTATATTCAGATTTGAATTTGAGACCAATTGTCATTACACATTCCATTTTACTTGCACAGAGTATTCTATAAGCAATACATTGATAATTCCAAATGATTTTTGGTGTTGTACAACTCTACCTATCATCATAGTTTTTTTTTTCCCCCCTAGAGAATCCTGCAAAGACAAGTTTACAATACCAAGTCAAATAATATGAAAAAGACTTACTTCCATACAAATTAAATGATTATTCTCACAATGGCAATTGTCTAATCACAACAAAAATTCCATGAAAGGTTATCCATGCTTCATAAGAGATGATTGATCATACATATAGACTGTAAGATGCATAGAAAAAGCATTACACTTGAGAACAACCAAGGGATAACAAGGGAAGGAGTTAAGAAATGTCTGGATTGAAGAGAAAATGTGTAGGGAAAATGTTGAGCAGTGTCAAGAGAACAGAGCTTGTAGAACATATTCTTGACCTAATCAAGCTCTTGAACAACTTAAACAAAATTAAAATACTAACACATACATCAGACATGTAATGAACTTCCAATATCTGCTATCTTTTTCATTAATGTAGAGGTAGGTAAAGGAGAAATAATTATAATTATAACACTATTCATAGTCCAATAAATTATGTTCATAATTTGTGTATGGACCTCAGTTTTATCATTATATTGCCCTTATAATACCATATTTTAATCCAAGGTTCAACTATCTCAGATCTAAAGAAGCACCTTCAATTAACCATTTAAAGTACTATAAAATAAGGTAAGAATTTTACTTGAGAAAGATTGGGTACACTTGTAGGATTAAAGTTCTCGCAATCATCAGGGTTTATTGGCACACAGACACAACCTGCAACATATGAAGTAATGGATGACTACAAGTTAGTGAAATCGTCCTTAATATGTGACTGGTTTGCAAATTGATTGGTAAAAAATAAGGTTGCAAACAGATCTACATAAAAAAATTATGAGGACAATCTATTGTAATCATCAAAATAGATGAAAAGTGCAAAGGAAAGAATTGAGCTAGATCTCTAGAGCCTAAAAAAAACATATGCAAGAAACATAAAAAAAAAAAAAAAACCAATTTTTGGATGAATACAAAATGGTCCCTTCAGCAAGTGATTCATATACTCACACCTGACAGGACATTAAGAAGATTTTAGTCTTCCTCTGTGAAATTAACTACTTATAGAAAAAACCCAGAAACCAATATTGTATACCTCCATGTCTAGTTGAGGGTAGGTATAAAAGAAAAAAAATTCCTCAATGCAATACCGAAAAAATCAATGTGTGTGTAGGTTTGTATTACTCAAAATATTATTTCACTTCCTAAGGAAAAATGCCAAAGTGATGTTTTAAATTTCAATCTTCACATAGGCTCCCTTATTGCTACACATGCATATACAAGCATTATTTGAGCTCTAAACTATTCAAATATTAAGGATTTAATTAGCTATAAGATGGAAAGTTGTTGTTCAAAAGACTTCTGGATTTGATTGTGTACAATTTGTTTACATCAACGTTTCGGATCACACTTCGTGATCCATCATCAGGATGAGAATAGAGAGAAAAAGGAGAAAAATAGATAGTTGCAGACCTAGAACACCTTTAAAAGATCAGAAAAAGGGAAGAGAAGGATGCACACAAACCAAGAAGACAAGAAAATTTTAAAATGAGAGAAAAATTTAAAGAGAAACCAATGGGAAAGGCAAACAAGAATAAAATAAGAGAACCTAAGAAAGGAAAATGATAGAGCACAAGGAGTACACAATAGATTAAAAATAAGGACAAGAAAGAGATAAAAAAAAAAGAGGAAAAAATACAAGAAAATTTAAAGAGAAGAATAAAATGAGGAAATATTAAGGATTCAAAAGAAATTTTATAATTGAAAAAATAAAAAGAAACCAAATAAGAGAGACAAAAATAAATTAAGAATAAAAAGAATAAAATAGAGATGAATCAAATAAGAGAAAAATAAATAAATAAAAGAATTAAATAGAAATGAACCACATAAGAGAGCAAGAATTAAATAAATGTAAGAATAGAAAT